>CM051829.1:72965114-73325114 GCA_028451465.1 Erethizon dorsatum | reverse complement strand
GCCTGGGCTACAAAGTGAGTTCAAGGCCAGACTGAACTGCATAGTGAAATCCTGAATCCTGTCTCAAAAAAGACAAAAAAAAAAGTAGCAACAGGAGAGTTTTTACCCACGTTGCTCTCCGTGTTACATTTTGTGCATTTATAATTTGTTTTATTAAATGTTTTCTTTTGATTTTTCCTATAGAATTAGCCCAATTCAGTACAATGTCACATGATAATCAGCTTTTTTTTTTTTTTTTTTTTGGCACCAGGAATCGAACTCACGACCTCGCGCTTGCCAGGCAGGCACTGGGCCACTGAGCCCGGCCCAATAATCAGCTTTTACAACTTTGGGAGGAGGCTGAAAGTGAGTCATCAGGTGACTCAGCTACCAATGATGACTTGGATCATGTAAGCCAGAGAAGTTGTGAGGAGACAAGCAAGACATGACAGATAGAGAAGCACAGAATGAAGACCTTGATTCAGATGAGGAAGATAACAGTAATCTAAATAAATATTTGACTAGTCAAAATGCTACAAAATGGTCACATAGATCTGAACGATCCAATTTAGAACTAGGTTGGAAATTGTTATTAGGTTCTTGCCAGAGTGAAACCTATTTGACAAAATGCCAACACTGTGATTCAATGCTGGAAAGTGTTTGTAATGGATTATAACCTACAAGATGTTGTGAAATACACTAATAATGAAACACAAGTAAAACATTCTATATGTATCAGTAGTAATACTCAAAAATATATTTATCATGACACCTCACTATCTGAAGTAAAAGCCTTTACAGCAGGACTTTATCATTCTAGTCATCAGAATCTAAAGGATTTATGGAGAAGTGACAGATGTGGCATTAAAAAAACTGATATTCAGGGCCGGTGAGATGGCTCAGCAGCTTAAGTGCCTGCCCGGCAAGCGCGAGGGCACGAGTTCGACTCCCGGAACCCACATACGAAAAAGGGGCCAGTGATATTGCTCAGCGGCACGGGTGCCTGCTGGCACGTGAGGTCCTGAGGTCGACACCCCGGTACCCACAAAAAAAAAAAAAAAAAAAAACAAAACCTGATATTCAGACATTTGATTTCCTTCAAAATTGCCTACATCCTGACAACAAAAAGAACCACCAAGAAAGAAAAATATCCAACAATTTGGCTGCTATTCTTTTTTTTTTTTTTTTTTTTTAAGACAGAGTTTCACTATGCAGTTCAGGCTATCCTTGAACTCACTCCCAAGTGCTGGGATTACAGGCATGCACCACCACAACCAGTTATTTGGTCATTTTTTGAAAGCTTTGTTTCAAATTGTCAAGCAATTTATACACTGTCCAAATACATGACCATTGATGAACAAGTTGCATCATTTCGCGGTTGTTGAAGCTTTTGTGAATATCAGCCCAATAAACCTTCCAAATGTGGTATAAAAATATATGCCCTGGTAGATGTGAATTGAATTTAAAAATTTATCCTGTATTCCATGACTGAGATTGTCTAAGGATCACAGAAAATACTGTGGCACAGAACCAAAGAACCAAGGACTGGGCCAAACAGGCAGCAACTTCCTATCTCCAACAAATTGAAGAGGTAGGATCTTGCAGCAGGCTCAAAACCCAAAAATGAGCTACACCCGGAGGATACCTCACAGATGTAGTCATCTCCTAAGGGTTTTAAATACTAAAAATAAAGCAACCTACCATAGGCAATTTACAAACAGCAACCCAGGAATTAAACTAAAGAAAGAAAAGAAAATGAGATGACAATTAAACAAGATGCAACCCCACACATCCAGTTCACCAAAGGCAAACCCAGGGGGAAATGAGGTGGGACAAACCGAAAGCCACCCACCTGACATCTCTGAAGTGCTAACAACAAAGCAGTTGAATGAGGCTCTGGAAAAAATTAAATCAGAAATAATTTCTCAGATAACTGCAGAGATAATGTCCACAATGAAGACGATGCTTAAAGACGCTACAGACAAAAAAAACAGATGAGCTTAAGAAAATTATGGAAGCCATGAATGCTCAGCATAAGAAAGAAATGGAATCCATAAGGCAGATTCAAGTAGATGTCCAGGATAACAAAAATTCCATTGAAAGTGTTTGTAGCAGATTAAGCCAATGTGAGGACAGGATCTCAGATATAGAACACAGGCTTGCAATTAGTGAACATGAAAAGAAAGAATTCTTAAAAATAGCAAGTGACAATGAAAAATCAATCCAGCAGCTGCTAAATGATGCAAAGAAGAATAACTTAAGATTGACTGGAGTCAGTGAAAAAGCAGGAGGTAGCATAAACGACATCACAACACTGTTCACAGACATTATCACAGAGAATTTCCCTGGTAGAGAAAAAGAATTTGATGTTCAGATAAATGAGGCTTATAGAACTCCAGTTAGCCACGATCAAAAAAAAAAATCTTCAGCCAGGCACATCATAGTCAAGATCCCAGAAATTCAACATAAGAGTAGACTCTTAGAAGCTGTTAGAGAAAAGAAACAAATCACTTATAACGGAAAGCCCATCAGAATCACAGCTGACTTTTCAGCACAAACCCTCAAGTCAAGAAGAGCTTGGAATAATGTATTTCAAGTTCTAAAGGAAAATAAACTTCAACCCAGACTGATGTAGCCCGCAAAACTATCTTTCAAAACTGACGGAGAGGGCCAGTGAGATGGCTCAGCGGCTTAAGCGCCTGCCCGGCAAGCGCGAGGGCCCGAGTTCAACTCCCGGAACCCACATACGAAAAAGGGGCCGGTGATATCGCTCAGCGGCACCGGCGCCTGCTGGCGCGCGAGGTCCTGAGGTTGACCCCCCGGTACCCACCAAAAAAAAAAAAAAAAAAAAACTGACGGAGAAATAAAATACTTCCATGACAAAGAACATCTGAGAAAATTTATAACAACCAAACCAGCACTCCAAAATGTTTTGAAGGACATTCTAGAAAGAGATAACAAGAACTACAACTCCAGGAACCCCAAAAGAAGGAATCTACCAGGCAGGGCAAACAATTAAACAGAGGGAGGGGAAAAAAAAAGAGGGGGGGCCAACAACAGGAAAATAACATGACAAGGATAAGTCAATACATATCAGTTTTAACCATCAATGTTAATGGTCGCAATTCACCAATCGAAAGGCACAGACTGGCAAATTGGATCAAGAAGCAAGATCCAACAATATGCTGCATACAAGAAACACATTTAATTCACAAAGAAATTCATAGACTGAAAGTCAAAGAATGGAAAACAACATTCCATGCAACAGGAACCCAGAAAAAAGCAGGGATAGCTATTCTTTTTGCAGACAAAGTGAATTACAGGCCAAGAATGATTCAGAGAGATGAAGAAGGTCACTACATTCTTGTAAAGGGAACAATTCAAGAGGAAGAGATAACAATCATAAATATATACGCAACAAATACCAGTGCACCCAACTATATAAAACAAATATTAATGGACATGAAAAATCAAATAACCACTAATACAATTGTATTGGGGGATCTCAATACTCCACTGTCACAAAAAGACAAATCAACTAGACAAAAAATCAACAATGAAATATTAGAACTGAATCAAACTTTGGAACAAATGGACTTAGTAGATGTCTACAGAGTGTTCCACCTCACAATATCAGAATACACATTCTTCTCAGCTGCACACAGGACGTTCTCCAAAATAGACCACATACTAGCTCATAGAACCTGCTTAAGTAAATGCAAAGGAATTTAAATTATCCCATGCGTATTATCAGACCATAGTGCAATGAAATTGGAAATTAATAGCAAAAGAAACCACAAGAACTTCCTAAACACATGGAAATTAACTAGCACCCTCCTGAACAACTAATGGGTCACAGATGAAATTAAAGAAGAAATTAGACACTCTCTACAACTGAATGATAATGACAGTACAACATACCGGAACTTATGGGATACAATGAAAGCAGTCCTAAGAGGGAAATTTATAGCATTAAATACCTATATCAGGAAAACAGAGCAAGCACAAATAAACAACATGATGGTGAACCTCAAACTTCTACAAAAAGAAGAGCAGGATAAGCCAAAAGCTCGTACAAGGGAGGAAATTATAAAGATCAGAGCAGAAATTAACCTATTGGAGACTAAAAAAAAATACAAAGAATCAATGAATCAAAGAGTCAGTTCTTTGAAAAATTAAATAAAATCGACAAACCCTTATTCAACTTTATTTAAAAAAGGAAAGTAAGTACTCAAATCCACGCAATTAAGAATGAAAAAAAAGGGTGATATCACAATGGACCCTGCAGAAATCCAGAAGATCATCTATGCCTACTTTGAAAACTTGTATTCTAATAAGATGGAAAATGCAGATGAAATGGACAGATTCCTAGATACATATGAATTACCAAAGCTCAACCAAGAAGATATAAAAATCCTAAATAAACCAATAACAATCAATGAAATTAAGATGTAATTAAAAACCTCCCAACAAAGAAAAGTCCAGGCCCCGAAGGATTCACTGCCGAATTCTACAAGAAATTTAGAGAAGACCTAACACCGCTACTTCTCAAACTCTTTAATGAAATTGAAAGGAAAGCAATACTCCCAAATTCATTACTGGAAGCAAGCATTACCCTGATACCAAAACCAGAGAAGGACCCAACTAAGAAAGAGAACTACAGACCAATCTCCCTAATGAACATAGATGCAAAAATCCTCAATAAAATACTGGCAAACAGAATGCAGCAAATCATCAAGAAGATTATACACCATGACCAAGTTGGATTCATCCCAGGGATGCAGGGATGGTTCAATATACGTAAATCAATAAATGTAATAGACCATATTAACAGAACCAAGGACAAAAATCATATGATCATCTCAATAGATGCAGAAAAAGCTTTTGACAAAGTCCAGCACCCATTCATGATAAAAACCCTACAGAAAATTGGAATAGATGGTCTTTATCTCAATCTGATAAAAGCTATCTATGACAAACCAACAGCCAATGTTATACTAAATGGACAAAAACTGAAAGCCTTCTCTCTAAAATCAGGAACAAGACAAGGATGTCCACTGTCCCCACTCTTATTCAACATAGTCCTGGAAACTTTAGCCAGAGCAATTAGACAAGAACAAGAAAGAAAAGGAATAATGATTGGAAAGGAAGAAGTTAAATTATCATTATTTGCAGACTACATGATACTCTACGCAGAAGACCCCAAAAACTCCACTAAAAAATTGCTAGATTTAATAAGCAAATTCAGTAGTGTAGCTGGATACAAAGTCAACACTCAAAAATCAATAGCCTTCCTGTACACCAATAACAAACTCACTGAGAGGGAAATTAGGGAAACAACACCTTTCACAATCACATCTAAAAAAATTAAATACCTAGGAATCAATCTCACAAAGGAAGTAAAAGACCTCTACACTGAAAACTACAGTACTCTGAAAAAGGAGATTGAAGAGGATATCAGAAAATGGAAAGATATCCCTTGCTCTTGGGTCGGAAGAACCAATATAGTGAAAATGGCCATACTTCCAAAACTGTTATACAGATTTAATGCAATTCCGATCAAAATTCCAACAACATATCTCACACAATTAGAGAAAACAATCCTAAAATTCATCTGGAACCGGAAGAGACCTAGAATAGCAAAGGCAATTCTGGGCAACAAAAGCAAGGCAGGGGGCATCACAATCCCTGATTTGAAATTATACTATAAAGTTACTGTGATAAAAACAGTGTGGTATTGGCAAAAAAACAGACCCGAAGATCAATGGAACAGATTAGAAGATGCAGAAAGAACTCCAGACATACTAAGCCACCTTATCTTTGACAAAGGTGCCAAACACATTCACTGGAAGAAAGATAGCCTCTTTAATAAATGGTGCTGGAAAAATTGGCTCTACACATGCCAAAGATTAAAATTAGACCCATATCTTTCACCGTGCACTAAACTAAATTCAAAATGGATCAAATATCTAAATATTAAAACAGAAACATTAAATCTGCTGGAAAATAGAATAGGTAAAACTCTTGAAGACATTGGTGTAGGCAAAGACTTTATGAATAAAACCCCAATGGCACAGGAAGTATCACAAAGAATCAACAACTGGGATCTCATCTTATTAAAAAGCTTTTGCACAGCAAGAGGAACCACGAACAGAGTGAAGAGACAACCCACAATGTGGGAAAAAAAGTTTGCCAGCTATTCCTCAGACAAAGTATTACTATCGAGAACATACAAAGAACTCAAAACAATCAGACCTCCCAAATTTAAAGACCCAATCCACAAATGGGCATCTGAGATGAATAAACGCTTCTCAGATGAAGAAATACAAATGGTAAATAAATATATAAAAAATTGTTCAACATCGCTAGTCATTCGAGAGATGCAAATTAAAACAACACTGAGATTCCATCTCACCCCAGAAAGAATGGCTATTATCAAGAAATCAGGGCCGGTGAGATGGCTCAGCGGCTTAAGCGCCTGCCCGGCAAGCGCGAGGGCCCGAGTTCAACTCCCGGAACCCACATACAAAAAAGGGGCCAGTGATATCGCTCAGCGGCACGGGCGCCTGCTGGCGCACGAGGTCCTGAGGTCGACCCCCCGGTACCCACCAAAAAAAAAAAAAAAGAAATCAACTAATAACAAATGCTGGAGGGGCTGGGGAGAAAAAGGAACCCTTCTCCACTGTTGGTGGGAGTGTTGACTGTTGCAACCACTGTGGAAATCAGTGTGGAGATTCCTCAAAAAACTAGGACTGGAGGTCCCATTTGACCCAGCTATTCCCCTTCTGGGTATCTTCCCAGAAGAATTAAAAACATTGTACCACAGTGATATATGTGCACCCATGTTTTCAGCAGCACAATTTGTAACAGCTAAATCGTGGAAACAACACAAATGCCCATCCACTGAGGAATGGATAAAAAAGATGTGGTATTTTTATACAATGGAGTAGTACTCAGCCATAAAGAAAGATAAACTGGAGACTTTTATAGGTAAATTCATGCAACTTGAGAAAATACTCATAACTGAAATAAACCAGATGCACATTTGTAAACATCGTATTGTCTCCCTAGTGTGAGAAATTGAAAGAGTAAATAAGATCCTAAATCTACAATAGACATAGTAAAATAGGAGGAAACTGTTCAAAAGGAAAAATATTGTTTAGACAATTGAATGCTGATATCTTGTACCCTGAGTAACTAATTTAAAGATAACAATACGGAATGTATTAACCATTGTTACCCTCCTATTATGTTGTTTTGAAATTTTGTTCTATTTTTTTCTCTTTAAAATAAAAAATAATAATAAAATAAAAAATAAATAAATAAAAATTTATCCTGGAACTCAGCCAGCAGTTCTTTATTCACGCAGTAATAAACTGTAAACAGATTTGTTACACCTATTTCAAAAAGTAACCAAAGTTATACACTCAACAATTGGTTCACTAGTTCGATAGTTACCCATTGATGTTACATTTGTTAAAAGAACACCAGTTGACCAGCACAGAACTATTCAAGAGAACAAACCAGAGATTCCCAGGAAAATGTTGCAAGTTCACAATAGAGAAATATATAGTATAATCTTTGGATTTCAGGACATAATATTGCCTCCTATATGGCAAAGAAAAACAAAGTAGTATTAAAACTGTCAATGATACACCATGATAATAAGATTGATAGTGAAGCCAGGCATGGTGGAGCAAGCATGGAATCCCAGCATTTGGGAGGCTGAGGCAGGAAGATCCTTTGAATTCAAAGTCAGCCTGTGCTACATAATGAGTTCAAGGCCACCCTAGACTATGTAGCGAGACCCTGTTTCAAAAAAATAAACAAACCAAAAAACTGATAGTGAATCCTCAATGTAAATGAAGGCAGAAATGGTCACATTTTATAACAAAATGAAAGGCGAAGCAGATGTCCTTGACGAGTCATGCAGCAACTATGATGTCACTTGAAACGCAAAGCACTGGCCAACAGTTGTGTTTTACTCAATCCTAAACATGTCAGGAATAACTAGTATCATAGTTTACAAAGAAAATAACAAGTGCAAAATATCACAGAGAGATTTTCTTAGAGAACTGGGACAGGAATTGATAAATGATCAATTACAACAGAGGAAGAACAGTATGTATCTGCGCAAAGAACTCCACAAAAGAATTCTGAAGCAGAATGGTGAGCATACAGGTGAAACATCACAAGAACCTCCTCAGAAAACAGCAAGACCAGTGAGATGTCAAGTATGTCCTACCAAAGAAGGCAAGGAAATAAAACACATGTGCTATCAGTATAAGCGATATTTGTGTATGAAACATGCTGTTTTCACATGTGAAGACTGCCTTAGGTGTCATAACTGAAGTAAAGATCATTTTTGTTTTGTTTTGTTTTTAAGACAGGGTCTCCCTATATGGTTTAAACTGGCCTTGAGCTCACTATCTATCCCAAGTTGGCCTCGAATTCACAGTGATCCTCCTGCCTCAGCCTCCCGAGTGCTGGGATTACAGGCATGCGCCACCACATCTGGCTATTTTTGTTGTAGAGTTTTATTTATATTTTCATTGTAGTTCACATAGGAATTTAGTTCTTTTGTTTTTTAGATTTTGTAAACAGTTGATGTTGAAAATGTTGATGTTTATTATAAACACTCAATACATATTAAAAATGTATTATACACCCACCTTATGCTCCTTTTTAGGAAATTTAACCTGACACCTGACACACTTTTTTTTCCTGTCTCATCAGTTTCATTGCTTGACTTAATGGAAACTTTGTGAAGCCCAGCCTGCAAGAGGTCCAGACTTGGGTGAAGAATTCCTGGGATAAAATCACTGACAGCAGTGTTGCCAATGCACTGTGAGTAGGCTACATGGACAAGAAGTGCTTATTTAAGGAGAGCTCTATGACTGGACAAGAGAGATTGGGGCCAGTGGTTCTACAAGAAATAGAGTCCTAAGAAATTCAGGCTGGAATTTGGGGTTTGGAGAATTACAACGATGTTCCCGAAGAAGATGAAATGACTGTATTTTTGTACATGAATAAATGTAGATTGTTGTACATGAAAAAATAAGACATCCTCTGGAAATAAGTTTTATTGTGTTTTTAGAGCAAAAATTAATATAAAACCAGCCAGATGTAGTGACACACATCTTGTTATGGTTTGTGTCTAGATGTCCCCCCAAAACCTCATGCAGTCATGGGGGCAGGCTTCTAGAGTTTGTGATTGATTCATGGTCCATTGCTGGGATTATGGGCGTGAGTGCTACACCGGTCCTGGGGCAGATAGCCTGCATAACAATATAAGGAACAGAAAGAGTCTGCTCTCTCGCTCCTCTTTTTGCTCTTGTTGCTTTTGCTGTCTTCCACTGCCTTGAACTGTTGCCCCTCTGCCACGCCACCCTGCCTCAGAGCCAGTGGATTATGGACTGAAACCTCCACAAACTATGAGCTAAATAAACCTTTCCTTTCTTAATTTTGGGCATCAGGTATTTTGTCTCAGCAACAAGAGAAAAGTAACCAAGACACACTTGTAATCCCAGCACTTGGAAGGCTGAGGCAGGAGGATCCCTTCAAGTTCAAGGCTGGCCTAGGCTACATAATGAGTTCAAAGCCAATTTGAACTACATAGTGTGACCCTGTCTCAAAAAACAACAACAAAAAATTAATATAAGACCCAGTCTTCTTTTGGTGACAACGTAGTATATGAGGGCACACAGGATAGAATTCCACATAGCAAGTCCACGTAACACGGGAGCCTGGCACAGAGGATGGCTATTTAATAGGAAACGTCCGTGGCATTGCATATCGGATTATAGGAGGGTTTCAGAAAGAGCAGCACCCTGTAGAAAATGAACGTGAATGTAGTCACCAAGGAGAGCCACGCCCCTCAAAAGAGCAATAGTCATCCCAATCTGAGAGTCTAAAATAGAACCAATGATCAGGAAAGTCAGCCAGCTCTTGTCAGCCATACTGCTTGTATGCAATTACCCACAATCTATCCCTGTAATATACTTTTTTTAGTTGTTTTCATTTGTTCTTCGTTTTTTTTTTCCTTTTTTAGTTATTTCCCTGCTATTAGAATGTAAACATTATGTTTTACAATTCATTATCCTCACATTGTTTCCAATACTGGAGGTATAAATTGTGTAAAGACCTTTTTTGTTTGTTGGTTTGTTTTCATTTTTTTGAGACAGGGTCTCCCTCTGCAATTCAGGCTGGCCTTGAGCTCACTATGTAGCCAAGGCTGGCCTTGAATCCCTGGCGATCATCCTGCCTCAGCCTCCCAAGGGCTGGGATTACAGGCATGAGCCACCTCGCCCACCTTGAAAAGACTTTTACACAACTCTAATTCATTTCATGCATTTCTTGTTTTTTTTGCAAATTTGACTCCACAAAAGTGCATTATCCCAGTCAGGCCTGATGGCACATGCCTATAATCCCAGCACTGGGGAGACTGAGGCAGGAGGATCACCGTGAGTTCAAGGCCAGTCTGGGCTACTTAATGAGTTCAAGGCCAGCCTGAACTGCAGAGAGACTCTGTCTCAAAAACAAACAAACAAAAAAACTACAAAAAAAGTGCATTATCCCAACATTGACTTTGTATGTAAACGTTGTGCATAGATAAAAACACCAAAATACACTAAAAATGTCCACAATAAACAAATGACCATCTGCATTTTTGAAAATAAAATTTCCGAGCTGGATATGGTGGCACACTCCTATAATCACAGAACCTGGGAGGCTAAGGGAGGAGGATCATGAGTTTAAGACCAGCCTGGGCTACAGAGCAAGAACAAGGCCAGCCTAGACTATACATAGAGACTGTTTCTCAGAAACACAAAACAAAAACCTGAAGATCTTGGTGCTTTGACTCCTCTCCCTGTATCAGCAATTGCAGGGCCTCCTACCTGGTAGGCAGGTGCTTCTACCACTAAGCTACACCCCCAGCCCTTTTTAAATTTTTTTTTTTTTTTTTTTTTTTTGGGGACCGGGGGGTCGACCTCAGGACCTCGCGCGCCAACAGGCACCCGTGCCGCTGAGCGATATCACCGGCCCCTTTTTTGTATGTGGGTTCCGGGAGTCGAACTCGGGCCCTCGTGCTTGCAAGGCAGGCACTTATGCCGCTGAGCCATCTCACCGGCCCAACCCCTTTTTAAATTTTAAGACAGGGTCTCACTAAATTGCCCAGGCTGCCTTCAAACTTGTAATCCTCCTGCCTCAGCCTCCCAAGCAGGTGGAATTAAAGTTATGTGCCACACTATGTCTGCCTGAGGTTTTTGATTGATCTCATCAAAAGTTAGTTGTCCTTTGAGGTATTTCACATAACCAAAGTTAAAATGCTGGTGTATAAAATTACCAATCATAGTGATACATGTTTATACATTTCACTGTTGGACTTTTTATAAGATTGATCTGCTCAGAACCGCTATACCTATGCAACTGTCATTATACCCCCAAGTGATTATACTCACAAAAACATGCGTGTTATTATTGCTTATTTTACCATGTAAAGTGGCCTAGGAAGCATTCTGTTTGTTTTTATATGCTTCTCAAAAAAAAAAATCATCTTTTTAAAAATGTAAATAAATGTCTTTTAAAGAACTTTTTCCTGTTCTTCCAGAACTTTGAGCTTTCAAGAGTTTAGACTCAGAGTTTGGCTCTTTTGGGATTTCAGCATTTGGAATTATGGGACTCAAGGTTGTATCTTTCTGGATTACAACTCAAGTTCATCTAGGGACAGCTTAAAGTATACAAAGGATATAAGGATATACGTATGTTATATACAAACACTAGAGTTTTATAAAGGGATGTCAGCATCTGTGAATTTTTATATCACAAGGGACACTGAAAGCAATCTCCCGCTGATATTAGGGACAATGTACATCACTATGCTTAGCACAGAACATAGAGTAAAATTTTGATCAATATTTGTTGAAAGTGTGAATTGATTCATAAATTTCAAAGTACTAAAATAAAATATAGTGTTGAATAAGTCAAGCAGAGACTGATTATTGAGCAGAGATACTCAAATGATAAACACCTTGTACTTTCACCAGAAAAGAAAAGTTGGGGAGAGAGAGCAAGCTATGGACTGACTGCCCTATTATCCAGTGGATCTCTTCCTCTCCCAAAGCCCAAAACCCGCTCCATACGGCACATGCTCAGAACTGAGGTCAGAACTGGCCCAGCTTCTTTCTTCCGCTTGTGAAGGCTACTGATTGCTTCTTCAGATCAAAAAACTTCTCCCGTGCGAATTCTACATCAGCAGGCCTAAATACATCATGGAAAGATGGACCATATTTCTTTTGAGTTGTACATAGTTTCAGAATCACAAATAAAATCAAAATTGTAGAATTTATTTTACCTATAAAATAAGCTTCTAAAGAAAAAGCTGGGCTTTAGCTTTCAACCAGTAGTTTTAACACTACCGTTAAAAAAAAAAAAAAAAAAAAAATGGGTCGGGACAGTAAGGTCAGCGCCTTATGCCTCAGCGGCATAAGCGCCTGCCTCGCAAGCGTGAGGTCCTGAGGTCGACTCCCAGTACCCACATTAGAAAAAAAAAAAAAAAAGGTCAACTTTTAGTTTTTCAATTGTAGCAGTTTTACTTGGCAGCTACTTAATCTTTCAGTACTAGGCACATTTAGAAATGCACACTGTACTCTTTTATTAGAATTTTTCCAGAAATATTGTACTTTCAAGTGTATTCTGCTTTTGGTACAAATATACTAATTCCATTAAATCCTAAGAATTGTGTGTCATCACGGAAGTGGAAACAGTCTCTCGTTGTCGACAAAGTTGTATGACATTCACAGGAGTTCACTCTACTCTCTCATGGTATCATCTGCGGAGATGACAGTTTAGTCTTTCTTGGAAAATAGAGTATTTAAATTCATAAACTCTGGGCCGGGGATATAGCTCAGTAGCACAGCGTCTGCCTGGCAATCACAAGGTCCTGAGTTCGATTCCCAGTACAAAAAAATTCATAAACTCTGAAAATACAGCATTGTTTAATCAGAACTATTGATATTAAAGATAGATCTTAAGGGGCCGGTGAGATGGCTCAGCGGCATAAGCACCTGCCTGGCAAGCACGAGGTCCTGAGTTCAGCTCCCGGTACCCACATACGAAAAAAGGGCCGGTGATATCGCTCAGCGGCACGGGCGCCTGCTGGCGCACAAGGTCCTGAGGTCGACCCCTGGTACCCACACAAAAAAAAAAAAAGATAGATCTTAAGACCTCTCAAAATAGGAATAGTAAGCACATATAATAATGCTTTAACACTAGCCTATTCCTGTATTAGATGATATTACATAGATCAGATTAATACATGTCTAAATATTACCTATGAGTAATATTTACTACCTATGAGTCAATCCGGACCTGAACCAAGTAGCGCACTGCTTGTCTGAGCCCTTTGCTTGAGGAAATGGGTTGAGGCCCTGGCCTCACATCATAAACCAAAACTAAGTCTAAGTTTTTAAGGGTAAACTAAACAGTGAAATTCTAAAATAAAGCAGAATTAAATAACTATCAAATCTCTAGGGGATATTAAAAGTTTCTAGGCTTCAGCTGGGCGTGGTGGCACATACCTGTAATCACAACACTAAGGAGGCTGAGGCAGGAGGATCACCATGAGTTTGAGGCCAGCCTGGGGTACAAAGTGAGCTCAAGGCAGCCTGAACTGCATAGTGAGACCATCTCAAAAAGACAAAAAAATAAAAATAAAACAGTAATTCTCTTGGGAAACAATTTGGTAATTAGGAGTCATAAAAATACTAATATCCTTTAACCTATAAATTTCACTGCTAGAAATTTATTCTAAGGAATTTTCTTAAAATATAGAAAAACAATTATAATGTCAAGCTGTTCACTGCAGTGTTATATATATAAAACAAAAGAGCAACATAGCTCCCAAAAAGTTGGATAAGTTATGTCAATTTCAATCCACAGATTGAAGTTCCATTTACCTAAAATTCTATTTCATTTCAAATTCTAATAATGTGAGGAAATACTTTTTATATACTATTACATGAAGGAGAAAAAATAACAGCCCTGTGGTCCATAATTGTAACTACATAAAAATATGCACTGGAAAAAGACTAAGCAACTACTGTATTATTATTTTTAATTTTTATTTGCTTTTCTCAGTTTTCCAAATTGTTGGTAATCTGGTTGTGATTTACATTGTGAAATAACATTTACAATAACAATACATTTGCTTTTTGTTATGGTTTGTGTCTAGATGTCCCCACAAAGCCTCATGCAGTCAAAGGGGCGGGCTTCTAGAGTTAGTGATTGATTCGTTGTCTAGTGCTGGGATTATGGGCGTGAGTGCTACAGCCACCCTGGGGCAGGTAGCCTGTATGCAATATAAGGGACGGAAAGCGTCTTCTCTTGAGTGCCTCTCTTTTTGCTCTTGTTGCTTTTGCTGTTTTCCACCACCATGAACTGTTACCCCTGTGCCATGCCAGCCTGCCTTGGAGCCAGCTGATTACAGACTGAAACCTCCACAAACTGTGAGCTAAATAAACCTTTCCTTCCTTAATTTTGGGTGTCAGGTATTTTGTCCCAGCAACGAGAGAAAAGTAACCAACACACTTTTTAAAAATACATCACAAAGTGCCTGCCTGGTAAGCACAAGGTCCTGAGTTCGATTCCCAGTACCCCCCACAAAGAAATAGCTAGATGTAAAAGGTATTAATCCCTTGAAAGAAAGCAATTGCTTAGTTGAAGACATTCAGGAATATGAAAATCAAAGACTGTCCAGTCTGCAGCAAAATATAACTAAACACAAAAGAAAAAGGTTAAAAAATATCAATAGAGGAAAGTGGTTTACACGGACTCAAAAAAAAAAAAAAAAAGCAAGAATTTGGCAGATTATTCCAGTACTGCTGAGACAAGACACCATAAGGGACAAACAGAAAAATCACTGAAAAGGACACCCTCCTGTGGCTCGGGTCATCATGCTTGTTAAGTCTGTAAAATATCCTGAAAGACAAAGTAGCACCTTCTACTCTCATCCTGTGCCCACCAGAGAGCCTTCGCTCATTAGTTTGGTCTCTCAGTTACTTCTTTGTAGGAAGAGAACAGGCTTGATAGTCTCAGGAGTACCTGAAACGCAGCTAACTTAAACTAGGAGGTAAAACCCACCCCAGATTTTGAGGACTTTTATGGGCAAAAAGAAAAGCAAAACATCTCAGTAGTAATTTTTACATGGATTACATGCTGAAATTTTTAATATTTTGACTATGTTGGATTAAATAAAACATATTATTAAAGTTCATTTTATCTATTTCTTTTTAATATTGCCATTAGAAAATATTAACTATTCTGTGATTTGTATCTGTAGATAGTGCTGATCTAGAACACAGAACAAGAATATCGCACTTAACATAAATATGCAACCTGAGTATAAATGAATGAACACTCCAATTTAGATATCTGACTGGTAAATTTTCATGGCACAAGTCTGTCCATCACAGATGGATTCAACTTTGCATTAAAAAAAAATCAAGCCCTGCAAAACAGATGAATCAGACCTTCGCTGAAGTGAGCAAATCGGAGCTTTGGCACCCTCGGGGCTTCCTGGGCACAAGCTGTCCGCTCCGCCATTTCCCTGCCTGCCGCTTATCTCTGAGCTCATTATCTCATTTAGACTCTGTTCTTCAAAAGACAGGGCTGTGAGTTGTCCATCTTTGCTCTCCTACTACTTAGGTCGCTTAAACAGAGGTATCCAAAAGTTTGTTTAATAAACGTCCTATATTTGATGCCTCTGATCACAGGTATATGGCTCCTTCCCTCAAGAAAGATTTGCACACAAATCTCCATTGTTTTTTTCTTTATCTGTTAACTGCAGATGGCTTGTAAGGGTCAAACACATTAAAGACCCAGAAGTAAAATTATTTAATAGTGTAAACTGAAAATGGTGAATCATATCTGGTATGGAATGAAAGCTTGATAATCATCACAGCACATTACATTTTATTATCAAGGACAAAGCCCTGAGATAGCACACTAGTATCTGGTATATTACTGGTATATCATCGCCACACAAAGGCCTACATTCCATGACCTCTTATTTCTCCCTGACTCTAATGACAACTGCTATAGAACAGTGGTGAAAAGGAAAATAGATGACACAAAAAGCAAGAATCACAGTATCAGTGTGACGTTTTGGCCTCCTAACGTAGACCAGATGGTGGTAACTCCTTTCTCAGCAGCTTCTCTATGTCTTGCAGGTTGTGAAAACAAGCTATCAACTTCATCTGCCAATAATTATCTTTTAATATTGTTGCAGCATCAAAACAATTCTGAAAACATGAGATCCCTTAATATAAGAAGGAAAATATAAAATAAAAAGTTTCTAAATATTTACTCTCTCAAAAGGAAAACCCTGCCAGGCGTGGTGGTGCACACCTGTAATCCCAGCATTCTGGAGGCTGAGGCAGA
Organism: Erethizon dorsatum; assembly: GCA_028451465.1. Classification (NCBI taxonomy): domain Eukaryota; kingdom Metazoa; phylum Chordata; class Mammalia; order Rodentia; family Erethizontidae; genus Erethizon; species Erethizon dorsatum. The sequence goes on along the minus strand of CM051829.1, from coordinate 73,308,695 downwards.
AGGATCACCATGAGTTCGAGGCCAGCGTGGGATACATACGCAAGTTCAAGGACAGTCTGGACTACATAGTGAGACCCTATCTCAAAAGAAAAAAAAAAGAAAGTGAATATCCTTTTCTGAGAAATGCTATCACACATCAGAAAAATTTGGCTTCTTAATATCAAGGTATATGCTCACCTCAAACGACATAAGTGGCTCTCATCTTACCTAATTTTGTGGCTGTTTTGTAAAAACCACTGATGCCTGAGAAACTTTTGGCATTAGTTTTACTAAAGTTAAAATATTTACAATTGCTGATTTTATGGAAATATGTACCTTTGATAGTTTTATGCAAATTGTGTATATTAAGAATTCAAATATTCTCTTCTCTGCCTTCCACGGCTCTGATGAAACCTTTCCGTTACACAAAACAAACTGAGACAATTATTCTCTGGAAGGTGACTTATTGATTCCAAATTTTTTTAAAAATGTAATGACAGGGCCGGTGAGATGGCTCAGTGGCGTGCCTGCCTGGCAAGCACGAGGGCCCGAGTTCGACTCCCGGAACCCACATACGAAAAAAGGGCTGGTGATATCGCTCAGCGGTAGGGGCGCCTGCTGACGCGCGAGGTGCTGAGGTCGACCCCGGTACCCACAAATAAATAAATAAATAAATATATATATATATATATATATATATATATATATATATATATATATATAAAATGACATTTTGTTTCAATACTTTGAGGGCCCTGAGATAGCTCAGCGGCATAAGCACCTGCCTGGCAGGCGCGAGGTCCTGAGTTCGGCTCTGTGAACCCACATAAAGGAAAACAAGGCCTGGTGATATCGCTCAACGGTACAAGCGCTTGCTGGCAAGCGCGAGGTCCTGAGGTCGACTTCCGGTACCCACATTAAAAAAATACTTTGACACTTCTAGCAAACTATAATTCCGTTGCCCTTTTATTTTTTTGAGACAGGGTCTCCGTATGTAGTTCAGGCTGGCCCCGAACTCACAGTGATCTTCCTAGTTCAGCCTCCTGAGTGCTAGGATTACAGACGCGCGCCACCACACAAACTCTGTTGCCCTTTTAAAAGAAGAAAAAAATTAAGTCCTAATCCTACAAGATGACCTTTGCAGAATTTCCCTCAGTGAAAGCTTTCTTTCCTCTCAGGACAGTAAGACCCTGCCTGTGCAGCCTTTACCGCTTGGCCTGGGGACCGCGGGTCGTGCGTCAGTGGTGGCCCTCCCGCTAGCTGGCCGAGCCACTCTTTTCCAGAACTGATTCGTCCTGACGAACCGACTTCCCCAAGTCAGCAGTTCTTGCACTAAGGCAGGGAAAACAGGACGAGAAACCTCCTGAGGGCAGGAGGCGGAGTTCGCTGAACAAAGTGCACCCAGGGCGAGCTTGAACCAAACCCAACCAACAGCAAAGTGACCTCAGTTCTTTTTGAGAAGAAACGGCACCAGCGAGCCCTCGTTCCCACTATAGAGATCTTAAAGACGTACACAGCACGGCTGTTTTTAACTGCCGAGTAATGTGATAGTCATGAATGTGGGATTTCAAAAAATTCAGTATTTCAATTTAAATTAGAAAGAAAATTGAGGCGGTTAATCGTTAAGCACGGATTGCAAAATATTAAGACAATAAAGAAAAGGAAAGTCCTAAGGACCTGGCGAGACAGCGAGGTCCGCGTCAGCTGGCAGCCGGGGAGCAGGAAAAGCGGTCTTTCACAGCGCTTCCGCAGACCACTGCCACCCGAGCGTCCCGCGCGGCTTCAACCGCAGCGCTACGCATGCGCAGGCCCCGCCTAGACAGCCCGGTGGCTGCGTGTCAGGTCGTCCTTATCTAGGGAGTGAGGGGCGGGGCAAGATCCACGTGACCAGGATTGCGGCATTTCTGGCCCAATCCGAGACTTGGAAGAGTGCCCTTGCAGAGCAATTCGAGTCGCCCGGTCTTTCCAGAATCTTAACCTCCTCTTTTATTACTGGGTTTTCGACTCTGCTCTAGAATCTAACAGTCTAGCTTGGTAGAAGTTTTTGCCTTGTGTCCCGTGAATAAAATTAGGCGCACACTATAAAGCCCCTTCTGTGGCACTTCTCTAGTTTAAAATCCTATTTTTCTCTGCAAAACGCTCAACTCATTACTATTGCTTGAGATTCCATAATCGCTGGCGGGCTTCCTGTTGTAGAAACAGTACCCCAGAAAGAGTCTTATGTGTATCACAGTAAAACCTTAGAGATAAGTGTCCCCAAACATTACGACAAATAACTGACCCCAAAAACATCGTACCCGCACTTTTTCAGCATATGCTCTGGAGACGTCGCGATCTGTTTGCTCGAGTCTCCTACCCAGCCTGAAGTACAGAAGTGAGGCTGGGTTAACTTGTGCTTGGTCCCTTCCAGAGGAGTGAGAAGGATCGGGCCTTAAATCCGTCGAATCTTCGGGCTGGAGGGCACGAACGGAGAAGGAGGGAGTGGGAGAAGAAAATGTCTGCGCTCTAGAGCCCGAATCCTTCCCGAACTGACCGATACTGCCCTGTAACCTCGGCGGAGGTTCCCATCACACGGCCCGGTGTACATGGCATGGGAAATACCAAATTTGATTAAAAACAAAAAAAACAAAAAACTCCTCACCAGTTACCCTATTCTGGAAGATTTTACTGATCGCCTACCAAAAGAAACCTCAAGGCTGCAGAAATGTGTTTAACAGCCTAGTGCGGCGGGCGACTACTACTCACACTGTACCAAGAGTCAGGCACTCTAGGACAAAACCCTCAAAGCGGAAAAACCATACGGCCTTGGTAAACTAACTCTGGGGTTGTCACAACCAGTGACAGGACAGAGATTGTGGCCTTCGCCTGCAAGATAAAGTATAAGCATTTAATATGAGAATCAGAGAAAATAGGCCTGTGTACTGTGTCAAAGTTACTTCTTGAAGATAGAACAGGTTTTCACCATTGTCCTATTTGTTGGTCTGTGTCGCTATTAACAATTAGTGTGGATGTGTCTTATAAGTAACCAACTCGAAATGATGCCTTCTGTGTGCTGGTATTACAGGAGTGCGCAACCACACCCGGCCTCCTCAGGGTCTTACTATCCAAAAAAGTGACTGCACTTCTATGAAATAAAAATATTTTATGAACCCAGGGCCTTTGCACTGAGCAACATACCTCTCCCTATTTTTTTTTTTTTTTTTAAAGACCAGGTCACCCTAAATCACTAAGTTGCCAGCCTCAGCCTTCCTGGGTGCTGGAATTACAAGCCTGTGCCACCATACCAGGATATAGTCTTTTTAAAGATTCTCCTGAAATTAACTTACTCTGTTAATTTCCATTTTGCGTGTAACCTGTTCTCCTTCTAGTTAGGGCTGTTCAATAGACCTGGAACTCAAGTAGCTGCCTGGGGCCAAGTACACATGCCAGCTCTCAGATCTTAGGGCAGTTGGTACAGGACAAAGGCAAGCAGTAGTAGAATGCTATTTTAAGCAACAGCTGCAGAATGACATTGCATCCACTACTAGAAACACAGTAATTTTCAGCAACTGCAAGAATGTCTGTCCCAAAGCCTTTCCTTAAAATACAGAACAAAAAAGCAAAACAAAAATTAGTAAAATATAGAACAAAGACAAGTTTAAGTATAATATGGTTTCTCTTATATGAAAAACTCAAAGTAAGTTAAAGAGCAAAATAAAAGACAGATAATAGGCAACAGAGAGATAGAGCGTTTGCAAAAGGAAAAGGGACCAAGAGATGGCAGGAAGGGGAAGACAGAAGGGAAAGGGGACGTAAAAAGAATTAAAGATGTGTTATGTACATGTACCAACTCTCCACAGTGAATGCAATCATTATATATTGTAAGCATGTACTAATAAAAATTAGTAAAATGCAAATCCCCTGCCCTCCCAAAAAAACAGAACAAGGAATAAACTACTGAAAAGTGTTTTGAATCACAGTCTTTTACTGAACTGCCTCATTATCTAACAATTCTACCAAAAACTTAAACCAAGCCTAACCAAAAGGGGAAAGCCTTTCATTTTTTTTTAAGACATAAACAAAAATCATACTGATTTCAGTAAACAATACTTGTAGTTGAAAATACTTCAATACTTTCAGGAAGCAGAGTTCTATAATTATATTTTCAATATTTAACTATAAAGCAATCATAAAAACTTGACATATTTGTGCCTTGATTTTACAAAATATAATCCAGAGGTTTTTATGTTTCTGTTTTGCTCTTTTGAGACAGGTTCTCACTATGTAGTTCAGACTAGCTTTGAATTCACTATGTAGCCCAGGCTGGCCTTGAACTTGAGGTGATCCTCCTGCCTCAGCCTCCCTAGTGCTGGGATTACAGGCCTGTGCCACCATGCCCAGCTTGTTTTTAAAACAGGCCTCCTCGTGTAATTCAGGCTGGCCTTGAATTCACTACATAGCCCATGGTAGCCTCCACCTCGTACCAATCCTCCAGCCTCAGCCTCCTGAGTGTTGGAATTACAGGTGTGCACCACCACACCCAGCTCAAAAAAACATTTTATGGGCCGGTGAGATGGCTCAGCGGCATAAGCGCCTGCCCAGCAAGCGCAAGGGCCCGAGTTTGACTCCCAGAACCCACATACGGAAAAAGGGCTGGTGATATCGCTCAGCGGCACGGGCGCCTACTGGCGCGCGAGGTCCTGAGGTCGACTCCCTGGTACCCACAAAAAAAAAAAAAAAAAAAAATTTTAAAAATCACTTATCAGAGAAAATCAAAATAAGAGAACAAAAAAAAACCTGTTTCAAGATAAACAAGAATTATGTATATTTGTATATTATCAAAAGATTCTGAAGATAAACATTATACAGTATAAATTACCAAAAAAGTGAATGTTATACGATGAAACTAATCATTATAACAAATCTTCGATTTATTTGAAGCAATTCAGTTTCAAAAACTTTAAGTTACAGCAGTCACAGAAAATATAGGGACTAGTCAGAAACAATAAAAGAATGATCAGGAGTACTCCATTTTTAAAATTTGTTTTTAACACTGTCATGGCTTTATTCAAAACACAGTTGCACAAAAGTATTAACTTCAAAGTTTTTAAGGAGAAGTTCTTGAGGAATTTAACACATTATATACATACTGCCATACAAAGAGCATTAAAATAGGACCCAAAACTTCTACAAAATATAAAACCCACCCTTACTTATTTGCATGAAAATACCACCCACAAAGCTACATAAGTCTTAAAAGTTATCTGGAGGCTCTAAGTGTTGTTGTCAAACCAAAGAACTCTAATTATGATTGCACAATAAAATGACTGATAAGAAAGTCAATATATAGATTTAATTTTAAAAATAAGTATTTTGTACTTAATGATGGCATAGTATACAATGAGAATGCTTAGGAACTAAATAGGGCATTCCAACTGTTAAATTAGGAGAAAAATTTTAGTCTTCTGGAGATTCAAGGCCCCCGCTAAATTTATCCCCAGTGTTTTCGGCCAGTTTGCAACTTTTTTAGTTTCTTCACAAATAACTTCATAATTTTTACTTTAAAATGCCAAGTCCTCCATTTTAAACTAAAAAAGCAGCAGCAATACCATACTGGTTTAAATGTGTCCCAGTAGAGAAGCATAACTTCAATTTGCTGACACTTTTTAAAAACTTACAAATATTCAAAACAAAGAGAAAAAATTTCAGACTGCCAAGATTAAAAAAGCACAATTGCCTTGGACATGAAGCCTCCTTGACAAAAAGGGAGATGAACTTGTCTCCTTGTTATGCTCTGTTTAGTAGCTGGATAAGCACACGCTCACACGTATCTCAAATACTGTTCTATTTGTAATGGGCATCAGCTTGAAAATAAATCTTAATATCAATTTAGTTTCAAATATTTTTCCAACTACCTACCATATTGCAAAAATGTTATATCTGGTAATGCGTTAAAACTATAGGAAGAATAATTAAAGTTCTACTCAGAAAAACTATAAATACTTCGCAGGGTTGGTATCCAAATCCTTTGGGAAGCCAATTTAAATTTAATTATAAACAGGCAATTATTCAGGCTTTTGAGAAACACTAATACTACTTGCAAAAGCCTCCCTTGTTTCTCTCCCTTCTTCATCTTCCTAGTAATGGTCTCCCATGTCATCAACCAAGAAGCATTTACAGTAACCAGACTGTGGTGACTAAAACTGTATCAACAACATTCAGATCTGAAAAAAATTCTCAATTTCTTCCACTTCACTTATTTAAAACCCAGCCAGGTCTGAAAAGGTGACTGAGGTATGAGACTAAAGGCTTTCTGGGAATCTACAAGGTACCCAACCTTCTTCTGGGACAGAGAGTAGGACAAAAAGGGGAGGAGAGCACAGAAGCCGCTGAGAGGAGAAAGAACACAGACCTGACACAGAACACACAACTGCGGGCATCTCAGGGGAGGGCTCACTGCATGCCTCTGGACTCAGTATAAGCAGTCTTTCCTTCAAAAATAAAACCTTATCCATCACTACCAAATCCATGAACTACATTAATTACTGAATAGCACCCCCAAAAATCCACGAAATACATTGCTGAGTAGGACCTGCATTGTCCTGCATCTGCTTTCCAACTTAACTCATGTTAACAAGCATCCAAATACCCTTAGCCAAAAAGTCACTGCCTTCAAACTAAAGATCTCTGAATCATTTCTAAAAAAATAATCAACTTACCATTCAAGAGACTATTGTCATTTCATATTATAGCTGACTGTAATTTCAGTAAATTTATAAATAACTTTAAAACCTTATGAATGAAATGTACCAAACTACACCTGTGTAAAAGTGATCTTATTTAATTATGGGCTAAAAATGACTAATACAGTGTGCCTGAATTAAGATTCTAAATAAATTGCTAGAGAATTTCACAATGGTGGGAGGGCTCAATGAAAATTTTTCTCTACATACAATCTGATCATTAACAGACTAGTAAATCTTAATTGGAATGATAAGGCAAAAATAGTAAAACCACACTTTTCCTATAAAAAGTTACACATTATCTTCTGCAGGGAACAGCTATCATACACGAGGAAACAAAGACGTGATCACTCTGCTGCACACCCAGGAACACCAGGGAGTGTGGTCTCTGAACGATCTAGTCATCGTCTTCCTCCCCGTCATCGTCAGCGGCTCGTTTCCTCTTCTCCCCCCGGAGACCTTCTTCTTCTAAGAGTGCGAGGAAAAGTATACAAAACTTAATTTTAACAAATGAGTATTTGTTAAGTTACAAAGTTATGAATCTCAGTAAAAAGTTAATGGCAGAAGAATATTCTAGATTATTTCCACTCTGAGATTTCTTGCAGCTTCCGTGTATTAAACAGATTTAACAGTCTTAGAAATCCATAAACCATGACAGCTTGCTATGCACCCTTGTGGCCAAACCACGAAGTACAGATCAAGAAGCTTGACACTACTGGAATTTAATACTAAACTAAAATTTTAGTTTAGTTTTGCTTTTGAGACAGGGTCTAGCTATGTAGTCCAGGCTGGCCTTGAACTCACTCTGTAGCCCAAGCTAGCCTCCAACTCATGGTGATCCTCCTGCCTCAGCCTCCCAAGTGATGGGATTACAGGCATGTGCCACCCACACTCAGCAGAATTTAGTTAATTTTAAAAATTATTTTGAAAGACCTAGGTAAAGAATACCAAAGAGCAAATCTACAAGGGCATTATCCAAAGTATAAGTATGCTTCTTCTCTTATATTCACCCTCTCCAAAATGAGAAAAACTAAAAAAATAAATAAATAAATAAAATGAGCTCCAAATTCTAGTATCTCTTCATCCTGTTTTTAAAACACTTTATGAACCATGCATGGTGGTGCACACCTATAATCCCAGCAGCAGTCAGGGGCTGAAGCAGGAATATCAACTTTACACCAGCCTGGACTACACAGTGAGTTCAAGGGCCAGGGATATAGCTCAGTAGCACAGCACCTGCCTGGCAAGCTCAAGGTCCTGAGTTCAATTCCCAGTACCAAAAAAAAAAAAAAAAAAAATTTATTGTGAGTTCAAGGCCAGCCTGGACTACACAGCGAGACCCTGTCTCAAAAGACCAAAAAAACAGGCCAGGCATGGAGATGCATGCCTATAATCCCAGCACTTGGGAGAGACTGAGGCAGAAGGATTGCAGTAAGTTCAAGGCTAGCCTGGACTATATAGTGAGACACTGTCTCGCAGAAAAAAAAAAAAAAAACAGAAAAAGTAAAATACAGGCTATAAACTGTTTATTTTGTAATAGAACTAATGAATTCCCCAAGAAAATTGCCCTTTTAAAAAATTTTATAACTTTCACCAGGTGTGGTGGCACATGACAATAATCCCAGCACCTAGGGAGGCTGAGACAGGAGGATGGTCACGAGTTCAAGACCAGCCTGGGCTACATAGTAAGTTCAAGACTAGCCTGAATTAGAGTGAGACCCTGTCTCAAAATAACAACAACAACAACAAATTAGGGGGCCGGTGAGAGAGCTCAGCGGCATAAGCTCCTGCCTGGCAAGCGCGAGGTCCTGAGTTTGACCCCCGGTACCCCCCCCAAAAAATTAAATATTTATAACTTTCAAGGCCCTCTATGGTTAAAAAATCAAAATCAAAGAGATCAGTAATAATTTGCAATATAGACTCATTCCTTAGAGTCCATGAAAAATGTGTACATTTAATTTTAAAATTTATTTATGGTTAATAACTCACCCTCTTCCTCCTCTTCGCCTTCTTCAACATAGTCATCATCATCATCTTCATCCTTGAAATTCAAATATTCAGTTTAAGAATAAACAAACTGTGACATGGATTTTCCACCGTTTTAGTACATCCCAACAAGAGCAAAGAAACTAATTATTCTGTGTTCCGATGAACCACAACTCTTGCCTACCTTAATACAGATCTTTTTCAAAGATTCAACTATCCATCTAGTTTAGGTCCCCCCACCCTCTTTGGAAACAAGGTCTCACTATGTTGCCCAGGCTAGCCTCAAACTCAAGGTCCTCTGGCCTCAGCCTAGAGGATAATCAGATTCTTAACAATATCTAATTTCTTTATAAGAATAAGTTACATTTTAGATGACCACTATTCAAAACAGTTTCTACAACAATGGCAATGTTCTATATCTGTCTTATACAGTATAACCACCAGCCACACAGCTACAAAACATCTGAAATGTAACCAATGCAAATGAGGAACTGGATGTTTAGCTTTATTTAATTTTAATTAATTTAAATAGCAACATATGCCTATTAGCTACATAACAGACAGAACAACTTTTGATTGCTTTTAAAAACAGCATGGGGGGGCCGGTGAGATGGCCCAGCGGCGTAAGCGCCTGCCTGGCAAGCGCAAGGGCCCGAGTTCGACTTCCGGAACCCACATACGAAAAAGGGGCCGGTGATATCGCTCAGTGGCGCGAGGTCCTGAGGTCGACCCCCGGTACCCACAAAAAAAAAAAAAAAACAGCACCGGGGGCTGGTGAGATACTCAGCAGCATAAGCGCCTGCTTGGCAAGTGCAAGGTCCTGAGTTTGACTCCCAGTACCCACATATGAAAAAAGGGCCGGTGATATCGCTCAGCGGCATGGGCGCCAGCTGGCACACGAGGTCCTGAGTTCGACACCCAGTACCCACCAAAAAAAAAAAAAAAAAAACAGCATCCAGGGCCAGTGAGATAGCTCAGTGCCATAAGTGCCTGCCTGGCAAGCGTGAGGTCCTGACTTTGACTCCTGGTACCCACATTGAAAAAAAAAAAAAAAAACAGCATCGGCCAGGCATGGTGGCACACACCTGTAATCCCAGCACGTGGAAGGCTAAAGTAAAAGGATCACCATGAGTTTGAGGCCTGCCTGGGCTACACAGTGGAGTTCAAGGCCAGCCTGGGCCTCAGAGCGGACTTTGTCTCAAAAAAACAAAACACAAAACAGAAGAACAGTATCTTCAGTGGGTGTGGTGGCACACACCTGTAATCCCAGCAATCAGGGGGCTGAGGCAGGAAGATTGCTATAAGTTCAAGGCCAGTCTAGGCTATATAATGAGACCTTATCTTACAAAAATTTTACAGAGGTAAGGATGATCTGAATACTGGCTCCAATGTAGTTATATGTGTTGAATAAGTCAATTATCTCTCTTACACCCAAGTTTTCCAATCAGTTAGAGTACAGGTTGAACGTTTTTAGTCTAAAAATCCCAAATCCAAAATCTGAACCTTTTTAAACATCAACACGCCACAACAAATAGAAAATTCCACACTTGACTTCATGGGCTGTAGTCAAAATGTGGGCACACTAAAAACACTGTATAAAAATTCCTTCAGGCCATGAATGAATTTCGTGTTTAGTCTCGAGTCCCATCCCATCTCATAATATTTATGTAAATGTTCCAAATTTTGAAAAAATGAGAAATTGGAAATAATTCTTGGTCCCATGCACTTCAGCTAGGAGATATTCAACCCATATTCATCTACAAAGATCTCTAAGTAGTTCCTTCTACATCTAAAAATCTACACATCAAAATATCACATATCAACAAAAATCTCAGTAAGATCTATGACTCTTGTGGAATGAGCTGTTCTAAACAGAACAATGCTGCCATGAAAGCACCATGAACACTTTATTTCCTCTGGCCAACTGTGATAAAAATCTCCAAGGTACACTGCATCTCTTCTACCATTTCATCCCTACCACCAGCTTCCAGACTAATCAGGTTGACATACACACTACCAATTAGTATAGGTTCATTCCCTCAGATCCTACCAATATATGTAGGGTGGGTTTTTTTTTTTTTTTTTAGTTGTCTTCCTAGTTTTTATGTCTTTCTTTTACAGTTAGTTACTATTTCAAATTTATCCAAAGAAATCAAAGAGACCAACAAGTCATCAAAAAACTGAATACAAAGCGCACACAGTTTAATGTGAAGTCTCCTCCCACTGGAACGTCCACTTTACTTACAACTTGGCTGCTCCCAGCCCTTTATGCTGCCTGCCTTGCTGTTGGCCATGTTACAAATGGCCGAATTCCAGATGGATGAGGTACTACTACAGCATATGCTTGAAAAACTAAACTAGTCTAGGGTCTTCCCTTCACAAAAGTTTACTGCTCCTCAAAAACACTTTAACCTGCTGGGTGCAGTGATGCATGCCTATAAACCCAGCTACCTGGGAGGCTGAGGCAGGAAGACTGCAAGTGCAAGGTCAGCCTGAGCAACTTGGCGAGACCCTACCCCTCCTTTTTTTGTGGGACTGAGAACTGAACCTGAGGCCTTCATATTAGGCTACAATCTTGGCAGTTTCAAATTTTTTTTAATTTTGAGACAGGGTCTCACCAAGCTGCTAAATTGCCCAGGCTGGACTTAAACTTAGATTCTCCTATCTCACCCTACCAGAATGCTGGGATTATAGGTATGCACCACTGTGATCAGCAGATGCTGTCTGAAAATGTTTTAACAAGGACTTAGGGCAACGAGCATACAGTTCAGTGGTAAAGTGTCTCTGGGTCCTGGGTTCAATCCCCAGTACCTGCAAAAAAACAAAATACAAAAATAATCTCTAAATGCCAAGAACCATTGTTCAGAGAATTCCCCTTTTTCAGAATATCTACACTTCATTTGGTTTTTTTTGTGTGACAGGTTCTCGCTCTGTAATTCAGGCTGGTCCTAAACTATGTAACCCGGGCTACCTACAATACCAAACTCACAGCAATCCTCCTGCCTCATCCTCCCGAGAACTTGGATTACAGACATGTGCCACCACGCCTGGCATCTACACTTCATTTGTGACTAGAAATATTAAACAGAACCCATTTTCCCAGCATTTGCCTAGAAATCCCAAGAAACTAAAATGCATGATTCTTTTATCAGAAATCATTATCAGCCAACTGAAACATTATTAAAGCAACATACAGGGTACCAGTCAGCTGCATGAACAGAAGAAATAAATAAGATAGTAAGTTATTCTTTTTTTTTTTTTTTTTGGAACCAGGAATCGAACTCAGGACCTTGCACTTGCCAGGCAGGCACCATGCCGCTGAGCTATATCCCCAGCCCCTGCAAGTTACATTTAAACAAAAAAAAGAAAAATCAGAAAAACCTGCTGCTTTAAACTGAAGACAAAGAAACAAAAGCAAGAGGAGTAAAGGGGGAAGGGGATAGAAAAGAGGAAAGAAGGGAAAGGAGGAAGAGACGTGCGCGCACGCATGTGAATACACGCTAGTGATGACTGAAACAAGGGCCACATGTATGCAGGTGCTGTACCACTGAGCAAAATCCCAGGCCTCTTTATTTTTTATTTTTAAGGGATTCATTGCTGTCCAGGCTAGTCTCACACTTGTGATCCTCCTGCTTCAGCCTCCTGAGTAGCTGGCATTACAGGCCTGTACCACCACATGACTCAGGAAGAGATATTTTAAACATTTCAAATTTGAAAGGAGGCCAGACGTGGGGGCACATGCCTGTAATCCCAGCACTCTGGAGGCTGAGGCAGGAAGATTGCTGCGAGTTCAAGGCCAGCTTGGGCTACAAATTGAGTTCAAGGCCAGCCTGAACTGCATAATGAAACCTTGTCTCAAAAAGAAAAAAAAAAAAAAAATTGAAAGATACAATAAAAGATATTTATTTTTTTAAAAAACTTGAGATACTAATCACATTTATTCCTCGATAATTTAGAAAAGCCCAAATCTAAAATGCTGATTTGTTTTCTTAATTTTATTTTATTTTTTCCTGTGGGTACCAGGAGTCGACCTCAGGACCTCGCACTTGCCAGCAAGCGCTTGTGCTGCTGAGCGATATCACTGGCCCTTTTTTTTTCCTTTATGTGGGTTCTGTGAGTCGAACTTAGGACCTCCTGCTTGCTGGGCAGGCGCTTATGCCACTGAGCCATCTCACTGGCCCCTTAATTTTGTTTTAAACAAAATATGATTTGATTGGTTCATGATTTTAAGTCTTTTTAAAAATTATCTTCTAGATAATATTATCTCTCAATAAAAACTGCTTTTGCCAGAAATTTGCTCACTAGAGACCAAATGTTCCCTCTTTCGGTATGAGTAATACAAAGGGCACTGTAATTCCCAATTTTCCTAAAGCCCTCAACTCCATTTTTAATGACTTATATTACACATACATGAAGTTATTCTTTTTTTCCTTGCAGTACTGGGGATTGAACCCATGCTAGCAACTCTTATCACTGAGCTACATCCCAACCTTTTTTCACTTTATCTTGAGACAGGGTCTCACTAAGTTGCCCAGGCTGACCTTGAGCTTGTGATCCTCCTGCTTCAGCCTCCCAAATAGCTGGGATTATAAACATGTGCTACCATACCCAGCCATTGTCCTTCTCTATACTTATTCTTTCCCTTTGAAGAGCAGTTGAACTATGAACAAAAAGACCCAGGAAAATAATTAACCAAAAATGCTATTTCCTTCTAATTTCTTTTTAAATCTCAGCAATCTCTGAAGCTTCCCCTGTCACTTAGCTTCTAAAAACAAGACTTCACTTGAAACATCCAAATTATCCCATCATGAATGAAATCTTCCTGGTCCCTACTATCCTTACATTGACTTAATGTTGTACGTATTATCACAGAGATTTTTCCTCTACACTCAGTAACGTCCTTCTTGGTTAATATTTCCCAGTACTCAATAGAATGATAAATCTAAACATTTGCAGTTAGTTCTGTTCTTCACTGTTATACAGTTCCTAAGTCACTAAGGCCCCAAACAAGTATAAGTCCTTATTTTTCCACATTATTTTATATTAAAATAGTATGGGGAAAAGTATCGCTGATCAGATGATATCCACCTAACCAGTATAAAAGCAATCAGGAGAATAAATAATACTAAAAATATCTAGCTTACCTGAGAAGATTGGGGGTTTGTTTTGTTTTGTTTTGTTTGCAATGCTCAGGACTGAATTCAGGCAAAGACTCTACCACTGAGCTACAACACAGCCCTAAGAGATGTTTTTAATAATAAAAGGTTATATTTAGGCTGGGGGTGGTGGCACACACCCGTAACCCCAGCTCTCGAGAGGCTGAGGCAGGAGGATCACTGCAAGTTCGAGGCCATAGTGAGTGCAAGGCCAGCCAGAACTGCATAGTGAGACCCTGTCTCAGGAAAAAAAAAAAAAAAACAGATATTTTAAATTATGAATTATGGAAATAAACCTCTATTTAACACCAGGAGAAAGTAACTTCTCTAAACTCACAAGGGCTGAAGATCACTTATCCTTTGTGCAGTCAATGTACGAGGCTTGGACACAAGATGAATTCCCCCCCTATCCCCAGAACTCACCGCCCCACAGAAAGTGGCCACGAAAGTTTTTACAACAGTGCCTGGCAGCAATGGAAGCCCGGGTTTAAAGGTAACAGAGGAAGGAGTGACTGCCTCAGAAAAATTACAGAAGCTTCAATAATAAAGTGAACTCCAGAGCTGAGTTGAAGAGTAAGAGTTCACAAGACATGATTTGGGTAGTATTTGCACAAGTATATAAAAATGTAAAATCTGATGGAGCTGTATATAAGTTAATACACTTTACATGCTGCACTATATGTATGTTCACCTCAGTATAAACAAAAATAAAGTTCATCGGGGCCGGTGAGATGGCTCAGCAGCATAAGCGCCTGCCCGGCAAGCGTGAGATCCTGAGTTCGACTCCCAGAACCCACATACAAAAAAGGGGCCGGTGATATTGCTCAGCGGCACGGGTGCCTGCTGGCACACGAGGTCCTGAGGTCGACCCCCAGTATCCACAAAAAAAAAAATAAATAAATAAATAAATAAAGTTCATCAAGAAGCATGAGTAGAGAGTCATTTCAGACAGGGTGAACAGCATAAACACAGACAAAAAGTCAAGTAATAGCCTGAGGTGACAATTTAATTTGGTAAGAAGGAAGACGTGGCTATGGAAGGAAGCAGGGGCTAAACAGAAAACATGAAGGGCACTGCAGGCTCAGATGGAACTGGAACGTCAGAGGGCTCCCGCGCAGCTGGCCAGCGGACGCATTTGCATTCGACTACAAGGCAGAGCACAGAGGGTATTTCTAAGTGGGGATTCTGTATGCAGAGACCATTTAGAAAACTACTATGAGAGTATAAAACAAGAGCTAATTGGAGGGAAGAAATTAGTTTTCTTGAGTGCCTACAATGTGCCAGGGACTAGACATTTTAAATACATTATCATGCTAAATTCTTAAAATGGGAGACGGGTGTGGTGGTGCACACCTGTAATCCCGGCACCGGGGCAGCGAGGCAAGAGGATCGTTAAGTTTGGGGCCAACATGGGGTTCACAGTGAGATCAAGGCCAGCCTGTACTACATGGCAAGACTCTACCCCCAAAAAAACAAAACCAAATCCTTAAAATAATCCAATGAAGTTGGTATAATTACTCCTTTATGAACGCAGAAACGGATGCTCAGAAACCTTTGCAAAGATTTCCACCACACCATGCCACTGAGGACAGAATGGGCTGGAAAAATAACAGAAAGGCAAAATCTATAGGTATCTATGATTACTTGGCCATAATATATAGTAGGAGACACTGGGAAATACAGGTAGATAGATACACGCACATTCACAAGTTAGGAAGCAACTCTCCGATTTCTACACAACTCACTTTTTATAGTATCTAACCCTATGCCTAAATAATTTTCAGTGCAAACACAAAGCATTGATTCACCTGAATTTCTTCTTTCATTAAGTATGAGAGGCCCACTTCTTCTCCCTCTCCCAATTCTGAGCCTGCTTCATCTTCCTCCTCATCCTCATCCTCGTCTTCCTCTTCTTCCTCTTCACACCATTCAGGTAGACCAGCTTCATCTTCATCATCTTCATCTCCATCTTTTAAAATGTAAAAGATGAGCAATGGCCAGACACATGGTTCTGGCTAGTATGCTGACCGTGTCTGTCCTTGCCGAATCACTTCACTTTCTTATGTCAGTGAGTGAAAGCTACCTCAGGATGACTTTTCTTAAGACTCCAGTTTTATCAAGTGATATTTAGCACTTAAGAAGTAGAGTATCTAACACTGATGTTTACCTTTCTGGTGTATAGATTTTCATCAAACACTGCATGCACTGAAGTTGAGTTTTACTTTGTGGACACTTCAAACCTATCAATCCAACATTTTATAACATTGTTTACCCATCAAGTTTAACAGTGAAAAACTTTTCACACAGCCAAAGCACTTTACTAACATTACTAACAACAGCTGTTGTCATCTGGTCTGTGACGCTTCCACTTACCTAAAAATGTACATTCAGTATCTACTTCTATGATAGTTCTCAGCACTTCAAAAACAAACCCCACACCCACTCTGGCTGCTCCCCACCCTCTCCCACTCTTCCCCAGCCCCAGCCACGGCTTTCTAGCTCTACAGATGTGCCAATTCTGAGTCTTTCCCACAAATGAAGACAAACAATAGGTGGTCCTTTTTGTCTGGCTTCTCTCACTTAGAATGTTTTCAGGATTCACTCGTGTAGCATGTACCTTTATTCACCTTTATATGGCCAAATGTTACATTTAATGGATGTATCACATTTTTTTAACCCATTCATCAGTGGGCTGTTATGAATAATGCCATAAGGAATGGTTCTTTTAATTTAAAAAAAAAAAAGTACTATTTAGGAAGCTACTGCTAATATTGGGCAGTGGCCACACAAGTTTAAATAGATGTAAAGTTTCATGGAGCACTGTATTACAAAACTCATTAAATTCCCTGAATGTATTAGAAATCTAAAAGAATTAGGCTAGAGCCATGGGTTTTATGTTTTTCTTGTCTTACTAGTATCCTGTGTGGGTTTATTTTCTTTACAACTAAATCTCCAGACCGAATCTAATTTGCATGGCTAGAGTGGAGGCTAAAATTATGACACATTATTAAGAATGATTACCTTCATCATCCTCCTCTTCTGAGTCCGGTGCTTCGTTATCTTCCTGATCATATCCATCTAAGTATGTGATTTGCTGCAGCAGTTCAAAAATACTTTCTCGGTAATCTTCCAGGTTTGTGATCTCACAGTTAAACAAATCCAGACTTTTCAAATTTTTAAGATTTTGCTAGAAAAGTAAAAATTCACAGTCAGGGCCGGTGAGATGGCTCAGCGGCGTAAGCGCCTGCCTTGCAAGCGCGAGGGCCCGAGTTCGACTCCCGGAACCCACATACGAAAAAGGGGCCGGTGATATCGCTCAGTGGCACGGGTGCCTGTTGGCGCACGAGGTCCTGAGGTCGTCCCCCTGGTACCCACAAAAAAACAAAAACAAAAACAAAAAACAAAAAAAACAAAAAAAAAAAAAAAACAAAAAAAAAAAAAATTCACAGTCAATATTTTAAATACCGGGGCCGGTGAGATAGCTCAGTGGCATAAGCGCCTGCCTGGCAAGTGCGAGGTCCTGAGTTTGACTCCTGGAACTCACATAAAGGAAAAAAAGGGCCAGTGATATCGCTCAGCGGCACAAGTGCTTGCTGGCAAGTGCGAGGTCCTGAGGTCGACTCCTGGTACCCACATTAACAAAAAAAAAAAAAAAAAAAAAAAAAAAAAAAAAAAAGATTTTAAATACCATATTCTTCCTAATTCATGATCCAGAAAATATTTTAGAATTTTTGGATTTTTAGAATTTTATAACACAGCATTATTGTATCAAACACAACCAACTCTTTTAATTCACCCCTCACATGTAAATTCCACAGGAGTAGAAACTTTATTTTTTATTTCTGTAGTACTAGGATCAAACACAGGGGTACTCTATAACCAAGCTGCATAGCCCTACCTTTTTTTTTTTTTTTCTTTGTGGGTACCGGGGGTCGACCTCAGGACCTTGTGCACCACTAGGCGCCCGTGCCGCTGAGTGATATCACCAGCCCCTTTTTCGTATGTGGGTTCCAGGAGTCGAATTCAGGACCTCGCACTTGGCAGGAAGGCGCTTACGCCACTGAGCCATCTCACCGGCCCATCCCTGCCTCTTATTATTTTTTTGAGACAGGGTCTGCTAAATTGCTTAGGTTAACCTCAAATCTGCAAAGCTCCCACCTCAGCCTCCTTAGTGACTGGATTATAGGCATCTGCCATTTATTCACTGTATTTCTGGTTTCGTTTTAGTTTTTTGTTTTTGTTTTGTTTTTGTTTTTTGTGGGTACCGGGGGGTCAACCTCAGGACCTGGTGTGCCAGCAGGCGCCCGTGCCACTGAGCGATATCACCGGCCCCTTTTTCGTATGTGGGTTCCGGGAGTCGAACTCGGGCCCTCGTGCTTGCCGGGCAGGCGCTTAAGCCGCTGAGCCATCTCACCGGCCCAGTTTTTTTTTTTTTTTTTTTGAGACAGGGTCTCGCTATGTAGTTCAGGCTAGCTTTGAACTCACTATGTAGCCCAGGCTGGCCTTGAACTCATGGTGATCCTCCTGTCTCAGCCTCCCGAGTGCTGGGATTATATGCGTGCGCCCCCACACCCAGCTCCTATTCACTGTTTCACCTTCAGTACCTTAATGCTTCATTTCTAGTAGGCACTGACACATTTTTGTTGACTGAATGTGTGTGCATAAACAGGCAACAATATCATGCTCAATTTAAATGCATACACAAGCTTATTTTCAACAATTTCAACCTCCTCCCAATCTCTCTTTAAAAGCCAGAGCAATTTTCAGTTTCATTTAATCATCTTTTCCTTCCAGCACACCAGAAAACAAGGGAACACATAATGAAATGAAATAACAAAAAATAATCAAGAAGAATGGAAAAGCAACAAAAGTTAAAATAGTCAACTCTGAAAACTGAAGATGAAATAATCAATACAATTTCTCACTGATTTTTAAAACTTCTTCTGGACCTGGGGGGTAGGTCACTGGCAGAGCACTTGTCTAGCACACATGAAGCCCTAGTACAATCCCCAGCAAGACAAAAAGTCTTCAGGCCAGGCATGGTGGTGCACACTTGTCATCCCTAACTCTGGGAGGCTACGACAAGAGGGTAGTAAGTTCAAGGCCAGACTGGGCAAGTCAGCAAGTTAGGGAGACCTGTCTCAAAATTTCAAAAAACAGCCAGGCATGGTGGCACACACCTATAATCCTAGCATTTGGGAGGCAGAGGCAGGAGGATCATCACGAGTTTGAAGCCAACCTGGGCTACATAGTGAGTTCAAGGACAGCCTGAACTACATAGCAAGACCATGTCTCAAAAATTTAAAAAAAAAAAATTTCCCCCCAAAAACAGGCTGGGGATAGAGCTCACTGCAAAGGCCCTGGGTTCAATCCCCAATATCACCAAAAATAAATAAATAAATAAAATAGATAAGTCTTCTAGGTATCTTACTAAAAAGAAAAGAAAACAATTAACTGTCTAGATCTCAATACATAAAATTCGGCTGGGCATGGTAGTACATGCCGTAATCCCAGCACTCAAGAGGCTGAGGCAGGAGGATTGCCTCGTGTTGGAGGCCAGTACAGACTATGTAGTAAGTTCCAGGCCAGCCTGAATTACAGAGTGAGACCCTGTCTCAAAAAAACAAAACCAAAATCAGAATTTCAAGAGTGAAACAGAAGCCAGGTGTGGTGGTGCATGCCTGTAGTAATCCCAGCACTCAGGAGTCTGAGGCAGGAAGATCTCTGAGAGTTTGAATCCAGGCTGGGCTACATACTGAGTTCAAGGCTATCCAAAAAAAAACCCCAACTTTAGGAGTGAAATACAAATTCACAATATAAAAACACAAATAAATCTCGGGGAAAAAAAAAAAAGTCCAGAGACCAAACCTTTCCACTTACCAGAGCTTCTACTGTACTCAGATCTTTAATTTTGTTTCCACTCAGATTGAGGTAGGTAAGATTTGGACATTTCTCTGCTAAAACTTCCAAGCCTCCAGCGATCGCATTGTCAGGAAGTTCCAACTATATATTCAATGTAGACAGAAAACAGAGAACAGTGAAGGTTCAGGATAGATGAAGGATTTTGAAAGAGTATCAATTTGAAGAAAAAAAAACAGTCATTCTTTCCAGCTTCAAGAGACTGTCACTACAGATCATAACTTCCACATTCCCATCTGTATCTGTCAAATAATAATTAGAATCCCTATATAATGTGCTCCTGATTCAGTTTTGGTTCCAGTTGTGAAACATTTGGATTTTGATTCTGAGAAAAATATCTGGTAGATGTTAATTCTACCAAAAACAATTCCAATAATAAATTTAAATTTCTATTTTTATTTTTTATTTTTTGGTACCGGGAATTGAACTCAGGGCCTTGCGTTTGCCAGGAAGACGCTGTGCCGCTGAACTATATTCCCGGCCCCATATTTAAATTTCTAAAATCAAGATTAGAGCTAATTCCAAAATCCTGCATAGCCCTTTCTCTTATCTCCAGAAACTTTAAAATTTCTAATTAACAGGCAAAATGATCCTTTCATTTGGCCAAGAACTAGACATAACAGCCCTTGGAGTTGAAATCATGATGCTCACACGTTAATCCATACTTACCTTCCGAAGTTTATTCAGGCTGGGAAGCTGGGCCAGTGAGCGTAATGCCACGTTAGCCATACTCAGAAATTCTAGTTCTTTAAAAGTGTCGTTCAGGCCCTCAATTTCCCCATTGACACACAGGCAATTATCAAGAACCAATTCCGTCACCTGTATGAGGAAACACATTAATTATTACTTTGCCATCTGTTTAGTATAGACTTTGGTCTTGACACTATGGAAATGTGAATGTTAAAAAAATAAACAATCCCCAAAGCTTTCCATGGCAGCTACCAGAGTCTGCAGTCCCAGCTGCTCTGAAGGCTGAGCTGGGAAAACTGAAGATCACTTGAGCGCGGGAGTTCCAGGCCAGCCAGGGCAAAACGCAAGACCACATCTCAGACAGCAAACCCTCACCTAGGTCCTTTTCATCCATCCCAAAACTGATATGGACCTCACTATCACTATAAACAAGAGCAATTTTTCACATGTAAACTTGAACTGACAAGTTCAATGCCTGCTTCAAATCACTGAGGCAGAAAAAAGGAAACTTTGAAATAGGTCCCGCTTCACACTTCTGACCCTGTTGAAGAAGGTCCTCAACACAGGAGCACATATTTATGCAGGGAGGACACACCTGGGTTACTAGGACGAGAGTCAAGTGAGCTACCCTAAAACAGAGGAGGGAGAAGAAACTTTTTTATCACTTTTCCAATGCCATCATAACTCAAAAAACCTTGTTACCCTTTTATGCAGAAATGTCAGAAAGCTACATCCAGGCCAGCGCAGCTTTCGGGTGCTGAGGCCAAACAATATCACCCGGAACAATACATCCTTGACAAATGTTATTTCTCCCTGACACTCTGGTGGCATTTTTGTGGATTTTTTCCCACAAAGGAGGAGGGATTCTTTTACAGGTGGTTTGCCTGAGTGGGCTTAATCTTAAGGGGGAGGCAGGAGAGCCTGGTTCTCTATCACCAATGCAAAAATATGTTTATTTAAGGGCTAAAAATTAGCAACAGTGAATGCTACCTTCTCTACTTGAGTATGACTTTGAAATAATTGTTTCAGTGAGCAAAGATGGTATCATGTTCTCCTTTTTAGAAATAAAGAAACCAAGGTCCAAAAAGCAAGAATGACTTGCCTTGGGTCATACAATTAGGATGTGGCAGAGCTGTGCCTTGACTCTTAAGTCTTGCTGCTTCAAGTGGGAGGTTAATGCAAGAGGGCACCTACATTTGGAGCCAGAAAACCAGTTCAGCTGAGCATGGTGGCACACACCTGTAATCCAGCACTTGGGAGGCTAAGGCAGGAGAATCAAGGCACGTTTGAGGCCAGCCTAGGCTACATAGTGAGTTCAAAGCCAGTCTAAAACTACACAGAGTGACTGTCTCCCCTCTCCAAGAAAAGAAACTAGTTTTTCCCCTTGTGTAAATCACTATATTGCCCTGAGACTCCGTTTGTTAATCTGGATTCTAGAATAACACAATAAACCTTACAAATGTGTCCAAAGAAGAAAAATGCAAAAAGTGTTTTTGCAAAACTACCTATACAAAAATAAAATTACACCACAAATACAAATATTACATCACGGCGGGGGGGGGTTCGACAAGGCAACGTTCTCCCACCCATCAAATCTGGCCAGAAAATTACTACAGCTCCTTAGGTTTAAAAATATTGGGGGAGGGGGGACTCTAGTCATTAAAACAAAACAAAAAAAAACACCTAAATGTACATTACCTAGAAACAGCTTTTAAACTTTGACACAAAGTCCTAAGAATATGTAAGCGCTAGAAAAGTTGAAGTTTTCTCTGGGATTACCCTGATAACGGTGACTGCTTCCTCCTCCCCACCTCCTGCCAATTTCAGGGAACCCCCCCACCCCCAAGTACAGAAAGTGCTGATTCCCACTCTTCGCGAAAGCCCGTCCTCTTTGCTGGTACATCCAGGCACCACGCCACTTAAAAATAAATATGTGTGTGTGTGTGTGTGTGTCCCTGGTACTCCATTCCTATGGTTTATTTCAAGGGTGCAAACTAGCATGATCTGGCCACGGTCCTCTGCGACCACCCAGTGCGAGGCTCCTAGCTGGCCGCGGCCCGCTCTGGGGATCTCCTGCTCCCAACGAACGGAACCACACGGGGCTGGGACTCGCCAGGGAAAACGGGGGTCACCGCCCAGCCAGCGCCCCCTGGAGCCTCCGCCCCGGGCGGGGAGGACCAAGGGGCCGGGGACGCCCGCGAGGAGGCGGAAACGCCTCCCGCCCGACCCCCGAGAAGCTGACAGCGACCCCGCCTCATGTGGCCCCTCCCAACCCGGTCTCTTTAAGTCTGGCGACAGCATCGAGAGCACATCATTTAGTTTTGCCGAACCTTTAGGACATAGGATGACTACGACCCATTTGCTGAGTCTGGTGAGGCCGTCTCCAAGAATCAAATTCGGAGCCGCGGCCACGACCGCGCCACACGCCGAATATCGTTACACGGTGCCGATGCTGGGGGCGGATTGCGCCTCCCGTCCCCTCCCCACCTCCGGTCACCACGACGAGTCCCAGGACTCAGCCGGGTCGGAGAAGGCGTCGCTGACCCAGATTCGGCCGGGGCGGGCCTTCCCGGGGGAGTGGACGCCGCCGAGGCGGGCAGTGGGGACTCGGCAGGCGACCCCAGCCCGGCGCGGCGCCGGACGCCCCGGGGCCTCGAGGCGGGGGACGCCCACCCCCCAGGAAAAACACCGAGTTGGCAGCGGCGCAGAAAAGTTGGACTAACTTCTCAGGCGGCGATGGCTGCAGCAGGGGCGAGGGGACCGAGGGTCGCGCCCACGCCGCCGGCCCGGGGAGGACGCGCCGCGCAGAGCTGCGAGCGCCCTGGCTGCGCGCTTCCCGCCCCCACGAGGCCGGGGCGCCCGACTCCATGAGCGCGAAGCCCCCGCGCACACAAAAACGCCCCTAGAAACTTAAGCCCTTCGCCATTTTAAGTAGATGATCTTAATGATTTAAAACTTGAAATTATACGTTTTCCCCAACCCCACTCTAGGTGGGAATTAATTTGTTAGCCCTCCCACACATCCATCAGGGCCCCCCAGAAATCCAACCCTCAGAATACAGGGCTGGTGAGGAAGGGGTGGGGGGCTGAGTCATCTCACCTCCTCCGGGGCTCTGTTCCTTAACTCCAGGTTAATCCTCTTCTTCATATCCATGTCCTCCTCCTGCTCTTCTGCCACTACTCTCCTTTCTCCTTTCCTGCTGTTCCCACTACCCCCAACCCTAAAATTCTTGAAAATTTGGAAATGAATGAAAAGAATCGCAAATATAAACGCCCACTACCACCAGATAGATGTGGGGGAGAAAGAAAATAGCAAATGGAGTCCAAGGAGTTGGGACTCTTAACTCGTCGGCCCCCACCTCCTCGTCCACGCACCCGCGCGCGCACTCACACGAGCGCGCGCACACACACACACACCCGCAGTTGCTTCCCCTTCAATGGCTGCTCAGAGACTGAGCCTCCATGACACGGCACCGCCAACCCCCTGGCCTACTCTCCACCCACCTTCCGAACGTATTGGTTGATTCTTTATCGTCGCACTATTCCATTGGGCTAAGTAAGTGTCTATCAGCCTGCAGGGAGGACTGGACTAGAAACTCTGTATCTATTGGCTATGACCAAGCGCGCAGTTAACTCCGATAGGTCCGGGAGGTTGTACGTCCCGGCGAAATGATTTTGAATCCCAGTAGCCCCCCTCCTTTTCTTTGTGTGGTTGGCGCGCTTTCCCCAAGCAGTAGGACGGTTTTGATGTCTGTTGGGCTTGTTTTTGTTTGGGGGGTTTTGTTTTCCTGTTTTAGTGTTAAAGGGAGGGAGAAGGCGTCCTTACATGTCCAATTGCATACTGAGAACTCAGCGCACGACACACACAAGCTCTTGGCCTCCGCTTTGTAGCCGAGATGGGCAGCAGCGTGCACATCACAGCACACGCGTGCCTCCGTGGCACTGCTCTGCTGGGGACCGCGACCTCACACAGACTGGCCTTCCGGGGAACAGAACCAGAGCCAGGATGAAAATGGTGTTTTCACTTACACCATGAAAGACAACGATGTTTGTAAGCAGTTGAGTGAAGCATGTAAGTCAGGGACCTTTAAAAAAAACTATCCTGGAGGAACTGTTACTAAGGAATTGTTGCTGGTAATAAATGCTGAGACCTTGGAGGTAAAACAACGCTGTCCTACTGAAAATCAGACTAATTCACATAGAAACGGTACAGAGATGCCTCTCTAATTTCTCTTTGGTTAGTTTCCACAGAAATATGTAGATACAGAGCGCTTTTTTTTTTTTTTTTAACGATGCCAAAGTTTCGCATTTATTAAAGGTAGGAGAAAACAGAAGGGTAAGGGGAAAATGGGCTCTGCAGAGCGAGTTTGGGTCGAGTAAAAAGGGAGGAAAAACTTAAATACAACCTACAGTGTAGGGTGGGCTTTCGTGAAGAGGCATGATAGCCCAGGCCGCTTTTAAAAGTGGGATAAGAATGACTTTTACATATTTTGTCTTGAGAGTGTAACTTTCCTTATAGTTCTCACTTATTTTCTGCCACTTTCCTTACACCATTCCCAGAACAAATACTCAAAGAAATTACAGATGATTTGGAGAAAAACGGGTGAACTGATGAACCCCTGCCTCCTGGAATTGAGTGTTCTTTTTCCAGTTTCTCAGGTTAGAGACCTTGGGTTTTTCAACAGGAATCCTTGCCCCTCCATTCCTACTCCCACACAGAAAAACAAATAGGTTTACATTTAATAGTAATATAAATCACAAGACAGCCGAGCATGGTTGAGGAGGCTGAGCAGGAGGACCGCAAGTTCGAGGCCAGGCTGGGCTACAAAGTAAGTTCGAGGACAGCTGGACTATATAGCGAGACCCTTTCTCGATACCCCCCTCAAAGAAATCACAAAAAAAAAAAAAAAAAGCTCCTCTGGGAAGCATTTGAAGATTTAGTTTTGTTTAATGCAAATAACAGTAGTGGAAGCCAGGATGATATGGAAACCGAGCCACAATGGAGTGAGAAACAGTTAAGGTAAGAATTAAAAATACAAAGTAGTTATAAAAAAAAAGGAAGAGGAGAGGGCGGAAGAGGGGAAGGAAGCCAGGGAAGAGAAGGAGAAGAGTAAGAAGAGGAAGAAAAAGAGAAGAAGAAAAGAGAAGAAAAGAGGAAGAGGACAGGAGAAGGAACAGGAGCACATTTTAGTACAGCCTGGAAATAAGTCCTGAATTCTGATCCTACAGTGTGCCACCTTGGGGTCTGGAATGAAATCCAGAAGAGTTCAGGGAAGGAGATTCAGATTTAGGAATCATCCACATGTAGATAGCTGAGACTATGAGAATAATAAGATGTCCATCAGTAGTGGACATATAGTAAGACTATCAGTCAAAGGAGAGCAAAACACAGTTGAGGGAAAAAGAGAGAGGAAGGAGGAATTGTCTTCCAAAGTACTTGAGGAAACTGAGAAGAAGATAGAGAAGAAAGAAAAACAAAGAAGCCAAAGAAGAGATAGAAGAGATAATTATTGAGGTTGAATAGTAGGTTTTAAAAGAGTTAAGCTGGACGTGGTGGGGCATGCCTGTAATCCCAGCAAGCCTGAACTACATAGCGAGACCCTGTTTTAAAATACAAAAAAAAAAAAGGGGGCCGGTGAGATGGCTCAGTGGCGTATGCGCCTGCCTGGCAAGTGCGAGGGCCCAAGTTCGACTCCTGGAACCCACATATGAAAAAAGGGCCAGTGATATCGCTCAGCTGCACGGGCGCCTGCTGGCGCGCGAGGTCCTGAGATCCACCCCTGGTACCCACCAAAAAACAAAACAAAACAAAAAAAAAATACAAAAAAAAAAAAAAAAAAAGGAGAAGGAGTTAATTATTGTGGTAAAATGGTAGGGCTTTTAGCTGTGCATGGTGGTGCATGCCTGTAATCCCAACATTTCAGGAGGCTGAGGCAAGAGGATCACTATGAGTTCAAAGCCAACAAGACCTACATAGTGAGTTCAAGGCCAGCCTGAACTACATAGGGAGGACCTGACTCAAAAAGACAAAACAACAATAATAATAAATTCAGTCCCAAGAATGAAAAGGTGATAACTATTAAAAAAAAAAAAAAAAGGGATAACTATACAAGTGGGGAGGGGAAAGTCCCTATAGAGATGGACTTACTCCCCTAGCTGCTGGGATTGCAGCTGGAGGACGATCCTATTGGCAGTGACAGCCTTGGCTGAAAAAATTGCCTTGTTCAAGGTTACACCTCCTGGGGAACACACACATCCAGTGATTAATCAACACAGACATACAAAGGCCCAGCCTGCCATTTTGCCTAGACTAGTGGTGGCAAACCTATGGCATGTGTTCCACAGCCCACTGTTTGTTATCTTTGAAACCTCTAAAAGGTTTGCCATCACTGGCCTAGACTTACGCAAACTCTGAAGGGTCATCCCAGCTCCAGAGCACACTGTAGGTCAACTCAGGCCTTGTTATGACTGCATTGCCATTCTCCCTCTGTTTAATCCTGCTTTTTTCTCCTCCTTTCCATAGGTATTGGTGTCACTAAATAATAAATGTCCTGAATGTTATTTCCACCTCTCTGAAGAGCTCAACATGTGACAATGGCTCTCTCCAATAATGTCCCTCTGAGAAAACCCAAACTAACCTACAGGAGAAGGCACATGTAGAGGCCTTGAGACAACTTCATGAGATTGAGAGGTCCCTAGCCAGTACCCAGCTTCTCTAACTCTCATCTTTTCCAGCTCCAGCCACATCTGACTACAACTACATGAGAGATCCTATGAACCACCCAGCTGAGCCCTTCCTAAATTCCTGTGCCACAGAAACCATGACAGATTTTTTTTTTAAAGTATCATTGATGCTGTAAGCATCTAAGTTTGGAGTTGTTATGCAGCAATAGTAATTAGAGCAACACCCTAGAACACATTTGTGGGTTTTTTGGGGGGTTTTTGTGTGTGTCTTTTTTTTTTTTTTTTTTTTTTTGTGGGTACCGGGGGGTCGACCTCAGGACCTCGCGCACCAGCAGGCGCCCGTGCCACTGAGCGATATCACCGGCCCCTTTTTCGTATGTGGGTTCCGGGAGTCGAACTCGGGCCCTCGCGCTTGCCGGGCAGGCGCTTAAGCCACTGAGCCATCTCACCGGCCCTGTGTGTGTCTTTTTGAGACAAGGTTTCACTATGCAGTTCAGGCTAGACTTGAACTCACTTAGTAGCCCAGGCTGGCCTCAAACAGCAATCCTCCTGCCTCAGCCTCCCCAGTGCTGGGATTATAGGCATGAGCCACCATGCCGTATTTGTTTCTGATCAAGTCTCACTAGTGCCCTTTTATTCTGTGATATGACAGGTTGTAGTCATTGTACTCTTTTTGGTTTTGCATATGCTATTCTTCTAACTTAAAATATTACCTCCTCTGAATTCTCAGCAATTATTCAGTTCTATTCATTCAGCATTTATCCTATGCTGTTCTGCAGTATATCATATATGTTATTGAATTCCGGGCAGGCGCTTAAGTCGCTGAGCCATCTCACCGGCCCTTGAATTCCGGTTCCTCCCAATCATATTGGAATTTCCTGGAGAGAGACCATGTCAGTAACATGGCTTTTTCTGGCATTCCTCACAGGATTTGGCACAGTGCTGGCCATATACTGAGTACACAAGACAAGTTTAATAATTATAGCCAGGAGTAGTGACACACGCTTGTAATCCCAGCACCCTGGAGACTGAGGCAGGAGGATCACCATGAGTTTGAGGCCAGTCTGGGCTACACAGTGAGACCCTATCTCAAAAAAAACAAAAATAATAATAGTAATAATTAATTATAGCTCAAATAATGCTCAGTTAAATTCATACTACCATTTAAGATTTTTTTTTTTTTTGAGGCAGGGTGTTACTATGTAGTTCAGCCAGGCCTTCAACTCACTATGTAGCCCAGGCTGGTATCGAACTCCCAGCAATCCTCCTGCCTCGGCCTCTGGAATGCTGGGATTACAGGCGTGCGCCACTGCACCCTGCCCCATTATGAATTTTTTAAAAATTGGTTGATACTTTCTTGGGGAACAAGTGATGAATTAAGAATTAAGGATAACTGAAAATTGTTCTTTCTCTTAACTTTTTAACTTTCCCTTTTCCGAACTAGTTAATTTGTGGTCACAAGATAAAATTAGGCCATTCAACTAATCCATTTTCTCCAGAGTTCAGGCTAATTGGAAACACCAGAAATTGTTCTCACTTTACTTCTGAAAAATCTTGTCCCAGAAAACCAGAGTCACTACTGCTCCCATTAGCTCTAGAAGAGGCAATCAATACTCAGTGAACACAACAATTCTAGTTGTCCATTGTGCTAATATCCCTTGGGAACCTTCCAGGTCATCACCCTTTAAGGCAAGGTAGAGTCGTTTTGTCTTTTTTAATTTGTATAGAGCCTCAGGGTTAGTAGGATATATGTCTATGTATCTATATTTATATCTATTTAAAGTAAGTTACAGCTGGGCATGGTGGTGCACGCCTATCACACCAGCATTCAGGAGGCTGAGGAAGGAGGATCACTGTGAGTCTGAGGCTCACAGCCTGGGCTACATAGTGAGTTCAAGGCCAGCCTAAATGATACCGTGAGACCCTGCATGAAAAAAAATTTTTTTAACAAAACGAGTTACAAAGGAAATAACTGAACTTTGGTGAAGGTAAGTGGAGAGGTAAACTGTCTGCAAAGATGCTACCAACAATTTCTTCCATCCCTGTGCATATATAGCCCTCCTCTCATCAAGAGATGGGGTCCATTTCTCCTCTCCTTGAATTTACTTTCACAAATAGAATAGAATAGAAATAGCACTGTGCCAGATCTGGGCCCAGCCCTTAAGAGCTGGAAATTTCTACTTTGCTCTGTGGGGAGCCAGTTCTTCTATACAAAGACCCAACCATCCTACTGGAGAGGGAAGCCATTGTATCTTTCATTATAGAGATAGGGACCCTGGAGCATGAGAGACTATGAAGAAAGCGAGAGTCCAGAAATCTCCCAGCTGCTGGGTGTGGTGGCACACACCTGTAATCCCAGCTCTCAGGAGGCTGAGGCAGGAAGATAGCAGTGAGTTCAAGGCCAGCCTGCACTACATAGCAAGACCCTGTCTCAAAAAAACCAGAAAGAGGGCCGGTGAGATAGCTCAGCAGCATAAGCACCTGCCTGGCAAGCGCGAGGTCCCAAGTTCGACTCCCAGTACCCACATACAAAGGAAAAAAGGGCCAGTGATATCACTCAGCAGCACAAGCGCCTGCTCGCAAGCATGAGGTCCTGAGATCGACCCCTGGTACCCACACACACAAAAATAAAAGAACAAAAATCGTAAATTCTAGTTGACCTTTCCCGGTTTGAATCACCCTTCTGTGCTGAGAGTGCAAACTATTTTTAACATTAGCCAAAGACAAAATTAGAATGAGTTACCTAGAAATAAAGCCATATTGCAATATCAAATAGAAATGATTTAAAGATTTCGCACTCTAAGAATTATTGCAGCCAGGTGTGCTGGCACACACCTGTAATCCCAGCACTTGCAAAGCTGAGGTAGGAGGATTGCCATGAGTTTGAGGCCAGCCTAGGCTACATAAGCGAGTTCAAGACCACCCTGCACTACATAGTGAGAACCTATCTCAAAAAAAAAAAAAAAAAATTATTGCAACACTATGTTTCTCCAGTAGCACAGATGATAAATAGTTGCCTTAGAAGAAATTTGTAACTTCAGTAACAAGGCTACTTTAAAAAAAATATTTTGAGGGCCAGGGATGTAGCTCAGCTGCACAGCCCCGGCCTGGCAAGTGTGAGGCTATGAGTTCGATTCCCCATACCAAAAAAAAAAAAAAAAAAAAAACTTGAAATGTCTGGTTAAACATGGAGAATTTGATATATACATATTTACTTCTATTTCTTTCCCAATGACTTCAAAGGAATAAGATCCCAATGCAAAAGGACAAAGAGACCAAGCAAAAAGACAACTGATAACAAAACTCAACAAAAGCCAGGCATGGTGGTACATGCCTGAAATCCCAGCACTCAGGAGGCTGAGGCAGGAGGAGCACCATGAATTCGATGCCAGCCTGCACTATATAGCAAGATCCTGCCTCAGTAAATAAATACACATATACATAAATACATAAATAACAAAGAAAGAAAGAAAACTCAATAAAATGTTGGCAACTGTAAGACAAATGGACTATGCAGTTCAGAAACACTTCTTCCTCAACCCTGATGTCTGCCTTCTCAGGAGAGCTCAGTCAGCGGAACTGGGCTTCTCTCAGCACTTCATTCCTCCACTCTGAGTGGACTGTTCCCCTCAGCGTCATCCTTTCAGTCCCGGGAGGGGAAGCCTGCTCCCCAGAACACATTCTGCTTTGCACCCCCATACTACGGTCTACCCCAATCCAGGCTGCCTGATTCTGGGGTACAGTTAGTAAGTCTGTTGATTTTCGTACTATGCCACATCCTCCAATCTGGCTAACCTCCATGTTTACTTTTTTACATTATTTTTCAACCTGTTGGGGACCCTTGAATGAAGAGAGAATGCCGTTACTGGGGTCTCTTCCTAGACCCCTGTAAGACTAGAGGTAATTATCTTAGCAGAGAAGAGAAAATTAAAACTTAATTGCCTACAGGAAGTGAAAAAATAGCCTGGCATGGTGATACACACCTGTAATCCCAACACTTGGGAGACTGAGGCAGGAGGATTGCGGCACATTCAAGACCAGCCTGAACTGCATAGTGAAACCCTGTCACAAAAAAAAAAAAAAAAAAGAGAGAGAGAGAGAAACTGTTCTACACTGTAGAACCCACAAAGACTCTGAGGTGCTAAGAACACTTGGAGATAAGGGTGAAGGGAGGTATAAAACAGAAGATCGAAGGTCTTATTAAAGGCAGTGAAATTCCCTTCCAAACTCTGGCCTACCTAGGTAAATAAAGTTCTTCTAAATTCAGGCATGACTAAGATGCAGTGAAAACTGGCAGAAGAACATGAAAAGCTGTATTTCAAACAGTGACAAGCCAGGCATGGTGGCACCCGCCTGTAATTCCAGCACTCGGGAGGCTGAGGCAGGAAGATTGCCATAAATTCGAGGCCAGCCTGGGCTACAAAACCGAGTTCAAGACCAGCCTGCACTACATAAAGAGAGCCTGTCTCGAAAAACAAAAACAAAATGCCGAGCGCAGTGACACACACCTGTAATCCTGGCACTTGGGAGGCTGAGGCAGGAGACTCTGTCTCAAAAAACAAACAAACAAAAACAGTGACAGACTGGACGGTGTAGTTTCTCTCCGGAGAAACTGACCAGCTAAGACACAAGCCCAGAAGCATTGACAAATGGTTGGAAGTAGCCAGATACAGTATTTGTCCCTCCCCTGAACCGTGCAGCACCCCCGACAGCAACTGAACACACCTTCTAACAGTCTCAGTCTTAAATACAAGGGGTGATGAAAACTGCAGTGAATGTTTAAATTTTAAAGATTTATCACAGTGAAAGACACAATGCCGGGCTCACTTCGGCAGCACATACACTAAAAGACACATCGCCATTGATCCCCCTCAGAATACTTTGCTTCCTTTGAACACATCCTATCATTCTTGCCACTTTGTGAAGCAGTTCTGGAAGTCCTCTTTCAGGAGTATCTTTACATGGTACAATCATATGGTGAATGCTGCTGCCAAGTGCCATCCAGTGGAAAAGCAAGCTGGCAAAAACATTATGATGTGTCCTCATCTACAGATCTGACACCAATATATATATATATATATTTTTTTTTTAATGGGCAGATTACCTGATAGGTTGGAATAGAATTAGAGTTATCTTTTTCTCTTTCTATTTCTTTCTTTCTTTCTTTCTTTCTTTCTTTCTTTCTTTCTTTCTTTCAGTGGTACTGGGGATTGAGCCCCAGGAGTGCTGAGCTACATTGCCAGCCCTTTTTATTTTTCTTGAGACAGGGTCTCACTAAATTGTCCAGGCTGGCCTCAAACCTACAATCCTCCTGACTCAGCCTCCCAAGTAGCTGGGATTACAGGCCTGTGCCACCACAACTAGCTAAGGGTTACATTTTCTTTTTTTTTTTTTTTATTATCCAGATTTTATTTATTTATTTATTTTTTAAAGACAACAAGTAAACATTCTCATGTATTAACAAACTCAAGCATTAGAGAATGCACAAATACCTTTTGGAGAAAAATATTACTCAGTATAAGATTAAGCCATGTAAAAGCTAGGTAAAAATAGAAGACTAAGGAATGGAATAGTCACAATGAAATTGCATTTTCATACTAGGGAGACAATACGATGTTTACAGATGTGCATCCGGTTTATTTCGCTTGTGAGTATTTTCTCGAGTTGCATCCATTTACCTATAAAAGTTTCCAGTTTATCTTTCTTTATGGCTGAGTAGTATTCCATTTTATAGAAATACCACATCTTTTTTATCCATTCCTCGGTTAATGGACATTTGGGTTGTTTCCACGATCTAGCTATTACAAATTGTGTTGCTATAAACATGGGTGCACATATATAGCTGTGGTACGATGTTTTTAATTCTTCTGGGAAGATACCCAGAAGGGGAATAGCTGGGTCAAATGGGACCTCCAATCCCAGTTTTTCGAGGAGTCTCCACACGGATTTCCACAGTGGTTGCACCAGTCTACACTCCCACCAACAGTGGAGAAGGGTTCCTTTTTCCCCACAGCCCCTCCAGCATTTGTTATTAGTTGACTTCTTGACAACAGCCATTCTTTCTGGGGTGAGATGGAATCTCAGTGTTGTTTTAATTTGCATCTCTCGGATGACTAGTGATGTTGAACATTTTTTCATATATTTATTTGTCATTTGTATTTCTTCATCTGAGAAGTGTTTATTCATCTCAGATGCCCATTTTTAGATTGGGTCTTTAAATTTGGGAGGTCTGAGTTTTTTGAGTTCTTTGTATGTTCTCGATAGTAATCCTTTGTCTCAGGAACAGCTGGCAAACAGTTTTTCCCACGTTGTGGGTTGTCTCTTCACTCTGTTGGTGGTATCTCTTGCTGTGCAAAAGTTTTTTAATAAGATGAGATCCCAGTTGTTGATTCTTTGTGATACTTCCTGTGGGATGGGGGTTTTATTCATAAAGTCTTTGCCTACACCAATGTCTTCAAGAGTTTTACCTATTCTATTTTCCAGGAGATTTAATGTTTCTGTTTCAATATTTAGTTCTTTTATCCATTTTGAATTTAGTTAAGTGCACGGTGAAAGATATGGGTCTAGTTTTAATCTTCGGCATGTGTAGAGCCAGTTTTTCCAGCACCATTTATTAAAGAGGCTATCTTTCTTCCAGTGAATGTGTTTGGCACCTTTGTCAAAGATAAGGTGGCTTAGTATGTCTGGGGTTGTTTCAGCATCTTCTCTTCTATTCCATTGATCTTCAGGTCTGTTTTTTTGCCAATACCACACAGTTTTTATCACAGTAGCTTTATAGTATAATTTCAAATCAGGGATTGTGATGCCCCCTGCCTTGCTTTTGTTGCCCAGAATTGCCTTTGCTATTCTAGGTCTCTTCCGGTTCCAGATGAATTTTAGGATTGTTTTCTCTAATTGTGTGAGATATGTTGTTGGAATTTTGATCGGAATTGCATTAAATCTGTATAACAGTTTTGGAAGTATGGCCATTTTCACTATATTGGTTCTTCCGACCCAAGAGCAAGGGATATCTTTCCATTTTCTGATATCCTCTTCAATCTCCTTTTTCAGAGTACTGTAGTTTTCAGTGTAGAGGTCTTTTACTTCCTTTGTGAGATTGATTCCTAGGTATTTAATTTTTTTAGATGTGATTGTGAAAGGTGTTGTTTCCCTAATTTCTCTCTCAGTGAGTTTGTTATTGGTGTACAGGAAGGCTGTTGATTTTTGAGTATTGA
This sequence comes from Erethizon dorsatum, assembly GCA_028451465.1. Lineage (NCBI taxonomy): Eukaryota > Metazoa > Chordata > Mammalia > Rodentia > Erethizontidae > Erethizon > Erethizon dorsatum. Next base: position 73,274,346 of record CM051829.1, on the reverse strand, counting down.
CTTTGTATCCAGCTACACTACTGAATTTGCTTATTAAATCTAGCAATTTTTTAGTGGAGTTTTTGGGGTCTTCTGCATAGAGTATCATGTCATCTGCAAATAATGATAATTTAACTTCTTCCTTTCCAATCATAATTCATTTTATTTCTTTCTCTTGTCTAATTGCTCTGGCTAAAGTTTCCAGAACTATGTTGAATAAGAGTGGGGACAGTGGACATCCTTGTCTTGTTCCTGATTTTAGAGGGAAGGCTTTCAGTTTTTGGCCATTTAGTATAATATTGGCTGTTGGTTTGTCATAGATAGCTTTTATCAGATTGAGATAAAGACCATCTATTCCAATTTTCTGTAGGGTTTTTATCATGAAAAGGTGCTGGACTTTGTCAAAAGCTTTTTCTGCATCTATTGAGATGATCATATGATGTTTGTCCTTGGTTCTGTTAATATGGTGTATTACATTTATTGATTTACGTATATTGAACCATCCCTGCATCCCTGGGATGAATCCAACTTGGTCATGGTGTATAATCTTCTTGATGATTTGCTGCATTCTGTTTGCCAGTATCTTATTGAGGATTTTTGCATCTATGTTCATTAGGGAGATTGGTCTGTAGTTCTCTTTCTTAGTTGGGTCCCTCTCTGGCTTTGGTATCAGGGTAATGCTTGCTTCCAGGAATGAATTTGGGAGTATTGCTTCCCTTTCAATTTCATTAAAGAGTTTGAGAAGTAGTGGTGTTAGGTCTTCTCTAAATTTCTTGTAGAATTTGGCAGTGAATCCTTCGGGGCCTGGGCTTTTCTTTGTTGGGAAGTTTTTAATTACATCTTAATTTCATTGATTGTTATTGGTTTATTTAGGATTTTTATATCTTCTTGGTTGAGCTTTGGTAACTCATATGTATCTAGGAATCTGTCCATTTCTTCTGCATTTTCCATCTTATTAGAATACAGGTTTTCAGAGTAGGTATAGACGATCTTCTGGATTTCTGCAGGGTCTGTTGTGATATCACCCTTTTCATTCTTAATTGTGTGGATTTGAGTACTTTCTTTCCTTTTTTTAATAAGGTTGGATAAGGGTTTGTCGATTTTATTTAATCTTTCAAAGAACCAACTCTTTGATTCGTTGATTCTTTGTATTTTTTTTTAGTCTCCAATACGTTAATTTCTGCTCTGATCTTTATAATTTCCTCTCATGTATGAGCTTTTGGCTTAGCCTGCTCTTCTTTTTCTAGAAGTATGAGGTTCACCATTAGGTTGTTTATTTGTGCTTGCTCTGTTTTCCTGATATAGGAATTTAATGCTATGAATTTCCCTCTTAGGAGTGCTTTCATTGTATCCCATAAGTTCCGGTATGTTGGTTCACCATTAGGTTGTTTATTTGTGCTTGCTCTGTTTTCCTGATATAGGAATTTAATGCTATGAATTTCCCTCTTAGGAGTGCTTTCATTGTATCCCATAAGTTCCGGTATGTTGTACTGTCGTTATCATTCAGTTGCAGAAACTGTCTAATTGCTTCTTTAATTTCATCTGTGACCCATTGGTTGTTCAGTAGGGTGCTATTTAATTTTCATGTGTTTAGCAAATTCTTGTGTTTTGTTTTGCCATTGATTTCCAATTTCATTGCACTATGGTCTGATAATATACATGGGATAATTTCAATTCCTTTGCATTTACTTAAGCAGGTTCTATGAGCTAGTATGTGGTCTATTTTGGAGAATGTCCCATGTGCAGCTGAGAAGAATGTGTATTCTGATGTTGTGGGGTGGAACACTCTGTAGACATCTACTAAGTCCATTTGTTCCAAAGTTTGGTTCATTTGTAATATTTCATTGTTGATTTTTGGTCTAGTTGATCTGTCTTTTTGTGACAGTGGAGTATTGAGATCCCCCAATACAATTGTATTAGTGGTTATTTGATTTTTCATGTCCATTAATATTTGATTTATATAGTTGGTTGCACTGGTATTTGTTGCATATATATTTATGATTGTTATCTCTTCCTCTTGGATTGTTCCCTTTACAAGGATGTAGTGACCTTCTTTATCTCTATGAATCATTCTTGGCTTGAAATTCACTTTGTCTGTGAAAAGAATAGCTACCCCTGCTTTTTTCTGGGTTCCTGTTGCATGGAGTATTGTTTTCCATCCTTTGACTTTCAGTCTATGAATTTCTTTTTGAATTAAATGTGTTTCTTGTATACATCATATTGTTGGATCTTGCTTCTTGATCCAATTCGCCAGTCTGTGCCTTTTGATTGGTGAACTGAGACCATTAACATTAATGGTTAAAACTGAAATGTATTGACTTATCCTTGTCATGTTATTTTCTTGTTGTTGGCTCTCCCTCTTTTAATTTTTGTTTTCCCTCCCTCTCTTTAATCATTTGCTCTGCCTGGTGGATTCCTTCTGTTGGGGTTTCTAAAGTTGTAGTCCTTGTTATCCCTTTCTAGAATGTCCTTCAAAACATTTTGGAGTGCTGGTTTGGTGGTTATAAATTTTCTCAGATGTTCTTTGTCATGGAAGTATTTTACTTCTCCATCAGTTTTGAAGGATAGTTTTGCGGGGTACATCAATCTAGGTTGAAGATTATTCTCCTTTAGAACTTGAAATACATCATTCCAAGCTCTTCTTGACTTGAGGGTTTGTGCTGAAAAGTCCACTGTGATTCTGATGGGCTTTCCTTTATAGGTGATTTGTCTCTTTTCTCTAACAGCTTTTAAGATTCTACTCTTATGTTGAATTTCTGGAATCTTGACTATGATATGCCTGGCTGAAGATTTTTTTTGATCGTGGCTAATTGGAGTTCTATAAGCCTCACTTATCTGAATGTCAAATTCTTTTTCTCTACCAGGGAAATTTTCTGTGATAATGTCTGTGAACAGTGTTCTGATGTCGTTTATGCTATCTCCTGCTTTTTCATTGACTCCAATCAATCTTAAGTTATTCTTCTTTGCGTCATCTAGCAGCTGCTGGATTGATTTTTCATTGTCCCTTGCTGTTTTTAAGAATTCTTTCTTTTCACGATCACTAATTGCAAGCCTGTCTTCTATATCTGAGATCCTGTCCTCACATTGGCTTAATCTGCTACAAATACTTTCAATGGAATTTTTGTTCTCCTGGATATCTGCTTGAATCTGCTTTATGGAGTCCATTTCTTTCCTATGCTGAGCATTCATGGCTTCCATCATTTTCTTAAGCTCGTCTATTTTTTTGTCTGTGTCTGCTCTAGCGTCCTTAAGCATGGTCTTCATTGTGGACATTATCTCTGCAGTTATCTGAGAAATTATTTCTGATTTAAATTTTTCCAGAGCCTCATTCAACTGCTTTGTTGTTACCACTTCAGAGATGTCAGGTGGGTGGCTTTTGGTTTGTCCCATCTCACTGCCCCCTGGGTTTGCCTTTGGTGAACTGGATGTGTGGGATTGCATCTTGTTTAAGTGTCGTCTCATTTTCTTTTCTTTCTTTAGTTTAATTCCTGGGGTGATGTTTGTAAATTGCCTATGGTAGGTTGCTTTATTCCTAGTATTTCAAACTCTTAGGAGATGGCTACTTCTCTGAGGTATCTTCCAGGTGTAGCTTATTTTTGGGTTTTGAGCCTGCTGCAATATCCTACCTGTTCAATTTGTTGGAGATAAGAAGTTGCTGCCTGTTTGGCCCAGTCCTTGGTTCTTTGGTTCTGTGCCACAGTATTTTCTGTGATCCTTAGACAATCTCAGTCTTGGAATACCAGGAAGAAAAGCACCAGTCAGTGTGTCCTTCTCGGCTGGTGCTTCTCTGTACCGCGGTGTCTTGCGTTCCTCCACGGAGGTACCCACTGGAGCTGTGGATGGAGTAGCGGCCGCCCTGAGTTCTGAGCTCAGCTGCTGCCCCCCCCAATGGTGTCTGGCTAGTGGCTCTCTTGCGCGCCTGATGGCTGGGTGTCAGCACTCACCGCCAGTCAGTGTGTCCTTCACAGCCGCCGCTTCTCTGTTCCGCGGCATCTCGCGTTCCTCCGCGGAGGTCCCCGCTGGAGCCATGGATGGAGTGGCAGCCGCCCTGAGTTTCAAGTTCAGCTGCTGCCCCCCCCCACAATGGCGCCCGGCCAGTCGCTCTCTCGTGTGGGACTGCTGGGTGTCAGCACTCACCGCCAGTCAGTGTGTCCTTCACGGCCTCTGCTTCTCTGCACTGCTGCTTCTCGCGTTCCTCCGTGGTGGCTCCCGGGGGCGCCGGCAGTCACCACGTGTCTGTAGATTTGAACCCCTACAGTCGCGTCAGGATTCCCGACACAGGAAATGGCGCCGGAGGCTACCTCCTCCTTCTTTGTTGGAGTTTCTCTCTTCACTTTCTCCGTGGGCCCCAAACTGCGCTTCAGATCTTTCCTGGGTCCATGGGAGCCACTTCCCTCTTTCTTGTCCTCCTCCAGTCACTATATTCCAGTGTCCGGATGGTGACTTTTGGAGAGGTTCACTGTCTGCTTCTTACAGATCCGCCATCTTTTTCCAGAAGTCTCCAAGGGTTACATTTTCAACAGTGAATTTAGAGATGAATAAGCAACTAGAAAATCAATTCAGAGTTGTACAAGAAAGGAAATATGCTACACTCCTTGGATCAACTGTAAGTGAATATTGTTGATAATTTCTTTCTCTTTTTTTGGTTTGTGGGTACCGGGGGTCGAACTCAGGACCTCGTGCGCCAGCAGGCACCTGTGCTGCTGAACGATATCACCAGCCCTTTTTTCGTATGTGGGTACTGGGAGTCGAACTCAGGACCTCGCGTTTGCCAGGCAGGCGCTTATGCCACTGAGCTATCTCACCAGCCCTGTTGATAATTTCAATGCAGATTTACACATTGTGATACAATATTTATATTAAGAAGTGGGAGTAGAAGTGTGTGTTGGAGAGGAAATTATATATAAAAGAAATAAATCCTTATTTTTCACAGTTGGAAGTTAATAGATAATAATCTTGGAAGCTAAAAATTAAAAAATAGAAGAATAAACATGTTTTTGGGAATTTGGAGATAAATATTGTAGAAGAAACATTTTAAAACTTTCAGTGATTATCTCTGGGAAATAAGAAATAGATGTGGGGTGAATAAAGTGTTCCATTATAACCAGAGTTTATCTGCTTAACTTTTTAACTATGTAGCTGTAGTACTTTGCTGCTGCTGCTATTGTTATTGTTTGAGACAGGGTCTTGATATGTACCCAGGGCTGACCTTGAATTCAGGTTCCTCCTGCTTCAGCCTCCCGAGTGTTGCTGACAAGCAATATTTTGTATTAGTGTGAATTATTTTAGTATTATACTTTATCATAAAATGTTGGGTTTACTTTCTTTTTTTTTTTTTTTTTTGTGGGTTCCAGGGGTTGACCTCAGGACCTCGCGCGCCAGCAGGCGCCCATGCCGCTGAGCGATATCATTGGCCCTTTTTTCGTATGTGGGTTCCGGGAGTCGAACTTGGGCCCTCGCACTTGCCAGGTAGGCGCTTATGCCACTGAGCTATCTCACCGGCCCCAGGGTTTACTTTCGATATGTGTCTTTTAAAAGCTTTCTACAGCCTGTAATCCCAGCACTTGAGAGGCTGAGGCAGGAGGATTGCCTCGAGTTTGAGGCCAGCATGGCCTACATAGTGAGTTCAGTACCAGCCTGACCTACAGAATGAAACCCTGTCTCAAAAAAAAAAGCTTTCTATACTCACTGTTGCAGACTTTACTTGTCTTTATGCCAAAAATTTCCCCAAGTGAACATTAACACTTTATACTAAAAGCCTATAAAAACATGAGATTCATTATACAGAAATTTAACTACAATACCACTTGTGTGTGTTTTGTTAATTTGTGAATAAAGACTTAAAGACAGATTCAAAAACTAATATCTTCTTTCATAACCTAGAACTCATTGTTCAGTATGAGTTTTGATACATACGAAAAGGAACATTAAGCTCCATATGGAGGCATATCCCTGTAATCCCAGCACTCGGTGAGGAGGCTGAAGCAGGAGGATTGCATAAAGTACAAAGCCACCCTTGGGTACATAGTGAGTACAAGAACAGCCTGAACTACGACATAGTGAGACCCCATCTCAAAGAAAAAAAAAAAAAAGGAATATTATGATACCTAAATAAAAATTTCTAGAAGTAAAGACCATGAAACATACCAGTCTTAGTTATTGGTTTCATTTTCAATGAATCTAGGTTTGTTACACAGGTGTCCCAACTGTTAAAAAAAGAAAAAAAAGAAAAAGAAAAAAGGAAAAAAAGAAAATTGACAATGAAACAGATGAATTTTATTTCTGCGTGATAGCTAAATGATCAGAAGGGAAAGAAAAATGGCAAAGTTTTGCTTGGTGCTGGAAGACTAAAGAAAGAAGAGTGACAACTCATGTATAAATCTCTGGAGGTGTATAACCTTTGTGAAAGGCAGTGTGGCAATAAATACACCAAAAACCCTAAAAATTTCATCACCTAAATGTAAACTAAAATGAGATATTAGTTCATATACCAGCTCCCCACAAGAAATGTAAACATTATGAACTACACACACATACTGATAAAAATTTTTAAAATATTATTAAAAAAAAAAGCAGGCAGGGCATGGTGGAACATGCCTATAATACTAGCACTCAGGAGGCTGAGACAGGAGAATTGGCCTGAGTTCGAGGCCAGCCTGGGCTACACAGTGAGTTCAGTTTGCTAGCCTGAACTATACAGCAAGATCCTGTCTAAAAAAAAAAAAAAAAGAGAGAGATATCATTACATATCTATCAAAATGGGTTTTTTAACTGATATATCAAGTACTGGCAAGAATGAGGAACAACTGGAGCTCTCGTGCATGTCTGGTTGAAATAAAAACAATACAACTATTATGAAAAACAGTTAGGCAGCTTCTTACAAAGTTAAACACACTGTACTTCAATCCCCAGGACCATCACCAAAAAAAAAAGTTAAACGTTCAATTACCATACAGTCCAGCACAAAGGATTTACTCCTACTAAGTATTTACTAAAGAACAATAAATATGGATTCACTCAGAGACCTGAACATGTACAGTGGTTTTATACATGGTTGCCAAAAACTGGAAATAAGCCACATTTTCTTCAGCTGGTAAATAGATAAACTGTGGCACAGCTAATAACTGCATTTCACTTTTGCATACGTTACCTTAGAAGTGGTACCTCAAGGTTTTTGTTTGTTGTTTTGGGTTTTTTTGGTTTTGGTTTTGGTTTTGGTTTGTCTTGGGGTGGGATTGAGACGGGCTTGCTATGTAGTCCAGGCTGGCCTTGAACTCACAGCGATCCTCCTGCCTCAGCCTCCCAAGTGCTGGGATTACAGCCAGGCACCACCATGCCCAGCTAAAGTGACTTAAGGTTTTAAAAAACTGTTGTTTTTTCTTAGCATTCCCTCCTCAGAGCATTGCCTCCCCGATTACTATGGGGAATTAACCAAGACAGCAGCAGCCAGTTGGAAATGTCCATTACTTATTTGAAAGGTTTTGGTTTTTGCTTAACTATCCTAGTATGTTTTGAGTAAAGGGTCAAAAGAACCTGACTTGTTTGTTCTAATAACATCTCTGTGACCTCAACCAAATCACTTACCTTTTAGGACTCTTGTTCTAAAAAGTGGACAGAGCTGAGCATGCAGCTTAGTGGTTGAGTGCCTTGCATGTGGCAAGCCCATCATAATAAAGAAAGGATAGCTAATCTGAGGGTAAATAAGATATTAATGTAAACACAGCAAGCTCTTCTCTCATTTCAAAGAAATCCAAATCATTTATCAAGATATGATCTGAGGCATGGCATGATGGCACACGCCTGTAATCCCAGCTCTTGGGAGGCTGAGGCAGGAGGATTGCTGCAAGTTCAAGGCCAGCCTGGAGTTCAAGGCCAGCCTGAACTACATAGCAAGATTCTGCCTCAAAAAACCAAACAAACAAACATACAAGTATGTGATCTGAGAACAGACTTCCGACTTGGGGGATGATTTAAAGCAGTACTAAGCTAACCATCACCACAAGAGTTTGCTATGTTATCCTCTGATTAGTACTCATACATAATAGTCCCTTCAAAAACAAGAAAATGACAAAATGTCAAACACACACACACACACAAAAGAAAAAATCCTTTAATTAATGATGAAAGTTTCTCATTATTGAAGGGAAAGTGTAGAAATGCTGATGTTTTGTGGTTGGGTTGGTACACAACCTTCATTTAAATTAGGGAATGTTCAAGAATAGAAGGAAGGGCCAGTGAGATGGCTCAGCAGCGTAAGCACCTGCCTGGCAAGCACGAGGTCCTGAGTTCGACTCCTGAAACCCATGTAAAGGAAAAAAAAAAAAAAGGCCGGTGATATCGCTCAGCAGCGCAAGCACTTGCTGGCAAGCACAAGGTCATGAGGTCGACTCCTGGTGCCCACAAAAAAAAAAAAAAAAAAAAAAAGAAGGAAGCAGAGAAGACAGAATGAGGTGGCCACCAGAGCAGACGGAATAAATAATAATTCTAGGACACCACAATAACCTTTTTCCTCCCCCCTGAGGAAGTAGTTTACAGAATGTATCAAAGAGGCTCCTGCTTGACACAGTCTATCCCTTGGGACCACTCTCTGGGACAATGAAGCAAGCTCTGCCTGCCCTGAGGTGACAATTGTTAGGTTCTTACATATAACTACAGGACCTAGTTACACCAGGTGCTTGCTTCTGTTCCTATCCTGCCAAAGACTGCTGGTAGGCAAGTTAAAACTTTTTTTTGGTGGTGCTGAGGAATCGAACCCAGGGCCTTGTGCATGCAACACAAGAGCTCTACCACTAAGCCACATCCCCAGCCCAGTTACATCTCAATAGTAATTATTCTCCATCCCCACCTTGGTTCCCATACACCTGGCTCCACCAATTTGGAACTTTCTTATTGTGTGTTCTAATTACTGGGTGAGGTACCTGCATCCCTAACGGCGGGGAAATTGTTGAGGGCAGGAATTATGCCTTATTCAGTTTTTTATTTCTAGATTGTGACATGGTACCTAGCACCTAGACATATTTAAAAATGCTTGTAAATTAGTAACTGTTGCTAATCTCAAAGAAAATAGTGACTGCAAGGAGTGGTTCCCAATGGCTGGAATCCCTAATGGCAAACACTACCTCTGCTTCTCCAGCTGGAACAGGGCAGAGTTCTCAAGCACAGTCCCACACACCACAGTGTTGGCAGCACCAGAGCACCTGTTAGGTGTGCGAATCTCTGGACACACCCACAACCCACAGAATTAGGAACTAGGGGTGAGGCCCAGAAATCTGCATCTTAACAAAATTTCCAGGTAGTTCTGATGTATACTAAAAATTGAGAACCAATCATGTAAGGGAGAGCTCATTGATACCTACCTGTGTCCTTGTTCTGGTTCAGCCTAGCAGCTCAATGACCAACCACAGCTGAATTCCCAACTCCTTCAGAACTCATTTTCTATCTGGGCATGGTGTTGCACACCTGTAATCCTAGCACGGGGAGGCTGTGGCAGAAGGATTGCAGTGAGTTCGAGGTCAGCCTGGGCTATGTAGTGAGTTTAAGCCCAGCCTGAATTACAGAGCCCTGTCTCAGAAAACAAAAATAAAACAAAACAAAACAAACTCATTTTCTTCAGAGCATAACAAGGAATTGGAATAATGCCTGAGGGGCCTTTTGGCCTAAATTCTATAAACTGCCCAACTGACCAGGGCAGAAAGTAAGTACATAAATATCCCAGTGAGTAGATTTGTTCATTCATTCATTCATTCAACAAATATTGGGCTGGGGCTGTGGCTAAAATAGTGGGTGAGTTCTTGCCTAGCATGCACAAGGTCATGAGTTCAATCCCCAGTACCACAAAAAAAGAAAAAAAACAAATTATGTGCCAGGTACTCTTCTGTGCACAGAATCAATTGCACAGAAGTACTGGGCTACATAGTGAGACCCCTGTCTCAAAAAAAAAAAAAAATCCAAAGAATTCTGACCACCCTCCTCCCCCTAATTTTTTTACTTTAATTCTTTGAACATTTTTGTGTTTGTTTAAAAGGCTTCAGTATTAATGTATTAGTAAACAAGTATATAATACTAGATGTGACTATCTATCAAAAATTAAAATTTTCCTGGGCCTACATTATATCACAACAGAATGCTATTTGCTTTTCTGGAAAATCTAATTCTATCTAATTCTGTCTCCTCACAGATTCTTTTTTCTCAGTAATTAGTTACTACAGGCACTGCTTGAATAAAATTGAATAAATTGCTGTGACCCTTCTTGGCTTTGGGTTTTTAAAAATCTGCCTCCCTCTTTTATTGAACTCCCTTATACCCTACCACACAAAGTCCTAAGTGGTTCCTGTAATGTTTCAACTAGTGGGTTTAAATATTTAGGATAAGCCAGGCTTGGCACATGCCTATAATCCCAGGCAGGAGGAGGATCACTGTGAGTTCAAGGCCAGCCTGGGCTACATAGTGAGTTCAAGACCAGCCTGAACTACACAACGAGACCATGTCTCAAACAACCAAAACTAAATAAATAAATATTTAGGTTAAGCCCTTTTAAGAAAAGTAGACAAAGAGTCCCCACACTTGAACGCTTTTGATTCTGACATTGACATTTCACTGTTTCTACGAGGACGGGAGATGGCGCCAGAAGGCAGTGGAATGGCTTGGTTTTAAGTAGGATTTTTAGCCAGCTCCAGGGTGAATAAAGGGCTTAGAAGGTAGAATTCAGAACTCAGAGTTGCCAGAATTTGAGTAGAAACAAAGATGGAGCGCCCTGAGAGCCTCTTGACACCTACTCCAAATCAGCATGGCTGGAAAGCAACAACAGAAATATCCACGGGAAAGCCAAAGATCAAAATGAAGTCAAGTCCAGGAAGGACGATGCTTGAAACCAGAGCCTTCGTCCGTTCGGCAGCACAAGCGCCTGGCAGGGGCTCGCTCAGCAGCGCAAGGCGCTGATTTGGGGCTAAAGCATCTTCGTGAAATAATGTTCAATTGTATACTTCCCAGAACAAATCGCACACAAGATACTTTAAATTTTAAATTCACAGACAAAGGCGGGGATATAGCTCAACAGCACAAGCACCTGCCTGGTAAGCGCAAGGTCCTGAGTTCGAATCCCAGTAAAAATAAATAAATAAATAAAAATTCACAGACAAGCCAGGAGGTGGCGCCTAGCAAGACACACTTACCCGCCTTTGGGAAGTAGAATCTCAGCCCCAAACGCTCCAGGAAACTCTGTCCTGACAGAGGTCATTCTGTCTAGATCTCCTCTTTCCTTCCATGATGTCTCTGCCTGCCTGCTTGCTTTTTTTTTTTTTTTTTTTTTTTTGGTTTTTTTTTTTTTTTTTCCCCTGTTAACCATTCTGTTTCCAAAGAAGTCTAATTTACACTTTACATCTTTTATTCTCTACGTGTGGGATGGATGGGGCTTTGGGGGAAACCTCAAAACAGAAAACTTTTCCATAGAGGAAAAATAATTTGAAGGGCGATAAGGGAATAAACGGAAACGACATCTGCAAAATAGACTTGCGGATCAATCGCAGGGGAGGCGAGCTCCTGCTTGCAGGAGCTGATGACCCAGCGCATGCATTATTCTGTTCATTTGGCTTTTATCCTGCTCCCTCATTTAGCTTCTGCTCCCTTTGTTTGGGCTATTTATTGCTGCTTGGCAGGAGCAAGGAGGGCAGAAGGATCTCAGATGGATGCGTCCACCCAGCTAGTGGCTCCGGTGAAAGTTCTGAAGGAGAAAGAGGTTTCAATGACTAACTTGAAATTATCTGTGGGTTTCACATTCTCTAATGAGGGATTTAGGATGTACATTCCGATCGGGATTTCCAGTCCCGTGGGGGAGCGCGCACAGCCACATTCCTGAGGCGGCAGCCTCCGCGTTCCGCTGGGCCAGGCCCCAGGGTGGCAGGTTTCGCCCAGTCTCTCGCATCCCGCCCTGACCCTCTGTTGGGCTGGAGGGAAGACCCTGCGCCCCTCTTTCATCTGGATCACATGGTCTCTCTCTGGTCCTTCCCCTCTCTTTCTCTGGAGTCCGCCTTTTTCTGACGGCGGCGGTCATGATTGTTCCCGCGGCCTCCCTGTCTCTCCTCCTGCGGCGGCCTCTCTGGAGGGGTCAGTGTCCTCTTCAGTGACAAAAGCCGCCCTACATCTGAGCTCCCTGGGGAGGGAGGCGGCTGGGGCTAGCAGTTAGAGCCGCTGTCTCTCGGTGGTGCTGCGGCAGCCCCTCCCCCGCTGTACACACAAATGGGCTTTATCCAGCAAACAAAAACCGCACCCCCCAGCCACATGGGCACGTGGACCCAGGCCTCACCGTGGGAAGGGGTGGTGACAGGCGCAAGAAAAAGACATCACTCAAAACAAGCTCTTCTCGCCTCACTTCTCTTACTCTCCACACCCCACGTTTCAGACTTTGATTCTCCACCCCCAACCTGCACACTGAGTCCCCAGCTCCTTCTTGTATCAGTCTCCAAACTTTAGACCCTCCCTATTCCAGGGCAGCTCAGAATCGGCAGGGCACTGGGAACAGGTTCCCCACCAGCTGCCCTCCAACACCATCCAGGCGGGCAAAGGAGAACACAGTGTCCTCTTGGGCTGGATTGGGCCCCGAAGCCCTCCTTCCCTGACCCGCCTGCTCCAGGGGACACCCATCCGAGCAGTGTCTGTGCGAATAGCTGAGGAAGGAAGAGCTCACCCCGGCTGGGCTCCTGAGCCGGGCCAGCGCTCCGATGAAGCTCACGCGCTCGGCTCCGAGCACGGCCGTCCCGCATGCCTAATCGGCTATTTAAGGAGCTGCCCGCCAGCAGCTCAGGCACCCCCTCCTCCCCTCGTGCACCCGTCCAGAGCCACCTTAAAAGCGGGAGGCGATTGTGAAGCCGCTGGCCAGCAAGAAGAGTGAAGACTGCAGAGGTAGATAGAGAGGGCAGAGAGAGCGGAGTGTAGACAGAGCAGGGAAACAAGAGATTTATCCTGGGACCCAGGAACCCACGGTACCCAACTGAAAATCAAATTCTGCAGAGACGGAGATAGCAAGAGAAAAAGAAATAAACATACTTAACGCCAGGAACCTCTCTTTCTCTCCCTCACTCCCTTTCCCTGCCCTAGTCCTCTAGCCCCCAAACTCCTGGTCCCCTGTGTCCTTTGCTGGGGATACCATGTTGTTCTTCGCCCTCCTGCTCGAGTTGACTTGGATCCTGGCTGCTGGCGAGGGTAGGTACAACTGACTGTCTGTGTGTCGGTCTGGGCCAATGTACACATGTCACCATGTGTGCTTGGGGGTAGGTGGGTAAAAGGATGCCTAGGGGCTGGAATAATGGGCTCAGAGATTGGAGAAAGTATGGCGGAGACCGCTCCCCTTCTTTTCTTTTTACCTTTCCAGCCTTGCTGTATTGGGGAGCTGAGCACAAAGTGTGTACACACACAAGTGCAGGAATCTCTTCACAGGCTACAGATTCCAAAACTCTTACCTCAAGCCCTAGTCCCAGGTGACCCTCCTGGCTTTATTTATGAACTCTGTGATTAGGAAGCCAAAGAGACCTGCAGTGAAGGGATCAAGGCAGGAGCAAGCCTATACCACAGCCGCCCGGGTCTCTGGCTGAACATCTCGCAGCAAAGGTGGCCCTTAACTCTATGGACTAACTCATTTCCCAATTTTCCCCTTAAAGCAATAGCAATAATACTCAACCTTTGCACGGCCCTTTACAGTTTACAGAGGACTTACAGGAGCACAGGAGATAGGGGATTCTTGGGAGATAGGCCCAGGTGTACCTCTACACCTCATAGGAAACACAAAAATGGTCTAGTGCAGTATCTATGGTAGCACATAGTAGGCGTGGAATTCATTTCTTGAAAGAACAAGGGGGCGGGGTGTCTAGAGAGCAGACAGAGAATGCAAGAGGATGCTTGGGACAGCCAAATGGAGTCACAGATTTCATCTGAGGAGAAAGAAAAAGAAAGAGGAGGAAAAACTGTAGACTCGGCATGTCAAGGATTTGATGAGAAGGGCATTTTCCCAGAACCAGGGGACTGGAGCTGTTGGGTGGGCCCCATAGGGCTGGTAAATGAGACTGTTGCCAGCCCTCCCTTGGGCTGCTTCTGAGAGTTGTCTGAGCTATGGAACAGAGCAAGGATGAGATCCAAGACATCTTACCATAAGAAATTTGAGGGAAAGATAGAAATGGGGTAAAATTTAGGATTTCTTTCCAGAATTTCTGGCAATTTAAATATTGCAGTGAAAATCTACAGGGCTTCTCTCTTCTCCCTGAAGCAGCTTGGGTCTGGGTAGGGGGCCAGACCGGCAGACCCTCAGCATTTCAGCCAGAGACAGGACGGCACGAGAGCCCGGCATGTGACCTAGCTGGCAGCTCTCCTTTCTACACACAATGCTTCACTTTCATCCTGTCCCTGCCAGCCTGGCTGCCTGTACCCACCCACCACCCTCAACCTAGCGTAGACCCTGCCCTCACTCCTGCCCTTCCCAGAGCTATCTGAGAACATGGGGAGCAGGGGCTCCTGAGGTAGGGAGTTTCCGCTAGAGCTAGTGGGACCAAAAAGGAAGAATTTAAATATTAATTTACAGCTCAGTGCTTTCCTTCAAGCAGTGCTTCCAGGCACAGGAGTAATCCCTCTTCCTCCCTCAGTAGCAGTCCTCAGCTCAGAGGCTCTGAACTTCTTTCCCTTCTCCTCTCTCTGGTGCCTTTCTTTCAAACCCTCTGCCCACACCTCACCCCACCCCACCTCAATCTTCTAAGTGCTAGAGTGCCTTGGCCCAGGCTAGAGAAAGGTTAAGGGTTGGCCAAACTGCACACTTGGATCCAGGTTAATTTTAGTCTCCAGGCTTTATCTCTTCATTCCTCCTCCCCCTTTACTCGGCAAGCCCAAGCACAGCCTGGCTGCTGATTTTAAATAGGCCCCCCGACCTTTCCACTGAGGTGTCCAGTTTCAGGGCTTCCTTCGGGAAGTGCTAGAGTGGAGGGAGGAGAGAGCAGAGGGAGGCAGGTTGAGCAGTGAAAGGGGGGCAGGGTGGAGGCAGGGCTGGCCCCAGCTGCCTGGCTGTAACCCACACTACTCTGCCTTGCAGGTCACCACTGGACATATGAAGGTGAGAGCAGAACTCCAGTCCTGCCATCTCTTCGACTCCTGCTTGGCTTACCCTGTGGATAGGAAGGTTTCCTTTAGCTCCAAACCCTACCCCCTCCCTTCACTCCTGTGCCTGAGTTTTGCATATGTGACTCCTAGACCCTGTTCTAATCATTAAATCCCACACCTCCTGATTCAGCATGAAAGCCAATTGAGTCCCCAGTAAATCCACGTGGGAGTGAGGGAGTTGGAGTGGAAAGAAAATTGGGTGGGGAGAGGAACTCTGGCCTTAGCTGCCTTTTTCCTGTCTTTCTCTGTCCTAATCATCCAGACCCCTAACCAGCCTCTGGAGTTGCGACAGGGCTTGAGGTCAGGGGTAAGGAAGAGACCGGTGGGATAGTTTGCAACCTTAGGGGAGGTGGAATGCAATCCATTTGAGCTTCTGATTAATGACTAAACTGAACTCCAGATGCAATACAAGGTCCAGCGTGAGAGCAAGAAGTGAATGACAGAAAGTTAGGGCACCCGAATTGCAATGCCAGTTGATAGGGAGCCCCAAGGAGACCCTATCTCTCTAGGATCATTGATTTCTTCTCATTTTATTACTCCTACTCTCTAATCCTACCTCTCTGGATAGTCAGGCTTTCTATCCTTCTCCTCTTCCCCTCATTCAGCTTTCTTGTCCTCAAACTACAGGTAAGTAAAAGGGCCACCCTTGCCCATTTATCAGGGTAGTTGGGAACCATCCCTGCTTCTGGGTAGGCCAAGGGAACTGCAACATGAGGTCCAGTGGGTCTGACTTCACCCAGCCCTGCCTAGCTGGGTGGATGGAAGTACATTTCACCTCCACACAGATGGGTTACTTGGTGGGGGGTGTTGAAGGTGGCTCAGGCTTAAGGGCAGGACAGATGTCCATGGTAACCTCCACCAGGCCCACACGGTCAGGACCATTGGCCAGCCTCTTACCCTGAGTGTGGAAGCGATGCCCAGTCCCCCATCGATATCCAGACAGACAGTGTGACATTTGACCCTGAGCTGCCTGCTCTACAGCCCCATGGATACGACCAGTCTGGCACTGAGCCTTTGGACCTGCATAATAATGGCCACACAGGTAAAAAAAAAAAAAAAAAAAAAAGCCTCCAAGGGGTTGGAGGCTCTAGTTCAAATCTTAGGAGTCAGGGGAAAAATATTTTCAAACTTGTGGATTCTTGGAAAGCTGCATCCATCAATTTGGAGACATGAGAATGTGCATCAGGCTCCCGTAGCCAAGGTGGGAGCCAAATGTCTATGATCAAGCTTGATGGACAGCTAGTGTCATAATACTAACGTGACCATCACTGAAAGAGGGAGCTACGCTAGAAAAGCACAGAATCACAGGAGGAGCTGGGTGTCACTGCGGAAAGAAGAACGAAGATGAGGGCCAAGTTTCCCAAGAAGAGGTGGCAACTAGGGGTAAAAATGGCCCATATTCCTCAACCAACTCTAGCTTGTTCTTTTTCTCACAGTGCAACTCTCTCTGCCCGCTACCCTGTACCTGGAAGGTCTGCCCCGAAAATATGTAGCTGCCCAGCTCCACCTGCACTGGGGTCAGAAAGGATCACCAGGGGGGTCAGAGCACCAGATCAACAATGAAGCCACAGCTGCAGAGGTACCAGGGAACAAAGAACTTAGACTAGGACACAAAGACAACACAGGGATGGTTGGTCCTGGGAAAAAAGCCATCCTGGGGGGTTAAGACACAGCTTTGTGTGCTGGGGTCATGGCAGTGGCTGGGTCAAGGCCTTGGGCAGGTGGAGAAACATTGAATGACTCAGTTCCCTCTCCTTTCCCTCAGCTCCACGTCGTTCATTATGACTCTGATTCCTATGGCAGCTTGAGTGAGGCTGCCCAGAAACCTCAGGGGCTGGCTGTCCTGGGCATCCTAATTGAGGTCAGTGGCCTCCAATTGCTCCCAGCCCTCCCCACTTCCTCTGCATCTCTTAGGGCTATTTTGTTGCTCACCTCCTTCCCAAAATGGGCAGCAGCCCACCCTGACCACTTATCCTGTACATGAACGTCTTACTCCTTTCATCCCCTTCCAGGTGGGTGAGACTGAGAATCCAGCCTATGAACACATTCTGAGTCATTTGCATGAAATAAGCCATAAAGGTGAGCCCTAAAAATCTATAGTAAGAGGAAGTAAAATTAGACTTCAGGGAAACTCAAAAACTGACCTTGCTGGGCATGATGGTGCACACTGAGGCAGGAGGATCACCATAAATTCGAGGCCAGCCAGGGCTACATAGTGAGTTCAAGACCAGCCTGAACTATATACTGAGACCCCGTCTCAGAAAAACAAAACAAAACAAAAACTGATCTTTAGCCGGGCATAGTGGCACATGCCTCTAACCCTAGCACTCTGGGTGGCTGAGGCAAGAGGATCCCCGAGCTCAAGCCCAACCTGGGTGACTTAGCAAGACCCTATCTCAAAATAAAAAGTTTTAAAAAAGGCTGAGGGGCTGGGGATACGGCTCAGTGGCACAGCACCTGCCTGGCAAGCACAAGGTCCCGAGTTCGATTGCGGGTAACACACATACACACACAAAAAGCTGAGGATGTTGCTTAGTGTGAAAGTCTTGGGTTTGATTCCCAGTAACCCCACCAAAACAACAAAACACCCTGATCTATAGGCTCTGGGAGAAAATAAACTAGGGCTAGGAGGTTTTGCTTTGGGGAACCATGTCTAGGTAAGCAGCTAGAGTGCAAAGAGGGAGAGCTCAGTCCTAGCCTGTTCTCCAGATCAGAAGACCTCAGTGCCTCCCTTCAGTGTGAGAGAGCTGCTCCCCCCACAGCTGGAGCAGTTCTTCCGCTACAATGGCTCGCTCACCACGCCCCCCTGCTACCAGAGTGTGCTCTGGACAGTCTTCAACAGAAGGGCCCAGATTTCAGTGGGACAGGTGAGTGGTGGTGGTGGGGGAGGGAGACATAGTTGTGACATCAGACCCTTTCCCATCCCCCAAAGTGACATCTCACTCTTCTGCTCAGCTGGACAGGCTTCAGCAGACACTGTTCTCCACAAAAGAGGAGCCCTCTGAGGCCCTTGTCCAGAACTACCGAGCCCCCCAGCCTCTCAACCAGCGGGTTGTCTTTGCTTCTTTCATCCAAGGTGACTGTGCAGGGCTCAGAAGCAATGGGAAACCCAGGGACTGAATGGCAGGAACTAGTTAGCCCCTAGGAGGGAAGGGATTTCCACGTCTTATGTGGACTGGGAACCAGCCCCAGCCCTGCATGCCCGGGTGATTGTCCCACCAGAAAAGCAGCATGCTGTTCCCAGCTGGGATGGAATCTGAATCCCCACTGATCCACGTTTTCTTCCCCTACAGTGGGACCCATGTATACCACAGGTAAGGCAGCCCTTAGGCATGGAGCAGGGGTCCCTCAGCAAGTGGGGGAGAGGCCCAAGGTCTATGTTAGTCTGCAGCTGACACTTTCCATCATTGTCTTCCCCAGGTGAAATGGTGAGTCTAGGTATGGGAATCTTGCTAGGCTGTCTCTGCCTTCTGCTGGCTGTTTATTTCATCGCTAGAAAGATTCGGTGAGGTTCTACTTTCCATTCCTGCAGTCTTTTTCTATGAGAGAATAGTCTCTTAGTCCATCCCCAATCTGCTTCACTAGTCACTAGGACACTAGTCACTCCCATATTCATCCCCTTTCCAGGAAGAAGAGGCTAGGAAACCGGAAGAGTGTGGTCTTCACCTCAGCTCGAGCCACCACGGAGGCATAAATTCTCCCTCAGACATCATGGACACCTTCCCCTCACACCTGTCAGGGTGTCTCCAAAGTGAGGTGCAGAGACTGGTCAGAAAATACTGTTACAAGTAGTAGGCAGCAGATACCCCTCCTTCTTCTGGACATTCCTCCACAGAGAGGTAAGATGCCCAGTTCTCCTTCAAGGAAGAACAGGAGAGCCTTCAGTTTCTTAAAACATGTAGATCAGGGACCTGTGTGTATTAATGCAGACAGCTAACTATTTTTGTTCAGTTGTTGAAGTTGGGAATGTACCCCAAAGTCCCCCATTGTTCACATTTATAGCCCTTCCCCTAGGTATATTGCAGGATCTCCCCTTAGGAAGAAGGGCTGCTGCTGGGATTATATTTTTTTGCTCAATATATTTGGAAATTAAAGTTTCTGTCCTTTACTCTGGCCTATCCTTTGAGGGTAAGAGAGTTCCTTAATCCCTCAGGTGCTACATACAGATGGGCAAAGGAGAGAGAAAAAGAAGTGTTGTTATTAACTCCTTTTATCCCACTCCTCAAAAGGGAGATCCACTTCTGGGAAATACTTAAAGTGTCTGACATGATAAACCACCAACCCCGATTTCTGTCCTGGCACCAAAGCTATGCTTAGAGATCAGTGGTTGCCAGATTAGGAAGGTGGCAGAATAAGACACATGGGAGAGCAGAAATCTCAATTAATATGTTAACCCCTTCCTTGAAACCAAGTCCCCCCACAATTATAAAGTCCTTTTTATTAGTCAAAAATCACAATCACCTTGATTAAAAGGATGGGACACTCCACCCTCGCAGAAAATGATACAGTTTATAGAAAACCTCCCCAGCCCCCCACCCCACCCCATTAAAAACTAGAAAAAAATCTGCCCTCCTTCCCTGTGATGCCACAGTAGTCTGACCCCTCCAGGGGCACCGGGGCTCTGGAGTGGGCCAGCTCTCCCAGCACCCTCCACTTCACCTTGGGGAGAGAAGGGACGCTGGTGGTCAAGGAGGTTAAAACCATTAGTTCCAGTAATACCAGTTCCGAAAACATGCACTTCCTTCCTTTCTCCCAGGGTCTGGGACCGAGAGGAAAAGGGATAGAAACAACCCCAGCCATGAAGAGCAATTTAAGGAGGGAAAATATAGTCCAAGGAGGTTAGAGGAGTTTCAGCATACCTCCTTCCTCCCCCCACTTTAAAAAAAAAAAAAAAGGCAGCTGAAGTCTCTATCACACCAAAAATGGTTCCCTTCAGACCTGAGAAAAAGACCAGGACATCCAGTCTGGGGAGAGGGAACTGGAAAACTCAGAGCTCATCTACCCTTGAGCTTCTGTTCGTTTCATCTCCAGGGCAATGGCTAAACTAGGCCCCTTTTCTTGGCAACCTGCACTGTCCCGAACTGGAGATGGAGAAATAGAGGGCGAGGAGGAGGGCACCCCAGGCCCAGGGGTCCCCCCCAGGTTCCCTCAGTCCTCGGGTGGGATGCGCAGGGCAGAATACACCATCACCCGACTGTCCTCCTGCCGTCGGCCTGCAGAGGGGAAGCGGGATGAGTCATGGGCTGGGTGAGAGCAGAGCACTGACACACAGGGAGTCCTGGACAACAAGGGGTCCCCAGGTGGTGGGGATAAGTGAGGATCAAACCCCCCAGTCACTGACTGGTAACACTAAGATACCAAAGGTCAAAAATGGACAAAGCAAAACCCTGAAGGTAGTGGGACAGACCAACGAGGAGACGGAGCATGTGGGAAATGGACCGGGCTGGGGCTGGGTTCAGTCATGGGCAGTGGGCAGGCAGGTGGGATCTGTCAGGCGATCAGTCCAGGTAGTCAGTCCTTACACGAGAGGCTGCGCTGGATACTTCGGAGGGACCCTCCCGCTGTGATGAAGGCCCAGAGCCCCATTGAAACAGTGACTGCATAGATGGGCAGCAGGCTGGCTTCATACCACGGGTTCAAGAATGTCTGGTAATGAGAAGAACCATAGAAAAGAGGTTAGATTCTCCCTTTACCTAATCCCTACATTTCTTTGTGCCTCTGACCCTAAACTTGTCCAGGTATATCACCAAATTCCCCAGTCTTTCCCTCTAGAGGACTAGTACATTGTGGTTAAGTAGACTTGATTTCCAAGTTCCTCAAAGGCATCTGCCATTCCTGCTCACCTCATGCCCTCTGCATTCCAGTTTAACCAATCCATTCAAATGCCTCCCCCAAGTACTCCCAGAGCAACTGATATAACTGATACTGAGATAATAGACTTCTCAAGACTCATCTTTCTACCTCCACCCAAGATAAATGTTAAGAAGTGAAGATATGCCCCCATCCCACTCACCATTAGCTTTTCTCCCTAACTCAGACCCCTATCTCCAACTCACCAGTCCTGATGTCAGTAGGTGACTCCCAACCACCAGGCCCAAAGCCCAGTACCGTCTCCTCTCACAGGCATCAAAGAACACAACTCCCCAAAAGGTATGGAGCAGGATAATGGCTGCTGTCAGAAAGGCTGCAGGGAGGGAGATGGGGATGAGATACATCCCTGATCTTCTCCCAGCCTCCTGAGATGTTGAGCCAAAGAAGTCTCCCAGGGAAGGCCAATAAATGAGATCAGGGCCAGGGATGAATGGGACATGAAGGCAAGATTGGAAGTGAGCCTTACCTGAAGTCAGGAAGTAATAGGGTGAGTCTCCATGGATCCCAACCACACCTGGCCCAAGTGCATCAGCCAAAATATTGATAACAGAGAAGACACCACTGATGATACCGAAGGAGAGACCAGAAACTGGGGGGAGGGAGGGTCTTGTCAATGTCGGAGCTCACTATTGCCTCATCACCAGCGACCCCTCCCATTCCTAGTAACAATTCTCCCACACCTACTCTCCCTCCTGCCCACCTCTCCTTGGAAGTCAAGTATGAAGGAAAACTAGACACACTTAGAACATGTGGAGTATTTAGAGATTTCCCTAGGGGAGGGGGCTGTCCAACTCCCTCCTCCAGTCCCCCTCCCTTGGCTCACCATAGGCCATCTGTCGGATGGAGATGGGTGATCTTCCGTCTTCACTCAGCGATGCTAACCCCTCATCTGCCTTCCTGGGATAGGGTGGGGTAGGGGAAACATGAAGGAGGGCTGGGATGGTCCTTTCCCTCTAATGTCCTCCCATAATACCTCTCCTTCCAAACCACCACCCAGAGGCTGCCCCACTTCTCACTGCACGATCCTCTGCCCCTCTCCCCTCCAGATCTCCCCATCTTCTTACTTAAGCAGCTTGTAGTAGGCAAAGCGGAACACCTCCTGTAGAAGGACAGAGACAGCAGCACCAAAAATCAGGAGGCCATACTGGAGCCGAGCATCTGACCGGTCTGTCACATGGACCAAGATGAACCAGACTACGGAGGCCAGAAGCAGGGAGACCAGCCAGAAAAATGCCCTGAGAGAAAAGATAAAAGCAATGAGACCGGCAAGTGTAAGAGGCACTCAGAGAAATCGAGGGTGGGGGGCAGTCAAGGCTGGAGCATGAAAAGTGGTAGTTAGACTTCCGGATGGTGATGGAGACAGGGATCCCATAGGGTAGCGACTCATCTGTAAGAATCTGGACAGAAGAAGGGGTAGAAATCTGATTAGAGACGACGGAGTGTGAGGGCACGGAAGGGCGAGGTATCCATTCCTAGATCCTCCCTCAGTGCTCGGCCGGCCCAGGTCAACCCAGCCCCCTCCCGATTCTCGGCCTTGGGCCTCCTCTGACGTCGCCGGGAGGCGTGTAGGAGGAATCTGTGCGTCCCTGGAAGGCGGAAACAACTGCGGGAAAAGGCAAATCACCCAGATACCCTGTTCGACCTACATATCGGCTTATTTCCACCAACTCAGCCTCCCAGGCTCGCCCCATTTCCTCCAATCCCTTCCGCGTCTCTGTCCCTCCACGCTCTCCCGCCTCTCTACCTCCTCCTACTCACCCCGCGACCAAGATGATAACGCGAAGGGGGTCCCCAGCCACCGTGATCAAGAACAGCGCGAAGGCTGGGCCGAAAGCGACGAAAGTGCATCCGAAAAACACTGCAGCCCCCATGGCGGGGCAGCTGGGGAAAGGGTTGGAACCCTGGCCAAGGGAGGCAAAGAACAGCGCGCCAACTGAGGAGTTTGTGTGGGGGTGGCGGCGCGACCCCCACAAGGGGCGCGGTGCAATGTCACCCCCGAACCCCGA
This sequence comes from Erethizon dorsatum, assembly GCA_028451465.1. Lineage (NCBI taxonomy): Eukaryota > Metazoa > Chordata > Mammalia > Rodentia > Erethizontidae > Erethizon > Erethizon dorsatum. The sequence goes on along the minus strand of CM051829.1, from coordinate 73,251,355 downwards.
GGAAGGGGAGGGGGCACCACAATCCCAGACGAAGGTCCGTCCGGCTTCGTCTACGGAAGCCGAGAAAAGGACAAACCCGGGCCGCAGCACCATGGCCACCTCCCATCCAATCCCCACCCCCGGAAATCCAATGAGGAACCAGCGGGGGCGGAGCTATAGCAGTGGAGGCGTGGCTGCACGACCTGCTGGGAGTTGTAGTCTCCAGTGATCCGAGGCTTCGACCTTGTCCTGGGAGTGGCTCGAACTGTTTAAAAGGAATGAGCCGAGCCTGATCCCGGTGGAGGCACGGATCCATGGGTTCTGTTGCACCTTGGCCACGGTTTGTGAGGGAAGAACGATAACAATCTTTTTCTTTTTAGACAAGGTCTCGCTAAATCGCTGAGTTGTCCAAGATGGGCCAGAACTTGGGATCCTCCTACCTGAACCTCCCGAGTGCCGGGATTAAAGGAGTGCGCCACTATGCCGGGCTACCCTATCTCTTCTTAAAGGGCTGCAGAGAGGAAAGATCCTGTTTGAATCTAACAGACAAATACAAAGAGCACAGGATAGAGGGTGCAGGGAGATAGGGACGGGTATTGTTCTTACTTGAATGAAAGGAAATGGGCTAGAGCTGCTGCCTAAGGTATAAAAGTTAAGATTTTAAAGTAGGAGCTCTTTGGACAGGCTAGTATAGGAAACATAGAATGCTGTATTTCGCTGGTAAACCCTTCATCTGTGATCTGCAATAACAGAATAAGAGAAAAGCCAAAGGAGCCTGGGGAGAAATGTTAGGAAGGAGGTTAGAAGGAATTCAGAAGTTTAAAAAGTAATTAGAGCGTTGAGGCTGAAGGAAAATGACACGCATCCCTGCCACCACACCCGCTGCCAGTCAGTCAGTTCCGTTTATGTCATACTTCCTTTATATATTTTCTGAAAAATGAAGAGAGAAAGCAAGCTAGCGGGAGATGGGGTTGGTCCTTAGGGAGAATGTTTAAGCAAAGGAGTCTTAGGATGGGAAAGTGAGCAATCTAGAATATTGTTTTTCATAGTGTAATCAAAGTACCAAAAAACTATAGAAATTGAAAAGAACCAGGCTTCCTGGAGGTGATTTATGATTTAATGAATATATTTACATTCACCTAGGTGTTTTATGTGTTCTTCAGGAAATTCTGGAAAAGGGCTGAGGAATCGAGTCACATAGTCACCAAGCATCTTTTCCCCATAAGGTTGAACGGGCTGCAGCATCATGGGCAGCGCTCAAGACTTCCGTATGTCGTGCTTCTGAGCCCAGCAGTGAAGAAATAGGAATGAGACAACTCTTCTCACCTCTCCTATGAGCTGTGGGTACAGCATCTCCTGACAGTTGAGAGCATGTTCTACCTATCTTGTTAATGGGTGGTTCCATACAGATTGTATTGTGCCTGGCTCATAGTAGATGTAGAGCAGATACTCATCAACTCCATTTCAAAACAAAACAAAAAACTGTTCTTTTCTTATCCTCTTGCCTGTGAGTTCTGAATTGCTGACTAGACCTAGCTCACTGTTAGCCTAGCACATATGTTACTATTTCCAAAGTGATTCGATTGAAAACAGGAAATAAAGAAGCAGACAGAAGGATGAGAACTGTACTACTGCAGGCCTGAATGAAGGGAACATGACAAGGAGGAGGGCACAGCCCACAACAGAGGGAAAAGACTCAAACCTACTTCCTCCCTTCTTCTTTTCTGTGTCCAGGACATTGAGAACAAGGTGAGGTCAGGTCAGCACTGAACAGAGAGGAAATAACTAGCCTTGGCTGAGAGATTTTCACCAGAAGCAACACAGCAGGTGCTTTGAGAGTCAAACAATGATGGGTAAATACTGCTCCCATCCTCCATAGCCAGGACAGGCAGAGAGGGACTATTTTCAGTCTAGAAAAATGTCCACTTCTTCCTCTGAACATTTTCTCAGTGATGAACGAGATTATGATTAAGCTGCTAAGAGAAAGACAATTCTGAATGGCGATGGTGAGTTGGGGACAGCAAGATGGAGGGTGAGGTTTTCGAGAGGACTGGGAGGGAGAAAAGAAAGGGAGAGGGTGAGTTTACTGGTTGGCTTTTCTTTGGCGGTGGCAGTGGGTGTCCTGCACGGGCCTAATCTAAGGCTGGAGGAGCTCAGTGAACAAATGTGCACCAAAATCCACTTCTGCTTCTTGGAATCTGGGCAGCTCAAGCTGAGGACCGGTAGTAACCGAAGATGTGGACAGCAAGTAGGCGGGGGAATCCCGCCCCAGTGAGAGAAGCCCCTACAGCTCCCTCCCAGCCTGGGCCAGTGGGGGAGGCGGGGGAAGTTTGGTGGGAAACGGTGTAACTTCCTTTTTACTTCCACAGCGACTGTGTAAAATCCAGAATGGATGTCCTTTTCGCAGCCATCCTTGTTGTGCCACTTATCTTGGGTAAGTCCACTTTTCTCCCCGAGCTTTTGCACCAGGTCCTCTATCAGGATAGGGTGAGAGGGAACAAATGAGAGGGTGCGAGGTGCATTTCAGTGGGGAGTAAGCTATTTCTGATCTGTGCTAGAGTCCAGTGTAGGGGGCAGGGGAGATCTGGAAGGCAGAGTCCTGGCAATGAGGAGATGTCTTTTAGAGGATGGAGTCCCAGACAGAGGAGATCCTTTAGTAAGGGCAAACTCGAGTTTCCACCACCACAAAGCTGAATAACAGGAGGGACTAATGTGAGAGTAGGGAAGAGGTGGCTGGACCTTGGAAGCTGAGCAGTCTGAAACTAGTGAGGGAAGCCATGGTATCTCCCTTCCCAGAGAGCAGGAGGAAAAACCTTCTCTTAGTAAAGACAGAGATGTGGGTTGGCCTTTACAATAGTGGAAAACTGGCTGCCTTCAGGGACAGTGTCCCAAGAGTAGCTTGGCTCCTTCCCTTCCTTTGTTCCCAGTCTGCCAGGTGTGTCTCGTTGTTTCCTGACGCCCCCCCCCCCACCAGATTCTTGTGTCATTAGCTTGGGGTTGGAGGGACAGCCGGCAAGGAGCTCAGTGAAGTGCTTAGCAGGAAGCCTAGAGTTCTTTATTCAATCATGAAAGCTGCATATTTTTAGTTTTGGAAAGAACTGAAAACTAACAGAGCCATTCATAGTGGTGCATGCCCGTGATCCCAGCACTCAGTAGGTTGAGGCAGAAGGATTGCCTCGAGTTTGAGGCCAGCCTGTGCTACGTAGCGAGATCCTGTCTCAAAAACAACCCAAATAAATAAATAAAAATAAAACAAAACAAAAAACTAACAGAGATGGGGCATTTAGTCTGGTTGAATCATCAAGCAGATATTAAATAGCTTGTTCAAGATTATTCTGCTAGTTAGCAGTAAAGCTGGAACCAAAATCCAAATCTAAAAGAGATGCTGATAAGAGAAGCTGTCTCTCAAATACAATGAATTCTGGGGCATACTGAGCACAAGCTTCATGTTTTTTTTCATTTCTGGTTTCTGTCTCCTTATCTTTTTTAGGTTTTATTCTCTCTTTGGTTTTATAGTATGTGCTTTCTGCCCTAGGAGTTCCTGGGCTGAACAAGCACAGAGTAGCCATGCCTGGTGGCACAGGCCTGTAATCTCAGCACTCTGGGAGACTGAGACAAGAGGATTTCAAGTTCAAGCCCAGCCTGGGAAATTTAGCAACTTAGCCAGATCCTGTCTCAAAATAAAAAGTGAAAGAGGTCTGGGGATGTAGCTCAGTGTGAAGGCTGTGGGTTCAATCCTCAGTACAAAACAAGAAAGGAGGGCCGGTGAGATGGCTCAGCGGCGTAAGCGCCTGCCTTGCAAGCGCAAGGGCCCGAGTTCGACTCCCGGATCCCACATATGAAAAAGGGGCCGGTGATATCGCTCAGTGGCACGGGTGCCTGTTGGCGCACGAGGTCCTGAGGTCGACCCCCCGGTACCCACAAAAAAAAAAAAAAAAAAAAAAAAAAGCAAGAAAGGAAGGAAGGCCAAGCATAGAGTAGCAAGCCTCATTACAAATATGGAACCCAGAAGACTAAGGAGGATTCAAGGAGCAGAGGCAGGGGGATAATATGCCACTTGGAAGGGAGGCAGACAAGGAAAACTGGTAGAGCTGGATCCAGGTTTGGTTCCAAGGAGGACAGGAAGCCTCCTGACCTATAGTCTTTGTCCCCATAGGTCAAGAATATGAGGATGAAGAAGGACTGGTACAGGAGGATTATTATCAGGTGATTTATTATTACACAGTCACCCCGACTTATGGTGAGTATGCTGCAACCCTTAGCTGAGTGGAGAGAAGCTGTGGGACTACTTAGTTCTAAGACTGCCCTTCACACACAGCAATTGGGTCAGAAATTTGGCTATGAACAAAAACTATCAAGACTCTTAATGCTATTTTTCAAGCTAGTGATCTTTAACTCTTGAGAAAATGGTTGAAACAATTTGGAAGTTTTCATATCAGTAAATTACTTAGAAACCAGATGGAAAATATAAACACACATGTATATATATTCATTCAAATATTTTTAACATTAAAGTTAATTAGGAGTGGATTATACCAATAAATTTTTTTTTTTTGTGTGTGTGTGTGTGTGGGTACCGGGGGTTCGACCTCAGGAACTCGCGCACCAGCAGGCGCCCGTGCCGCTGAGCGATATCACCGGCCCCTTTTTCGTATGTGGGATCCGGGAGTCGAACTCGGGCCCTCGCGCTTGCAAGGCAGGCGCTTATGCCGCTGAGCCATCTCACCGGCCCAGTATACCAATAAATTTTACAACTTGATCAAGTTGAAATATTCTGAGCAATTTCTTTCCATTTCTTTTCTGGATCTAGAGTTCCCTTTCTCCTTTGTTACAATTTATTTTGCTTTTGTTTTTGTTTTGTTTTTTGAGACGGAGTCTCGCTATGTAGTTCAGGCTGTACTTGAGCTCACTATGTAGCCCAGGCTGGCCTCGAACTCGAGGCGATCCTCCTGCCTCAGCCTCCTGAGTGCTGGGATCACAGGTATGCGCCACCACAACCAGCTGCTACTATTTATTTTTTTTCTCCTTCCCAGATGACTTTAATGCAAATTTCACCATTGATTACTCCATGTTTGAGTCAGAGGACAGGTTGGTAAGTGACCTGTACATCTAAGAGGGTCAAGGTAAATAATAGTTAAAAAGAAACTGGGCAATGTTGAAATGTAACTGATTAGCAAGAATGAAAATTAGGTAGGTGGAGAGAAACTAGGAAGTGATTCCCTCATAGGGGTGAGGGTGGCTGCGGGGTGGGGAGCTGGTGAGGGGGAGAAGAACTTGAAATAGAGAATCTGTGAGGATGTTGAAGGGAGACTGGTAACTCTGTGTTTCCCAATCCTGCTGAGAGCAGAACAGTTTGGACAAAGAGGTAACAACAGAAGCAGTAGAGACCACCATTAGCCTTCAAACCCAACCCGAGGACAATGAGAATCCTGTAACCACGAAACCAGTAACAATGGAAACAGTGAGTTGAATGGGGACTAGGGAGGAGGAGGGACAAGACATCTTTAACCCAGACAGATCTCAGCACTGGTGATGCGGTGTAACAGAGGGCTGGAATACCAGGTTGGCGTGGGGGCAAATAACTAGTACTGTAGTCCAGGTGTTCATCTCGAGTTGGCTATCATACCTTTCACTGAGATCTAATACTAACCCTGTATACAAAACACTGGGAATTGGTCATGACTGAAGGAAGAGTCTACAGAGAACAGTAGAAAACATGAAAATGTACAAGGTTTCTAGTATTTGCATAGAAATTTCACATATGGCAAGATAGGGCTCAAAAAACAAAACAAAACAAAAGATAGAGCTAAAAGCCTGGGGTGGTGGCACAACATGCCTGTAATCCCAGCACTTAGGAGGCTGAAGCAGGAGGATCACTGTGAGTTCAAGACCAGCCTGTGCTACACAGTGAGTTCAAGGAAAGCATGAATTACATCGTGAGACCTTGTCAAAAAAAAAAAAAAAAAAAAAAAAAAAGGAGCTAAACTATATATTGTCTGAGATGCCAGGCTGGAGTTTGGACTTATAAGCAAGAGGGAGCCCTTCAGTATGGTAAGCACATGATGAAATTGGCATCTTAGAAAAACTACTCACCTGGTTGTATGCAAGGTGCAATTTAGTGAAGAGTCATGAGATTTGTATTATTCCAACAATCTGTTAAAGATCTGGACTAAGGAAGTGGCGTTACGAATTGAGAGGAGAAAAATAAATATTCTGAAGAAAATGCTTTGTTTTGGTGATAATTTCATATAAGGAACAAATCAGGAGTTAACTTATAGGTTTTAAACATGTTTGTGAAAATGGTTAACCAAAATGGGAACTATGGGGAACAGAGTGGTTTAGGAGGGAAGTTATAAATTTGGTATTGACCAGGCTGAATTTATGCTGACTTCCTTATAAGGGGACTGCCCTAAAAGAAGCTGAACTAGGTCAGGGCTAGTTTTTTTTTTTTTCTTTTTTGGCACCAGGAATCAAACCTAGGGCCTCATGCTTGCTGGGCAAGCGCTGCACTGCTGAGCTCATCCCCAGCCCAAGACTAGAGTTTTAAGTGCAGAGTCACAGTTAAGAAAGTAAATGAGGGCCAGGTGTGGTGGTATGTGCCTGTAATACGGAATTCTGGGAGGCAGAGGCAGGAGGATCCCAAGTTTCAGCCCAGCCTGGACAATTTAATGATTTATTGAGAACCTGTTTCAAAACAAAAAATTAAAAAAGTCTGGGGATGTGAAGGCCCTGGGTTCAATCCCCCATACCACAAAAAAAAATAAATAAATAAACCTAGTGTTGTGGTACATGCCTATAATTCCAGTAGTCAGGAAGACTGAGGCAGGATGATCACAAATTCAAACACAATCTGGACAATTTAAAGATTTAGCAAGGCCAGGTGTGGTGGTGCATGACTGTAATCCCAGCACTTGGAAGGCTGAAGCAGGGAGATCTCTGCAAGTTCAGAGCCGGCCTGGGCTACAAAGTGAGTTCAAGTCTAGCCTGAACTGTATATTGAAACCCTTTCTCAAAAATCACACACACAAAAAAAAAAAAAAAAAAAAAGACTTAGCAAGAGCCTGTCTCTAAATAAATAATTTTTTAAAGGGCTTTTTTTTTTTTGTGGGTACCGGGGGGTCGACCTCAGGACCTCGCGTGCCAGCAGGCGCCTGTGCCGCTGAGTGATATCACCGGCCCTTTTTTCGTATGTGGGATCCGGGAGTTGAACTCGGGCCCTCGTGCTTGCCAGGCAGGCACGTACGCCACTGAGCCATCTCACTGGCCCCCTTTTAAAGGGCTTTTTAAAGCTCAGTGTGAACAGCCTGGGTTCAACCTCCAGTACCACCACCACCAAAAAAAAAAAAAAAAAAAAAAAAAAAAAAAAAAAAGGGTAAATGAGCTCAATAGAGCCAGTGGACACAGAAGACCAAAAAACCAACGACAGTGCCTATAGTTAGTAGAATCAGGAAGGGGAATCCACCAAGAAAATGAAGACAGTGATTGGTGGTGAGGCAGGTGGATATCCAAATTTGTCTTAAGAAGTCCAGAAGAGGGCGGTGAGATGGCTCAGCGGCTTAAGCGCCTGCCCGGCAAGCGCGAGGGCAAGCGCGAGGGCAAGCGCGAGGGCCCGAGTTTGACTCCTGGAACCCACATATGAAAAAGGCGCCGGTGACAAAAAAAAAAAAAGAAGTCTAGAAGAGAGAGCTAATATAACCAACCAAAAGCTTCCAAGAAGAGCTAGGCATTGCGGCACACACCTGTAAATCCCAGCACTTGGGAGGCTGAGGCAGGAGGATCACTGCTATTTCAAGGCCAGCCTGAACTATATAGTGAGACTGACTAAAAAACAAAAAACAGGGCCGGTGAGATAGTTCAGCGGCGCACGCGCCTGCCTGGCGACCGCGAGGGCCCGAGTTCGACTCCCGGAACCCACATACGAAAAAAGGGCCAGTGATATCGCTCAGCGGCACGGGCGCCTGCTGGTGCACGAGGTCCTGAGGTCGACCCCCAGTACCCACAAAAAAAACAAAAAAAACAAAAAAAACAGCTGGGTGTGGTGGTGAACGCCTATGATCCTAGCACTTAGGAGGCTGAGGGAGGAGGATCCCTGCAAGTTCCAAGCTAGCCTGGGCTATATAATGAGTTCAAGCCCAGCCTGAACCGCATAAGAGACCCTGTCTCAAAAAAAAAAAAAAAAAAAATCAAAACCCAAAAGCTACCAAGAGGGAGGTCATAACTCTCAAGATAGTAGGAAGATAGTAGGGTTTTCTTCTTTTTTGGGAGGTTTCTTTTTTTTTTTGAGACAGGGTCTCACTACATAGTTCAGGCTGGCCTTGAACTCACAGCGATACTGCCAACTCAGCCTATGGAGAACTGGGATTACAGGAGGGGATCACACACCCAGCTGATATTTTTAATTGAGTGGTTGGAGAAAAATAGATTTTGTGGAGTTAGTACATTTTGATAAAATGGAGACAAGTGTAGGCCAACTGTTTTTAAGTACATAGTAGGGTCACCTTTAGATTATAAATGCCTTGAAGACAGGAACCATGTGTTATTCTTATTTATATCCCTCCTATAGCACCTAGGACAGTGACCAATAGTGTCATATACATAATAGATAAAACATAGGCGTCATCAAGCTGGACATGGTGGCACACACCTGTAATCCTAGCACTTCTGGTAGGCTGAGGCAGGAGAATCACAAGTTCAAGCCCAGCCCAGGAAATTTAGCAACTTAGTACATTCTGTCTCAAAAAAGGAGTGGGGATGTAGCTCAATGCAAAGGCCCTGGGTTCAATCCCCAGTATGGGTTAAAGTAGATGTCATTAAATTGAGTTGGGGCCTCCCTGGTGGTCAAGGATGGCTGAAAGAACCCCTTATAGCGATGGGGCAAGGGGTTGGGTCTTTCTCTGAGACCAGAGGAAAGGAAAACGGAGGTTGATGGAAAGCGATGTTATCCTTCTGGAGGGGCATGGGAAGCCACAGGAAGGCTGACGTGGCCCGTTGCGGGGGTCTATCTTTTGGCAGACTCCAGACCTGAATTCAGCTGCTGTATCCAGCCTGCTGAGTCCTGTCCCCCTCCTCCTGTCGTGGGCCCTTGTCCAGGGCAGGATGTGTGTCCTCTAGAACGTGAGTGTGTTGCCACTGGGCTGGGGGCTGTGAGGAAATTCTGTTATGTCTGGCTAGTGTTTCCAGCTTGGTCAATTCTCAGCTGCTCTGAGATGGAAGAGGAAGCACATTTAGAAAAACCTCATTTTCCCACGTGAAAGAAGTTTGGGAGATATGACACATAGACTTTCATGATACAAGTCACTAATTTTTCTGAACAGGGAGGAAGCCTTGAGGCCCTTCTAGAGCAGCTAGCAGGTGGAATAGAGAAGAAACCTCTCCAGGCCTCCTGGGTGCCTGGAGCTATCAGAGCTGGCTCTGTTCTAGCCCTCTTTCAAAGCAGGGCAGGTGCCAGAGGGCGAAATGGGTGGGTCCTCCAAGCTGGTGGAGTCCGGAGACCAAGTTCAGAGGAAGCAGGTGGTGGTTCTCTAAGGTATGGGAGAGACTGGAGGGAGGAGGAGGGAAGAGAAAACTGTTATAAAGAAGGCATTTTAAATTGAGATTCTAAATATCTAGGGAGCATGAAGAGATTTAGCAGGAGGAGTGATTGAGGAGAAGAAAAGGCCAGGTCTTTCCCAGGAGGTAGAACTGGGAAGTCCCATCTCAGAATATCAGATCTGGGGAGTTTTCTCAGATGTGGAGGCCTGGAGGGGCGTGCCAGGTCCCCTGACCCTCATTTTGGTTTTTTTTGTTTGTTTTCTTAGGTGAGAGAAAGCCACTTTGACTCTGTAGATGGAGGTTTCACAAGAGGAAATTGGAGGATAAAATAAAAGATAAATGAAATATGCCGGATGTGGTGGCACAGGCCTCTACTCTCAGCAGTCAGGAGGCTGAAGTAGGAGGATCGCCACAGTTTGACACCTGCTTGGGCTACATAATGAGTTCAAGGCTGGCCTGAACTACACAGCGAGACCCTGTCTCAAAAAAATCATAAATAAATAAATAAATAAATGAAATAAGCTAGTTATGGTCTATTTCTTCATGAGAGTTCTGTTTGAAAGTCACAACACTAAACAGAGCGCCAGGATTTAGGGACAGAAGGGGTAGATTAGAAAGGAAGTTATGTGACAACAGATAAGAAGTAATTGTAGAGTGTGAATACATCTGGAATTTAAGGTAGAATAGAAAACACCTAGAGATTACAGGCTTTTTCATATCTCCTAAATCCCGCTAATTCTGTTGTTTTATTTTATTAGATACGGTGTTGAGATTTTGTTTCGGAAAATATTATGATTTATTTAGAAACCTTTTTTTCTTTTATAAAATACACGATTAAACATGCAAAAAAAATTAAGCACTACATTAACACATATTTAAAATAGTTACACCTCCCGACTTCCACCTATACCCTTTGCATTTGGTAATTATGGCAGACATAACAACGGAAGAAAAAAACTAATCCGAACTGGACTGCCCCCTTGTGGCCCTCCCGCTGTCGCAGCCTCAACTAGCCCACAGTCCCTGGAACCTGCTCTCCTCTCCATTGTTCTCTTTAAATACAGTACTGCAATGGGAAATGAGTAATAACGTCTGTAACTTTTGGGACTCTAAAAATTCTGAACTTGTCTTCCTCCCTCCAAAGTCTTTCCAATCTTCTCCATGGGTTCGAGAAACTGGAGCTACTAGACAAAACCATAACCTAGGAGATGAAAGACCTACCCTACCGTTCCCTGTGCTCCGAATCATAAAATTTAGAGCGCACGGCCCAGGGAGCCCGGGGGAGAAGTCAGGAACACCGGGTTCCGCGCTGACCTCTAGGGCCTCGGCGGGCCGCCATCCGAGCGGGTAACGTGCGCGGCAGGTTATGTAACGAAAGAGCTAGCGGAGCCGCCCCAGCGGGAGCCCGGGAGATGACGCGGTGTTCTCGGCTGCAAACCCCACCCTCACCCAGCAGGGCAGGAGGCACCCAACTTGGAGGAGTGAAAGAGAGGGGAGGGGAGGGTTAAAGAGGCCAGGGAGACACGAGGGCTGGGCCGCCGAGATAGGGGCGGACGCAGTGTCACCTCCCATGCTCCACACACGTTGCAAACTTAAATCGCTGGCGGTTTCCACGTGCTGTGCTCGTGAGCTGGGGCTCAAAGAGGGGGCAGAACCGGAAGTCCCCGGTCCCAAGCACACGTCTCCAGTCATACAGCCGTTCTCAGAACACTCGAGCCGTGCATTTCCCGCACATCATCATGCTATTTAAGGACACTGGTTCCGCCCTCTTCCTCCCCCCCTCCTTTTTCACTCATTTTCCGGCCTCCTCAGTTTCTCACCCCCTCGTCCTCTCCCGGAGTCCATGTAGGGGCGGGGCACGGAATGCTTCCCATCCAGCCAATCATCACCTGGCTGCTCTTCTATTGGCCGAGCCTCTGTGTGCTGTAGCAAATGGGCTGTGAACTTCAGTAACGAGAATCACGTGTTACCGGCTAGCCAACCAATGAGAACGTGAGATCTGTGTACGCAGGGGGAGGCACGTGCCGAGCCGCACGTGTCTGGGAGGGGGAAGGGGCGGGTCCTGCTGAGAGGCGGAGGTGGATAGCCGAGACCCAGAGAGACTGAAGAGCTGCAGACAGTGTTTAGGCTGATCCGATCAACACAGGTAAGGAGACCGAGGACGCAGATCGAGCCGCTGGGAATAACTGGACCCAGGGGGAGTGGGTTTGGGGAACTGCATGCAGATTTTGGTTTTAGGAGGGATTGCATCAACGGGCGGCCACGCCTGTAGAAGGACCAGAGCAGGGATCGTGATCCTAAGAGACTGGGAAGGGGCAGGAGGCCGGTTTCTGTGGGGGCGATTCCCACGGAGACACTAGTGGGTTCTCGTGCGCAGATTTATCGCTCGCCAGTGGCGTAGCCTCAGCTAGAGACACTCACTGTGGGGTCGGGCTGGGGAACAGCCCAAGTGAACAGCGGCCAGAGGGGAAGGTGTCAAGTCAGATATTTACTCTGAACCGAGGGAAGAAAAGAACAGAGGCTGTCAGCCCAAGGGCTGCTCTGCAGAGGCCAGAGAGGCCGTCCCAGTTTTTTAATAGGTGGGGATGGGGGAGATTACTTTTTCTATGGTTTTTATTGGGGAAAGGAAAAAGGTGTTAATCGTTGCAGTTCACCTTTCTCTCTGTCCTTTTCCTAATCCTTAGTCTCTGGTTTCAAATTCCCTCCCTTTGCTCTTCAATTGCAGGATCTTTGGGTACTTCAGTAGCTGTTCTCCAGCCCCTGCTTCTGGACCTATGGATTCTCCATCTAGCGTTTCTTCTTATTCCTCCTATTCTCTCTCTCCCTCTTTTTCCACCTCCCCCGTGAACAGTGACTATGGCTTCCCCTCTGACAGTGAGAGGGAGGAAAAGAGGGGCCATGGGCCCAGGCCCGACACTGTTGGGCAGAGGGGAGGTTCCCAGGCCAGCCCAGGTCCCATACGCTGTAGGCATCGACCCAAAGTTTCCAGAAACCAACATACAGCATCTCACCTGGAACAGCAAGGCTTGGCTTCTCCAATGGCAGGATCTGGGGTGAAAAGATCAAGAGATTGTGATTTGGAGACCAATCTAAACATCCAGGGTTGTACCACAGAGAGAGACCTGCTCTTTGCTCAGAAGGTAAGAGAAAACAAGAGACAAAAGACACTACTCCCGTGGTGGCTGTATGCCCAGGTGGTTGGTAAGGACCCTAAGAAGACAGTGTTGGTTCCCAAATTTGGAGGTAGAGGAATCGCTACTGATTCAGGCAATTCTACGTCTTCTCATAGCCTTTGACCTGTTTTCCTACAGTGTAAAGAGCTCCAAGGATTCATTCGGCCCCTCACAGACCTACTGAATGGGCTGAAGATGGGTCGCTTTGAGAGAGGTAATTATCTGATTAGTTGCACTTTTGAGCCAGGCTTTTTCCTCTGTCTTTCAAATGTGTATGTCTTTTAAGTCTTTGTCTGGAGCCTGGACTATTGCTTTTTTGCTTCTGTGACTTTAGGTGAATCAGTTTTAACCCCTTTCTGTCATCCTTTATGCTGGACTCTCAATTCTTAATATCCCTCTCTCTAACCCCCACCCCACCCTCAGGATTGAGCAGTTTCCAGCAGAGTGTGGCAATGGACAGGATCCAGCGTATTGTAGGTGTTTTGCAGAAGCCGGAGATGGGGTAAGTCCCCTAGTTCTTTCTTCAGTATCTTGTAAAAAAGGAGCTCTTTCCAATCCTGTCTTGATTCTTTCTTCACACTTACTGGGTCTTTTTTTTTTTTAACATCCTTTTCACAGGGAGCGTTATCTAGGAACTCTGCTGCAAGTGGAAGGGATGTTAAAGACTTGGTTTCCTCATGTAGCTGCCCAGAAGTCATCTTTGGGTGGTAGTAGGCGTCAGATGACCAAGGTATGAATTTAAAAACCTGAGGACTAGGTAGAAGAATAACCAAAGAAATGCAGTGTGTATACAAAAATACCCCCCCTTCCATTTTCTTCTGAATCTTCTACTCAAGTTTCCTTTCAGGGAAGGGAATGCCTAAACTTTCGCTACTGGATTCCTAGATGTATCTTATTCTTTTTTGTTTGGATCACTGGGCAGAACTCCATGAAATTTAGTCATATCCCTAGTGTTAAGCTTATCTGGTTTCTGCATAGACACATAAAGCTTTTCACTTGGCCAAATGATTCATGCAGAAAGATGCCTCACCTTCTCTCTGTAAATCCTTTCTTCCTTCCTGCCCCTAAAACTTCTCCTCTCTTCTGTTGACCCTTATCCAAGTATCCTTTTTTTTTTTTTTTTTTGTGGGTACCGGGGGGTCGACCTCAGGACCTCGCGCGCCAACAGGCACCCGTGCCACTAAGCGATATCACCGGCCCCTTTTCCGTATGTGGGATCCGGGAGTCGAACTCGGGCCCTCGCGCTTGCAAGGCAGGCGCTTATGCCACTGAGCCATCTCACCGGCCCTATCCAAGTATCCTTGTGCCAAACCCACTGGAAGTCTTTGAGTCTATAATGCATTTCAAGGACTAGTTATAAGGGATACATCACTGGGAGTTGGGGAGAAGGCACACAGAGGGCATCTACAGGGAGGAGTTTGATAGATTCTTAAACCTGGTATGGAAGTAACCTGTTTTCTGTCCCTTCAAATAATACAGTATTTAAAGGACATTCAAGTAATGAGGTGGGGAGTGGGGGGAGTCTTTATCCTGTTTTCAAAGGTCCACAGCTATTAATGCTGTGAAAATAATTGATTAAAAATGAAGCAGCAGGGCTGGTGAGATGGCTCAGCGGCGTAAGTGCCTGCCTGGCAAGTGCGAGGGCCCAAGTTCGACTCCTGGTACCCACATACGAAAAAAGGGCCAGTGATATCGCTCAGCGGCACAGGCGCCTGCTGGAGCGCAAGGTCCTGAGTTCGACCCCTGGTACCCACAAAAAAAAAAAAAAAAAAAAAAGCAGCAGCAGAGGCAGACATGGTGGCACATGCCTGTAATCTCAGAATTCTGGGAGGCTGAGGCGGGAGGATTGCAAATTCAAGCCCAGTCTGGGCAATGTAGTACTTTTTTTTTTTTAATCTTTTTTTAAATGGGCTGGGAATGTAGTTTAGTGTGCAGGCCCTGGGTTCAATTCCTAGTACCTTAAAACAAAAAACCCAGAATCTTTTCTGCATATTAATTTGTACTTCATGAAGAACTCATTGTGGGAAATTAGAATTTAAAATACAAAAATTAACCTGTAATCCCATTGCTTGGAAAGCTGAGGCAGGAGGATGGCGATGAGTTCAAGGCCAGCCTGGACTACATAGCAAGATCCTATCTCAAAAATAAAAATAAATTTTTTTTTTTTTTTTGTGGGTACCGGGTTTGACCTCAGGACCTCTCACGCCAGCAGGCGCCTGTGCTGCTGAGCGATATCACCGGCCCTTTTTTCGTATGTGGGTTCCGGGAGTCAAACTTGGGCCCTTGAACTTGCCAGGCAGGCGAGTACGCTGCTGAGCCATCTCACCGGCCCCCTAAAAATAAATTTTTAAAAGTAAAAATTAAGCTGGGCCTGATGGCACACCCTGTAATCCCAGGACTGAGGAGGCTGAGGCAGAGGATTCCAAGTACCAGGGCAGATTGGGCTACATAAGGAATTCAAGGCTATCCTGAACTATATAATGAAATCCTGCTTCAAAATTAATTTATTAATTAAATAAAATACAAAAACTGGAAAATAATTCCAATGAAAACTACACTTTAAAGAAATTCTAAAAGGAAGTGTTTTATAAATAGTGAAAACCTATAGGATTGTTTTATTCTGCTCATTTCTGAATATCCAGTGTCTAATAAAGTGTGTAGGACATAGCAGGTCCTCAACTATTCATTGAATAAGTGAAAGTATAACTGGATTACTAAAAATTTTACTTAACCATGACCTGACAAATTATCTATTGCAAAAAAGAAAAAAGAAATTCTGTTGCACAAAACAAGGTAAATTTGCATTGCAAACTGAGTCTCTAAGGAAGGCAAAGGTATAAACAAGCAGGAGGAGCTAATCTGAAAGCTTTCTTCTTAGATTTTTTTTTTTTTTTCTTATTTCTCCCCCTCTCTAGCATTTTCAGAACCACCACAGTGATTCAGCTGCTTCCTGTCCTGCACCTCCTATGGGAAAGATGGACCAGACACAGCTAGGACATTTAGTTTTGAAATCAAAGCAGCCTTGGCACCTCACAGAGTGGCCAGCCATGAATCTCACCTGGATCCACACCGCTCCAATTTGCAACCCCCCTCTTGGTTCCCCGGGTACCATCTCCTTTAGCCAGGGTCCTTTAGGCATTGGCCTCATCCTTTTCCTCCAGCATGGAGAGTGGCCCTTTACCCACTCTGCCCCAGCCACTCCAGTCCCACCTACTACAGCGTCTTCTGTCATCCTTGGTGATCCTAAGAAACTGTCTGGGGAGGGGCCTCGCTGCCGCAGTTTGCCCATAGCTCTGCCATCAGACTGGAGCTGCAAGCTGTCTCCTCCTGATCCACCCGCCATGGCCAGAGAGATGAGCATGGGACCCCTGGAACAGCCAATGAGATGCCGTCCAGTTGCCCCAGCTGCCCATCTCCTCAGCCCCTGACCCAGCCCATGTGACTGCCACTGTGATTTTCAATTTGTGTAAATAGATGTATGTATATTTTTTACTTTTAATGTATGTATTAGTGTTGGGAAGATAAATCCTTTCTGATTAAAGAAATTTTTTACCTAAACATTTTGCTCAGTGGGGTAAATTGAAAACTTTCTGCCTCAGATACCAATCTTGGGCGTCTGAGCTCCAGGAAAGATGGGAATGTTTATGAACCCACCAAGTTAGAATCTGGATGGAATCATAGAAATCCTGTGAAAGAAGTAAAGGGACTCTTGTGGCTATTTTTCTAGGGAACATGGTTGGGACAGTTACAGTGTTCAGAATTTAGTTTACTTTTTTGTTTGGGCTCAGAGACTAGTACCTTTCCCTTTGTGTCTCTCCCCCATGTAATCTTCCAGCTGGCCCAGACTAGCAGGTTCTTCTGCTCTGGGACAGCTCTTTGCTTGATGGGAGCTGTTGATGCTTGTAGGTGAATGTATATGTAACCTGCTGCCAAAGCAGAGGCATAGAGCCAAAACGGCCACTGTGGTTGCCCATTTTTTTTTTTTTTTTTTTTTTTTTTGTGGGTACCGGGGGTCGACCTCAGGACCTCGCGCGCCAGCAGGCGCCCGTGCCGCTGAGCGATATCACCGGCCCCTTTTTCCTATGTGGGTTCCGGGAGTCGAACTGGGGCCCTCGCGCTTGCCGGGCAGGCGCTTAAGCCGCTGAGCCATCTCACCGGCCCCATGGTTGCCCATTTTTAAGAGGGAGGGGTACCACAGAATTACCAGAGTTGGGGCCCACTACAGGGAGACTCAAAACCCTGAACCTCATCCTTATTCAAAAAGCTGTGGGTGCTAGATGTGTGCTAGACTACAGAAGACTACCCAGTGATATCAGAAAACAAAAGTTAAGTCTACAAATATTTTTTTTGTCCCAGTTTCCACCAAAACCATTTCCTCTCCCATCCTAAGCCTTCATAGTGTATCACACTATTCTGTCATCTTAGTCATTGTTCACTGGCTCCTTAGCATGTTTCTTACAGCTAGTCAGACATCTTTCCCCCACTTCTCACGTCCTGTTCTCAGTGAATAATTGCCACCTCCCTTTATTTCAGAGAATATGATCCTTTCTACAGAAAGCCTCTCCATTTGTGCTTCTGATTGCCTTTCACTTCTGAAACTTGCTGTGTCATGTATCCCTTCTTTATCTTCTAACTTCTACTTGTTCCCCATAAGAATTATTTTCCCTATAAGTGTGATCAGGCCTTCCCTCCTTGAAAACATCTCTGGAGACATTACCATTTGTCTTCTTTTCTTTGTAATTCTTCCCTGCCCCTCCAGTGCTGGGGATGGACCCAGGGTCTCCAGGATGCTAGACCAGTGCCTTCCCCGAGTCACACTGTCCCAGTGCCCCACGTAATTCCTGACAGAGCTGTCTTTCTGATTTCTTTCACCACAAAACCTTTAATCTATTGCAGTCTAGCTTCCATTGCCCTCACTTGGTGACCTTCCAAAGTCACAAATAATCCTACAGAATCAGTGTTATAATGTAGCTTCCAGCTAATCAACAGCAAAACCAGGGACCTTTACAAAGGCTATGCATTTTATGTTCTCTGTATCATCTGACACTGATGCTGCTTACTGACATCTCTCTGTGATCACAAGATAGCACACTATCCTCTTACCAACTCCTCTTACCAACTGGCAGCAGCTTCCAGGTCTCTCCGTGGCCCCACTTCCCCCTACCCCAGAGTATGGGTGTTCCCTTAGGCTCTGGCCTTGGGCTTTTTCTCTGACTATATTCTGTCACAGGAAGGTTTTGTTTTCTTTCGTGCCTTGAAATATTGCCTTAACTTAGATGGTCTCTAAATCTTCATCTCTAGTCCCAACTTTTTCCCTGCAAGTGCACACTGCACATAAAAATATTTGCTGGATGGTTTTATTTCTATTTTTCTGACACAAAAATTATTGAAATTTCAGCATTTTGGAGGCAAGATGTACTTTTTGTATTTAATTTAACCCAGCCCCTTCATTTCACAGGTAAGAAAACTTAGGTGATTTGTCCAAGCTGACACTGTAGTACAGAACTCTTGGTTTCCAGTCTAGTGCTTTTTCCAGTGATCAGCAATAAAATCCCTTAAACATGTCCTGCTCCCCCTTCTTACAGTCTCTTCTCTTTTTGCTATATATAGTACTAACATTTCCAGATAACTAAGCTTAAAACTTAGTGCTACTCACATACTTAATCCTTTTTATTCTTTTTTTGATATGTCTCTTAAAATCCATTTCTTTCTACCCACCTTGCCACTACTTTGGTCTACATATTTACTACAGACTCTTACCTCTAATGCCTTCTCCCTGATAACCAGATTAATTTTCCTAGAATAGGGCTTTGTGTATCATTCTCTATCCAGATTCTTCAATGGCTCTCCAACGCTATGGAAGGAAGTCCAAAATATTTAGTTGAGGTCTCTAATTTCTCTCTTTCCCCCTGCATGATCCTTCTGGTCCAGTATTTATTATTTTATTTTATTGTTGAGATGGAGTCTCACTATGCAGGCTGACCTCAAATTTGCAATCCTGCCCAGTCTTCTGAATGAGATTAGAGATATATACCACAGTGCCCAGCTTATTCTAGTTTTTTGTTTTGTTTTGTTTGACAGTACTAGGGGTTGAAACCAGAGCCTTTTCACTGAGCTACTTCCACATAACTCCCACTTTCTTTTTGTGACAGGGTCTCTCTAACCCCCTAAGTCACCTAGGCTGGGCTCAAACTCACAATCTTCCTGTCTCAGTTCCCAGAGTGCTGGGATTTTAGGCATATGCTTAGATGACTGCTAAATCTTCATCTCTAGACCTGAGCTGTTCCCTGAGAAGGCCCACTGAACATAAAAATATCTGATGGACAGTTTTATTTTTATTTTGCTATTTCTATATGCCCAAATTCCAGTTTTTTAATTCAGCCCCAAATACTGTAAGCTTTTTTGCCTCAAAACCTGTTCATGCTGTTTATTTTGCCCATCCTTTTCGGTTTGTTAACTAAACCATACACTCCATTCAATAACTAACTCAAGTATCTCTCTCTATCATTCTTTCTGTTAAAAATGCTATATAGGCTTAGTCTTTGGCCTTTAATGCCATCCAATGGGATCATGTACATAAAATACCTAGTGCAGGCTCTCAAAAATGTCACATTCCCTATCCCTTTCTTTGAAAGTATCTTTATGTTTTGTCACATTTGATTCCCACAACAAATTTTGTGAGATCAATAGGACAGATATTGCCATTTTACAGGTAAGGAAATAGATTGAGATTTTTAAGTCTGGCAGCAGCCAGACAATAATATTTTAGGCTTTGTTGGACATATATCTCTGTTCCCTCTATCCACCTCTGCCACTGTTGCCCAAAGCAGAGACATCTTAATAAGCAAATGAGCATGACTATATTGTGATACTTTACAAAAACGGGTGGACCGGGAGCAATTCACTTTTGAATTCTCCCTACTCTCCAGAGTAGCTGTCTGTCATCTCTCTCTTCCTCCTTCCCTATCTTCAAATAAATTGTCTTCTTTTATTTAAAAAAAAAAAAAAAAAAAAAAGGGTTGACCGGCAGGCAGTAGTTTGCAGACTACTGGTTCAAGGTCATAGGCCTAATGAGCATCAGAATTGGGATAAAGCCAAGTGTGGTGGCACATGCCTATAATCCCAAGCCTTGGGAAGCTGAGACAAAAGGATCACAGCAAGGTAGAGGCCAGCCTAGGCTACATAGTGAGTTCAAGGTCAGCCTGAACTACACAGCAAAGACCCTTTTTCAAAAAAAAAAAAAAAAAAAAAAAAAAAAAAATATATATATATATATATATATATAGCTCAGTGGCACAAACACCTACCTGGCAAGTGCAAGGTCCTGAGTTTGATTCCTGGTACAAAACAAAACAAAAACCCAAAATAATAATAATAATAATAATAATAATAATGATAAAGGGATAGAATCCAGACCTCCCAACCTCCAATCCAGTGCCCCTCAACTATATCATACTGTTGTCTATATAACTTTCTTTGCATTTATTATATGCTACGTTGTTTTTACTATTTATCTTTTATGTCTATATACTGTCTTCTCGTGGTGCAAGAGGTACTGGAATGCTATCAAAAGTACCTGACACAGAGTAAGATTCTATAAAAGTTTGTTGATAAGCATAATGTCCCAGTCTGTCTGTAGGTTGGTAATTTGGACCTGGCTTAAGTTTAGTGCGAGTTCCTCTTAGCACAACTGATGAAGATGCACCTGTGAGCTTAGCAGGGCAGCTATGTCTTCCCACAGTTATTAGATCTGAACTTATGTGATTAACCATAAGTGGCTATGTAGAAGTAGCATCCAAATAAAAGGAAGGCTGTCTCCACAGTGTGAAAGAAATAAAAAAGGCAGTTATTTCTACCAGGTCTTACTAGGAAGTAAAAGGCAAAGCTGACATAAAAGTCTTTGATTCTAAAACCTGTAGGAGTTTCCCATGTCTTTAGTGATCTAAATTTATTTAGTGAAATGACTAGAAAGATGATGTTAGAAGAAACTGACAGCCGGGCATGGTGGCGCATGCCTGTAATCCCACCACTCAGGAGGCTGAGGCAGGAGGATCGCTGCGAGTTCGAGGCCAGCCTGTGCTACAAAGTGAGTTCAAGGGCTGGGGATATAGCTCAGATGCACAGGCGCCTGCCTGGCAAACAGAAGGTCCTGAGTTCGATTCCCGGTAGCAAAAAAAAAGTGAGTTCAAGACCAGCTTGAACTGCAGAGCGAAACCCTGTCTCAAAAAAGACCAAAAAAAAAAGAAAAAAGAAACTGACAGCATGTTAATTTCATCACTTTCCTTGGTTGGTAGGCAGATGAGGAATGTGATGCTGATTTTCGCCCAGGCAACATATCTGTATCCTTTCCAAAGAAAAACAGGAAGCATGCTCTGGAAGCTTTGCCTGTTCTCTCATTTTCCATCCACAGAACGAAATCGCTTATATATCTATTAGGGGTTTAATAGGATTAAGGGTATAGAATCAGGCTGACCTCAAAGGCCGAAGGACTGCGATTCCGTGGGAAGACTTGTTTCGGCAGGATTTGCATCAACGACTATTTTACTTTGTCAGATGTAGAGTCCAGGCCCCGGGGCAAAGAAAGCAGACAACCCCGGCCAGAAAGTACGTTGCCACGGTTTCCAAACTCGGTGTGGCCTCCCTTCAGCCCCGGCTTCTGGGCGGTGCTGGGGCTTCCGTAGTTTCCGCTTCCGGTCTCGGTCGTGCTGCAGGTCTGCTGAAGCTTGGGGGCCCCGGG
Source organism: Erethizon dorsatum (assembly GCA_028451465.1). Taxonomy (NCBI): domain Eukaryota; kingdom Metazoa; phylum Chordata; class Mammalia; order Rodentia; family Erethizontidae; genus Erethizon; species Erethizon dorsatum. The sequence goes on along the minus strand of CM051829.1, from coordinate 73,229,935 downwards.
TGAGGAGTTGGAGCTCCGGCTGGGGAGGAAAGCCGGGTGGTGAGAGGGACCGTTTGCGCGCTATTTTCCTCTCCTAAAGACCGACAGACTCCTTTTTCAACTCGCAGCCCAACCCCTTCTCGTGCAGTGAGCAGTAGTTGAGACCCTGTAGCGCGTCCTTGCTTCTTCCGTCCTCCCGGGTCCGGCAATGCAAGTCTCGCGGGTGAAGCCCAGCGACTCTTCCGTATGCTCGGGCTTGTGCTAGCAAAGAGAACAAGGAAGTCCCAATAATCATACGTGCATACTTTCTAAGACCTGAAGACCTCCACGTGCCCTGTCTCGCGTGCCCTTGAGCACTTCCCATTTTCAGAGTTGACTAAAATGCGCAGTAATGTACCTATTTTATTGTTTCGCTTTCTTACCTGATCTTTGTGTAGGTCCTGCAGAGTGAAGACTTAAATCCGAGATAATGGCAAGACATCTGAAGTTCATTGCCAGGACTGTGATGGTACAAGAGGGGAACGTGGAAGGCGCATACAGGACACTAAACAGGTGACTGTTAAAGGATCAGAATCGTGCCTATATCAACTCTCTGGGGAATACAATGGTCATAGATTGTTCTCACGCTGTTGCCAACCCAGGCCTTTAGTCTCTGAAACTTCTCAGCCCTTCAGTTTATTTTCTTAAAAATGAAGTTCTTGTAGGGCGTGATGGCAACTGCCTATAATCCGAGAACTCTGGGAGGCTGAGGTATAGAACTGAAAGTTCATGCCTACTCTGGGCAATTTAGTGACTTGGTTAAAAATCTGTCTCTGAATTAAAAAGAGGGTAGGGATGACCTCTCCAAAATAATCCTTATTGAAACCTAACTTTATGTAGTTTATTCAACAAGCAATCATCATTTCCTTGATGATGAACCTGACTTCTGTCCAAGAATAAAAAGAGTCCAAAGGACAAATTAAAGTGTGAAGTTGCTAGAAAGCAGGAACACAGTGCACAGTAAATACCTGAGGGAGCAATCCTTGGGGGATAAGGCTAATGGAAAAGATGAATTCAGATTGAAATCTTGGAGAAACAAGCAAGAGATGTGACAGCATTACAAGTTGTTTTTGGCTTTTTGAGGCAGGTTCTTGCTGTGTAGTTCAGGCTGGCCTTGAACTGACTAGGTAGTCCAAGCTGGCCTCTAACTCACAGCAATCCTCCAGCTTCAGCCTCAGTCTCAGCCTTGGAGTGCTGGGATTACAAAAGTGGGCCACCACCCCCTCCCAGCATTACAAGGTTTGAGGAAGGTTAAGGAAAATACATAGATGGAAGTAAAATAGCTGGAATGAAAGGGTTATATTGAAAGGTTTTGTTTTGTTTTGTTTTTGCAGTGGTGGAGATTGAACCCAGGACTTGGCTCGCGCTAGGCAAGCATTATACTACTGAGTTTCATCCCCAGCCTGAAAGGTTTTTGAATGCTAGGCTGTGAGATATAGAAAAGTTCTAATAATGCCTTACCATTTTAATTTCTCAAGCAACAATTTCTTCTTCTTCTTCTTCTTCTTCTTCTTCTTCTTCTTCTTCTTCTTCTTCTTCTTCTTCTTCTTCTTCTTCTTCTTTCTTCTTTCTTCTTCTTTTTCTTTTTTTTTTAAGGCTGTAAGAAACACTTTACTGGGTCAAGGCATCCCATTACACCCATGTTTTACTCTTCAAACTTGTCAAAATGTGATACACAGTACTCTGCAAGGCAGAATTTTAGGATATCGCTCACATTCCTGGCTCCTGGTGAGCCACATACTAGTATCCTTTCCCCTTGAGTGTAGGCAGAACCTAGGAATACGTGGGGCTATCATTTTCATGAAAAGGGAGATTATCTGACATGATCTTATCTAATAGATGAGTCCTTAAAAGGGACTGAGGTGTCTCCAAAGTCAGAGAAACTGAAACTAAGAAGGCCTACTACTTAGCAAACATTAAGATTGGCCTCCTAACAATAGCTAGCAAGACAACAGGGATCTCAGTCTAGCAACTAGAAGTCTTGGGGGACATCAGACCTTAGATGTGATCCCACTTGCAGGCTTTCTGATTTCTGCCTGTGGGACACTAAGCAGAGCATGCACCTATGCCCTCTGCAGACTTCTTTCTTGCAGCACTTAGGTAATAAACAGGTGCTGTTTCATTTATTTATTTATTTATTTATTTATTTATTTATTTATTTATTTTTGAGGCAGGGTTTCACTATGCGGTTCAGGCTGGCCTTGAACTCACTGTAGCCCAGGCCGGCCTCAAACTTGCAGCGATCCTCCTGCCTCAGCCTCCTGAGTGCTGGGATTACAGGTGTGCGCCACCATGCCTGGCCTGTTTTTAAATTATCAATTTATGGTAATTTGCAATTTATGGTAATCAGCAATAGAAAACTGATACACTCAGGTATTCCTCATATAATTAGCAGTATGCCTGGTAGACATTAGTTTTTCAGAGTTCATTTTTCAAGTAATTTTCCTTGTCAAGCAATAGTTTTTTAGCTTTCTCTTTACACCAGTTGTAAGGAGTTTGGCTTTCTGGCATGCCTCACTCATCATTTTCTTTTCTTAATATAAAACAGAGTTTGAGAAACAAGTGTGTGTAGAACTAAATTATCAAAGAATTGTAGGAGAGAGATCTTGACGTTGTGTGGGCTTGCCCTCCGCTTTACAAGTAAGGGGGCGAGGGGTGTAGCTCGGTGGAGTGCTTGGCTAACGTGTACAAGGCCCTGGATTCAATCTCCAGCACTGCAAAAATAAATAAAATGAAATGAAAAATAGCCTTTATTTTTAAAAAATACAAGTAAGGAAAGCCTACAAATATTAAATAATACATCTCACATCATGCAATTATTGAATGGTATAGAGCAGTGATGGTGAGCCTTTTAGAGTTTTTAATGGTACAAACCGTGCTGCAACACACGTGCCATAGGTTCGCCACCACTGGTACAGAGAAACATGAAGTGCACATCTTTTTAGTGCACTATTCTATGCTCTGTATTTTGAATTATTTACTATTTTTTCTGGTAATGGACCTATGACAGTAATTTTACAGTATATATATAACTTCACACTTTTTTTCTGATCTCTCCCTGTAAGTCTTTTTTCTGTATGCTTTATTTTGGTGAATTTAGATGGGTCAGAGTGGTTGGTAAATGTTTTTGTTATTTGTAGCTGTGCGTGTATGTGTTACTGAGGATTGAACCCAGGGCCTTGCACATGCTAGGCAAGTGTTCCACCACTGAGCTACACTCTCACCTGATGTGTTTATATTTTTGAGGGCTATCAAAAGGCAGCAGTTACTTGATGGTCAAACAGATTGCCCAAAGTGTAGATTTGGCTCCTCCTATGCCCCCCCCCATTTCTGAAGCACAGATAATACAAAAACAAGAATTCTGTTTGTAGACAACTAGCAACTTTGACAAAGAACCAAAAAATAATTTGTCATGCAGCATTGTTACGGAACTTTTTTTTTTTTTTTTTCCCTTTTCCTATACTGGGGATTGACCCCAGGGAACACTGAGCTATATCCCCAGGCCCCAGCTTTTTTTGTCTTTGAAAAAAGAAAGTAGCTACAGGTTTAATACTTTTGACCAAGCCACAGCCTGAAAATAGTTTCCTAACACAAATGAGGTAGTGTGATGTATCGATTAAGAGTACAGACTGTTTCAGATCCCAACTCTGACGCTAGTGTCATGGAGTGTGGTAAGCTACCTCATGTCTGTGCCTCAGTTTACGCATATATAATGTGGAATTTATTAATAGTACCTCAAAGGATTATTAGTTGATACAAACAAAGTGCTTACCGCTATGCTTGATACCTAGCTGTTATCCCAATTTGGAACGCACTGTAAGGAAATTTTTACCATTTTGACTTTATTTTGTGAGTGATTTGTTTATTTTGAGAGATTGAGAATTTCCCTTTTTTTTTTTTGAGACAGGGTCTTCCTGTGTAGTTAAGACTGGTCTTGAACTTACTATGTAGCCCAGGCTGGCCTAAACTATCAGTGCTCCTCCTGCCTTAGCTTCCTGAGTGCTGGGATTACAAACATGCACCACCACACCCAGCTAACTTCATTTTAAAATAATAACATTATTCTCTCTGTGCATATTATAGCATATATAGGATGTTTTCCACTTTGAAAATTTTTTAACAGAACCTTTGTCTGAGATTGTTATGATTGTAGAACTCTATCTACATACCTGTTCTAAAATTCTTACTTGGCCAGTATCTTTTGTATTTACTCAATAGTAGGTTTTCTTTTTGCTTTTCTTAGTTTTTCTTTGTTTTTCATCTTATCTAAAACCCTTCCTGATGCTAGTACAAGTAAATGGTAAGTGAGGGAAAAATAAGTAAATGGCAGAAAGGAGAGGCATGTTTGGATATCTTCTCTGCCTGGCCTTGTACAATCTCAAATCTTATTCTGAGAAACTGGTTTTTAAATCTCTTTAAATTAATTAATTAATTAATTTATTTATTTATTTCCTTTTCTTTTTTTTCCCTTTTTTTTTTTTTTTCCCCAGACAGGGTTTCACTAGGTAGCCAGGCTAACTTTGCACTGGCTAGGTAACCCAGGCTGGCCTTGAACTTGTAATACTCTTTTTTTTTTTTTTGTCTTTTTGAGACAGGGTTTCATGCAGTTCAGGATGACCTTAAACTCACTTTGTAGCCCAGGCTGGCCTCGAACTCACAGCAATCCTCCTGCCTCAGCCTCCAAGTGCTGGGATTACAGGCATGCACCACCATGCCTGGCTAATTTGTAATACCCTTGCTTTAGCCTCCCAAGTACTGAAGTTAAAGACATGCACCATCATAATTGGCTCTCTCTTTTATTGTAATTAAAATTTTAGATGAAGTTCTTATTCCTTGCCATTTCATCTGTTTTAAGGCCAAACCCCCACATTCATTCCATTTAAAATCATGTTGGGCCGGTGAGATGGCTCAGCGGCGTAAGCGCCTGCCTTGCAAGCGCGAGGGCCCGAGTTCGACTCCCGGAACCCACATACGAAAAAGGGGCCGGTGATATCGCTCAGCGGCACGGGCGCCTGCTGGCGCGCGAGGTCCTGAGGTCGACCCCCTGGTACCCACAAAAAAAAAAAAAAAAAAAAAAAAAAAAAAAAAAATCATGCTACAAGCTGGGTGTTATGGCACCTGCCTGTAATATCAGCAATCTGGGAGACTAAGCAGGATGATTGCAGGTTCAAGCCTGGACAAGTTAATGATGTAGTGAGACCATGTCTCAAAAAATAAAAAAAAAAAGAGCTAAAATGTACCTCTGTGTGAAGCCCTGGATTCAATCCCTAGTACTGGGGGAAAAAAAGTTGGCATTCTAGGCCTGAATATGTAGCTCAGTAGTAGAGTACTTGCCTAGCATGTACAAGGCCCTGAATCCCATCCCCAGCACCACAAAAAAGAAAAAATTGCCAGGGATGGTGACTCCCACCTGTAATCCCAGTACTCGGGAGGCTGAGGCAGAAGGATCTCAAATTCTAGGCCAGCCAGAACTACATAGTAAGACCCTGTCTCAAAAAAAAAAAAAGTAAGCTGGGAGTGATGACACAGGCCTGTAATCCCAGCACCCTGGAGGCAGAGACGAGACCCTGTCTCCAAAAACAAAGAAAGAAAGCGAAAGAAAAAGAAAAAATTGATACTTCAGGCAGACACATTAAATTTATCCAGAAACTCTTGTATTGCTTGGCACTCTGTTAGATACCTTAGATAAGAAGCATAGTAGTACTGATTCTTCTTCCTTTAGGGGTTAAGATGCCAAAGTAAGAACAAGTTTTGAAGGGGGAAAAAACAAACAAACAAACAATTTACATTCGTTAAAAAGAAGAGAATTTGGCCAAATAGGAGATGAATGGTTAAAAGAGTAAATGAAAAAATTCAGCCCAAGAGACTCAGAACCTGAAGTTTAATGTCTCTTAGCCTTCCTTATGAATTTTGAAAATTTGAACTTTGAGGCCAGGATTGTCTAGAAAACCAGAGCAAGCTGGGCGTGGTGGTACACGCCTGTAATCGCAGCACTCAGGAGGCTAAGGCAGGAGGATCACTGTGAGTTTGAGGCCAGCCTGAACTATAAAGAGCTCAAGTCAGCTTGAACTGCATAGTGAAAACCTGTCTCAAAAAGACCAAAAAAAAAAAAAAAAAAAAAAAAGAAAGAAAGAAAACTAGAGCAAGAAATACATTGGTTGGAAGGAACTCACTTGGGGAAAATATTTTGATAATGATTTGTATAATCTTTGGAAGGAATTTTTGTTTTGTTTTGTTTTTGAGTAGGGTCTCCCTGTGTAATCTAAATTGGTCTTGAACTTCTGGCAATCCTCCAACCTCAGCCTCCTGAGTGCTGAAACTACAGGCATGGGCCACCATGCCCTGTTAAAGGATACTTACTTTGTCAGTTTAGATTTACTCTTTAGAAAGCTACATTTCTATTCCTTTTTTATCTTGGAGGTATGTGTCCCATAAATTGTATTTTAGCCTCAGAAGAAAAAAATGAACAAATATTTTGCTCTTAGAATAATTTTCTAGCCAGGCACACCTGTAATCCCACCACTCTGGAGGCTGAGGAAGGTGAATTGCCAAGAGTTTGAGGCCAGCCTGAACTACATAACAAGATCCTAACTAAAAACACCAAAAAAAGAGAATTTTCTAGGCAAGGACTTTTTTTTTTTTTTTTTTTTTGTGGGTACCGGGGGGTTGACCTCAGGACCTCGCGTGCCAACAGGCACCCGTGCCGCTGAGCGATATCACCGGCCCCTTTGTCGTATGTGGGTTCCGGGAGTCGAACTCAGGCCCTCGTGCTTGCAAGGCAGGCGCTTATACCGCTGAGGCATCTCACCGGCCCTAGGCAAGGACTTTTAAACTTTGTACATAATGGTTGGGTGTGGGGCTCAGTGATGCAGCACTTGCCTGGCATGTATGAAGCCTGGGTACTGCCAAAAAAAAAGCTTGCACATGTGAGTATGTGAGTGGGCCAGTTCTGGAAAGTCATAGTCTTCTTTCTTCCTGCTTGCTAAATATAGTATTTTCTGGCTGATGCACTTCTTTTTTCCTTGTTTCCTCTAATGTTCCCTCTCTGGCTACCTTTTCTGTATACCTCTCTCAAATCCCAGTCTTCTCATTACCCTCTTTCAGCTTTCTGGTAGTTGGTAGTTTAAAAATAAGTTGCTTGTTCTGTGCTATAACTACAATTGGTAAGAGAGCAAATGAGAGGAGAGGGAGGTGGTTAAAGCTTTACCATGTTTGGAGCACAGAGGGCGTCTTAACAAAGGAAACCAGCCGTGTGTCTGCCCAGTGAGGCCGCCACAAAATGCCTGTTATATAACCAGGGGCCCTTGTTGGCACCCTAGGATGAGAAGATGGAGGGTGGGGGCTGCTAGGAAGCCCTGTATGATTGGTTGTCCCCCAAAGGAAAAGCAAACATGCTGGAGGCGTGCCTGTTGACCCCTTTTACTCCTGGTGGGCCAACTTCTGGGCCCATCAAGACCTTCTGCATACACCTTGGCCCTGACTGGCTACTGACATGTGAGCTGCCACCCCCAGCTCCTCCCTCCAGGCAGCTCAGCTTCTTTTACATAATCAGTTGAATTTCACTAAAACTGGCAGCTGGTTTCTCCTTCATGTTAGGTTGCCAGGCACCTGAACTCCAGGCTGATCTGTTTACACTGAAGCCCTGGTCTGCTAGTCCTTGAACTACCTTTGGAAGCAGAAGCATTGTCAATAACACCCTCCTAGTTACTTCTTCAGTTCTGCAAAGCTGTCTTCGCATCCTTGTCCATTAGGGATGAAGTTGAGTATATGCCTCTACTCTAGGGACTCTGGAACATTTGAAGTTAATCTGTGCTTTTGAGGATTACTAGAAAGTACAGGATAAGGGAGGGAATCCTCACCTGGCATCTTGAAATTTGCTATATAGGAAAGTGCTATCTAAATTGTAATGTGCCATTAATTTGGCCTGTGTTTTTTTTTTTTTTTTTTTAATATAACTTTATTTATTTATTTTTTTTTGTGGGTACCGGGGGTCGACCTCAGGACCTCACGCACCAGCAGGCGCCTGTGCCGCTGAGCGATATCACCGGCCCCTTTTTTTGTACATGGGATCCAGGAGTCAAACTCAGGCCCTCGCGCTTGCCAGGCAGGCACGTACGCTGCTGAGCCATCTCACCGGCCCTGGCCTGTGTTTTGGAAGTAATTAGAACCATCCAGGAAACAGTACTTTACTATCCTATCTTTTTCTCCCCCCATCCTTTCCCTACCTCCACCTATTCACTCATTCTTGTGTTCATTCGTTCATTTATGCCTCTTTGTTTCACGGCATAAGCATTTACTAGGTAAGATTGTCTCTGATTCAAAACCCTTTTTGAGGGCCGGTGAGACAGCTCAGTGGCATAAGTGCCTGCCTGGCAAGCGCAAGGTCCTGAGTTCAACTCCTGGAACCCACATACGAAAAAAGGGCTGGTTGGGCCGGTGAGATGGCTCAGCAGCGTAAGCGCCTGCCTTGCAAGCGCGAGGGCCCGAGTTCGACTCCCGGATCCCACATACGGAAAAGGGGCCGGTGATATCGCTCAGCGGCACGGGTGCCTGTTGGCGCGCGAGGTCCTGAGGTCGACCCCCCGGTACCCACAAAAAAAAAAAAAAAGAAAAAAGGGCTGGTGATATCGCTCACCGGCATGGGTGACTGCTGGCGCACAAGGTCCTGAGTTTGACCCCCGGTACCCACAAAAAAAAAAAACAAAACCCTTTTTGAGATCACTCTAAAGGCTGAGGCAGGAGGATCACTGTGAGTTTGAGGCCAGCCTGGGCTACATAGCGAGATTCTGTCTCCAAAAAAAAAGGACCCTTTTGGAAACTCCAGTAGGGTACCCAAGTATGTGTCCAAACTCTTGCCTCTTTTAGTTTTCCTTTCATCCTACCTTTAAACTGTCCTTATCATTCCAACAGGTTCCTCTTCCTAGGTGATATTATTTCTAGGCTCCCTGTCCTTCTTATAGTCTCTGAAGTCCAATCTCCTTGTTCTTTCTACATTGTATATCCAATCTTGGCTTTTTCTTTTAGATATTTTTTCTTCTCTTTTCCACAATATACTATACTACTAGTCCGTAGTCCAAAAATGGCCTTCATTAAGCAGTAGTAAACAGGTTTGGGCAGAAATAAATGCTTAGATTTCGACCATTCCTTTCTTTCAGTGTGCCATATCTTCTTGGCTTCTATTTCCTGTTTAATTGAGGGATCTTGTAGCTCTTCCCTCTCATTGTCTCCTTTGCCCTTAGAACACTGCAATGATTTCTCTTCTGAGATGTGGTGGCTTCTGTTTGAGAAACCATATTATTGCAGAATACTACACTAAAGACCAGAATTCTTCCCAGCATGCAGGAGTCTAAAGCAGGAGGATCATTGCGAGTTCAAGGCCAACCCGGCTAGACCAGGTTGGAACATAGCTAGACTCTGTCTCCAAAAAAAAAAAAAAGTCCAGAGTGTGATCATGGGCAAGTCACAAGTCAGCCTCTCTGACTTTCAGTTTTCCTAATCTGTAAGAAGATGACAATACTTAATCAATTTCATAGCATTGTAATTAGAATCACAGGTGTAAAAGTGCTATATAAACTCTAATGTGCCATTTTAGTAAAGGTAATTTTTTTTTTTTTGGTACCGGGAATCGAACTCAGGAGCTTACGTTTGCCAGGCAGGCACTGTACTGCTGAGCTATATCACTGGCCCAGTAAAGGTAATATTATTGAAGCTCTCTGAACTAATGTCCCCAAGAACTCTGTATTATAAGGTTACTTAATCCCTTTGTAGTGGACATTTGTCCATCATCTAGAGGGTTCTTTTTTTTTTTTTAACATATACTGATAATTTGCTTTTTGCTAAGCATTATTATATATGCAAAAGTGAGTAAAGAATTGATCTCAAACCTTAGAAAACACAACCAGTATGAGAATTCCCCCCTCCTTTGGTACCAGGACTCGAACTCAGGACATTGCGCTTGCCAGGCAGGCACTGTGCCACTGAGCTATATCCCCAGCCCCCCCCTTTTTTTTAATGTGGTTAAATATAATACTGTCTGCTCAGGACCTGATCTTTTAAGTGGCATGAACAGTGCTGAGGCATTGGTTCGTCCTGAACCATCAGCAGCAACATGACCTAGGAACTTGGTATAAATACACTGGGGGTATAGTTCAGTGGTGGTGTATGCTTAGTATGATTAACACTCTGGTTTCAATCCCCAACACCAAAAGAAAAAAGAAAAGCAAATTCTTGAGGCCTGCAAAATCACAAACTGGAGGTAGCACAGCAGTCTTTTTTTTTTTTTTTAAGAGTAGGAAAATTTAGCCAGGCATGGTGGTGCACGCCTGTAATCCCAGCATTTGGGAGACTCAGGAGGATTGATGAAAGTTCAAGGCCAGCCTGAACTACATAGTGAGACCCTATCTCCAAAAATCTAAAATAAAATAAAATAGTAGGAATATTTATTGGAGAAAAGGAATGGGGAATAGGAATAGCTCCTGAGAGACAGGAGAGATCCCGAGTGGGTTGCCTGCACACAGCAGTCTAAACAAGCTTTCCAGGTGACTACTGCATGCTAAAATTTGAGAATCATTGTGCTTTGGGAAGAGTAATTGATTTCACTTACAGCAGTTTATAGACATAACAGTTGATTTGGATCTTCGAGGAACAAATAGGTCATATCAGGCAGAAAAAGGAATGATACTCCAAGAAAAGGGAGCATCATGAACAAAATAAAAACTAGTAGAATGTATGAAGAACTGCACATACTTCATTATGGTTAGCATGTAGACTTTATAAGATAAGTTATTTGCACCTAGACTAGTTGTTCCCAAATTGTCTGCATATTAGAATCAACTAGGAAACAAGCAAAAACAATTCTGTGCATGTCTCTTTTTGGTTGAGAACAGGGTCTTGCTGTGCAGTTCAGGTTGGCCTTGACTGCTTGAACTCATTATGTAACCCAGGCTGGCTTTGAACTCACAGCAATTCTCCCATCTTAGCCTTCCAAGTGCTGGGATTATAGGCATGCACCACCACACCCAGCCTCCTGTATACTTAGCAGTGTTTCCCTTATCTCTGCACCTGTCATAATGTATTATAATTTTGAATAAATTTGGGGAGGAGACAAATTCAGTTTTGTCTTGTTTTGTTTTGAGGCAGGGTCTCACTGTATAGTGCAGGCTGGCCTCGAACTCATGGTAATCCTCTTGCCTCAGCCATCTGAGTGCTGGGATTACAGGCATGTGCCACACGCCCAGCTCAAATTCAGTTTTATGTAGGGTTTGAGGCAGTTGGAAATACTAGTCTCCCTTTAAGACAAGATTGGACTGAATATAAGGAGTCAACAGTGTCTGGATCACTTGTTCTCTTGAGTCACCTGAGAATGGTCTCTTGAAGTCACCCAGGAAATTTAAGAACAGTCCCAGTGGATGGCCTGACTCTGTTGTTGAGGCAGTCTCTGAAGGTGGGGGCCAGCCACTAGTACTCTTTGGAGAGGCTGCGATTGTGCACTAACAGAATCATGTAGAACCAGAATGGCAGAGGTTCACAGTCAGAATCCAAAAGAAGGGATCACAGTGTTTACGGGCAAATCGAAAGGAAAAGTCTACTCTTTATGGCCTAGGATGGGTCTTTTCGACTTTGGTTCTGCACTTCTCCATTGTAAGACACTAGTGTTATATCAACATGATGTCTAGGCACGTGTGTTCCCAACAGAACCTTCATTGATTTGCTTCTCTCACGTTTGGGAGTTTGCAGCAATTCTCTTGGCTCTCATCTCCTGGCCACTAAAACCTCAACAAACTAATTCATATAAAAATGACTGTATTAGCCTACAAATCTTTTTTTTTTATCTTTTTTCTTTTTTCTTTCAGTATTGGGGATTGAACCGAGTGTCTTTGGATTGAGCTACAACCCCAGCCTTTTTATTTTATTTTATGTTGTGGGTACTGGGGGTTGAACTCAGGACCTCACGCACCAGCAGGCGCCTGTGCCACTGAGCGATATCACCGGCCCTTTTCATCGTATGTGGGCACCGGAAGTCAAACTCAGGACCTCACGCTTGCCAGGCAGGCGCTTATGCCGCTATCTCACCAGCCCGCCTTTTTATTTTTTGAAACAGTGCCTCACTACGTCACTTGGGCTGGGCTCAAATTTGCAATCCTGCCAGGCACGATGGTGCATGTCTGTGATTCCAGCATTCGGGAGGCTGAAGCAGGAGGATTGCCATGAGTTCAAGGTGCCAACCTGGACTACATAGTGAGTTCAAGGCCAGCCTGAACTACATAGTGAGACTCTGTCTCAAAAAGCTAAAAAAGGGCCGGTGAGATGGCTCAGCGGCGTAAGCGCCTGCCTTGCAAGCGCGAGGGCCTGAGTTCGACTCCCGGATCCCACATATGGAAAAGGGGCCGGTGATATCGCTCAGCGGCACGGGTGTCTGTTGGCGCGCGAGGTCCTGAGGTCGACCCCCTGGTACCCACAAAAAAAAAAAAAAAAAAAAAAAAAAAAAAAAAAAAAAAGCTAAAAAAACTTGCAATACTTCTGCTTTAGCTTCGCAGAATGCTGGGATTACAGGGTGTGTCACCATGCCTGGGTTACAAATCATTCTGTGTTTTTTTTTGTTTTTTGTTTTGTTTTGTTTTGAGACAGGGTCTCACTGTGTAGTACAGGCTGGCCTTGACCTCATGATATAGCCCAGATGGGCCTCAAACTCAGCCTTCTGAGTGCCAGAATTACAGGCGTGTGTCATCATGCCCAACTACAAATCATTATTTAACTGAGGCTCAGGCATACTTGGTCATGTGTAGTAGGCCAGTGGAAAAGCCTGTCAGGAACTATTTGTATGAGGGACCCTAGAGCCACCAGAAAAATACTCTTTTTTGTTTTTACCCAGTACAGGGATCAAACCCAGGGCTTTGTGTATGTTAGGCAAGCACAGTACGATCAAACTGTCTCATTCTTTGGTTTTTGGGGTTTTTTTTTGTTTGTTTGTTTTGTTTTTTTAGATACTAGGTGTTGAACATGCTAGGCAAGTGCTCCACCACTAAGCTACATTCCCAGTACCCCCCACTTTTTCTTTTCTTTTTTTTGTGGGTACTGGGGGGTCGACCTCAGGACCTCGCGTGCCAGCAGGCGCCCGTGCCACTGAGCGATATCACCGGCCCCTTTTTCGTATGTGGGTTCCGGGAGTTGAACTTGGGCCCTCGTGCTTGCCAGGCAGGCGCTTAAGCCGCTGAGCCATCTCACCGGCCCCCTTTTTTTTTTTTTTTTTGAGACAGGGTTTCACTATGCAGTCCAGGCTAGCCTTGAACTCACTTTGTAGCATAGGATGGCTTGAACTCACACTGATTCTCCTGCCTCAGCCTCCTGAGTGCTGGGATTATAGGCATGTGCCACCATGCCCGGCCTTTTTTATATTTTGAGTCAGGGTCTTGCACAGTTGCTTAGGCTGGCCTCAAACTTGTGATCCTCCTGCCTCAGTCAGCCTCCTGAGTAGCTGGGATTACAACTGTATACTACTGCATTCTAGCCTCTCATTCCCAATATTAAGCAGCAGGACCCTATAGGACAGTGGTTCCAGTATCTATTCACATTTGTAATTTACCTAAAGCCAAGTTCTTTTCAAGTTCATATTCAATCTATTGTTATCTTGGACTTTGTGGTGCAGCACAGCAGCAATAAATGGGTTTCCCACTAGGCAAAAGATGCTGGTAGTTTTTCTTATTTTTATTTTCTTTGTTCCCTTCTAGCAGTTATAATAGCCATGACTCAATCCTCTTATCTCCAGTTGTGTTTGTGACTTACTTTCTGCATGTAATAACAGGACAGGGTGAGCAGCAATGGGGCCATGTAACAGCTGAGAATGGAGGCCAGCAGTGGAAGGTGCCACCAGTCCTTAGGACCAATAGATGAGGCATTAAGAGGGGAAAACAAATTGTAGATGGAGTTAGAACTCTCAGGAGCCTAGGGGTTAATCGGTCCCAATGTCCTCTTGGCTCAGTGAGAACAAAGACATAAATTTGAGTTAGGAGCATTTTTTAATTGAATACAAATAGCTGTTACAAGGAACTGGGTGATCAGGAAAGAAATTGAGATCAATTTAATGGATACCTATATAAGATTGATATGAATAAAACATGGTTTCTGCCTTCAAGGAGATGTCTGTGTAATAATTTACAGAATGGCAGTATGAAATAATTGTCAAATAGGTATACAATAAAATAAATTATTTTCTTTAAGAAGATGAGGGGCAAGTAGAGCACGTGCTTAACATGTCGGAGGCTTTTGGTTCAGTGCACACATACACACACAAGAGGGGAGAGAGGAGAAGGGAAAACTTTGTAGAGAGATGGCATCTGGGCTTGGCATCAAAATTGAGAAAATCTCCGTCAGAATGTTGGCAGCTGGGGGTGAGAAGACAGCCTGAGTCCTAACATGTGTCCAGGGAGTGGTCAGCAGATCAGTGTGATCAGAGCATCTGGTACATGGAGAACTGATGGGTGAGCCGGTTACTTTTTATGCTCCTGTTTGTTTCACTGGTGTATAAGAGCCACCTCTTTCCCTGGTACTTCTCAAGGACTTCAAGTAGCAATTCTTAAACATAATAAGGATGGAACTGCATTCTCCACTAATGACCAAGTAATGACCCTGAATGATTTTTTTAAAATTTCAAATGGCGGGCCAATGAGATAGCTCAGCGGCATAAGCGCCTGCCTGGCAAGCGCGACGGCCCGAGTTCGATTCCCGGAACCCACATACAAAAAAAGAGCTGGTGATATCGCTCAGCGGCACGGGCGCCTGCTGGCTCGTGAGGTCCTGAGGTTGACCCCTGGTACCCACAAAAAAAAAAAAAAAATTACAAATGGCTCGCCTCATTTAGAGTTTCTGAAATGCCCCTTGATTGGAAATCACTGCCATAGGGAGCTAGTGTTCATATAGGAAGCATCATATTCCTCAAGTATGCTATGGTAGAAACAAATTTGAGAACATTCTCTGACTATAAATTCTCCAAGAACAAGAACCTTATAACTGCTTTTTAATTTCCCTGCAAATTCTTATTTGGGCCTCTGTAGGCAGTTTATATTGTCACTGTTTCCCACTGTAATTTTTACAAACAACAGTTGTTTTGGTCAGTTGATTTCTGACCATCTGTGAAACGAAAAATAGTAATGAGCCCATGCTTCTAACTTCATTGCCTGTGTTTATACAGAATCCTCACCGTGGATGGGCTCATTGAGGACATTAAGCGACGAAGGTACTATGAGAAGCCTTGCCGTCGCCGACAGCGGGAAAGCTATGAAACCTGCCGGCGGATCTACAATATGGAAATGGCTCGAAAGATCAACTTCTTGATGCGAAAAAATCGGGCGGATCCATGGCAGGGCTGCTGAAGCCTGTGGATAGGAGAACCACATCCAGTTTGTGTCTCCACCCCTTCTTTCTTGAAACCCATTTTGTTACCTTTCTCTGTAATAAACTCAATCACATATATGCAAGAAGGTCTGCATATATAGAACATCCCATTAGTGAGCAGCAAACCCCCTCTTTTATTAGAGAGAAACTGAGTCCAGAAGCAATAAGGAGTGAAGTGGTGGTTGCCAGGCCCTGGGGAAAAGTGTGGGTCAGAGTTTCAGTTTGCTGAGATGAAAAAGTTCTGAAGGTGGATGGTGGTGATGGTTGCAGAAAAAAAGTGAATGTACTTAACACTGCTAAACCGTACACTTAAATAGTGAAATGGTAAGTTCAGAGCAGTGATCGTAAAGCTTTTAGAGCTTTCAGTGATACAAATAGCCCACTGCGACACACATGCCATAGGTTCGCCACCACTGATTTAGAGTATAATAAAAATGTTTTTGAAACATGGGGAAGGTGAGGAAAATTTGCAAAATGTAGTGGAGTATATCCAGGCTAGCCTGGAAGGCATGGTGATCCTCCTACCTCAGCCTCTCAAATGATGGGATTTTAGGTGTGCACCACCACAACTGGCTTCACAGCAAAATCTCATTGGAAAACGATGTTACCTTTTTTTTGGTGGGGGGTACTGGAAATTTAACCAAGGGCCTTTGCACAGAGCTACGTGCCCAGCCCCTTTTGTTTTTTATTTTGAGACAATCTCAGTAAGTTGATAAGTTGCCCAGGCTGGGCTCAAATTTGTGATCTTATTGCCTGTCTCCCACACTCCTGGGACTATAGATGTGTTTCACCATGCCCTGCTAAAAGCATGTTACTCTTTATTGAGCTACCCTCCCCGCCTGAGTGAGTTAAGAGGAAAGGAAGGATGTGTGTATTTGGAATAAATTCTGCTTCTAAAATATCTAACCCCTCTGGGCATGGTGGCTCATGCTTGTAATCCCAGCACTGGGGACTTTGAGGTGAGAGAATTGCCATGAATTCAAGGCCAGCCTGAACTGCATAGTGAGACCCTGTCTCAATAAAATAAAATACCTAAGCTCCAGACTAGAGTGCTGGAATTTTTCCCCACAGGAATCCTTAAATCTAAACCAGGTGTGGTGGGACCGGCTTAGTGGTATTTGGAAAGCTGAGGCAAGAAGATCCAGCTGAGGCCAGCCTGGACTATATAGTGAGACCTTGTCTCAAAAACAAACTTGATGAATAAGTTTATCTCTGTTTTCTGTCATTCCTTTTGCTTTCCTAAGGGAGGCTAAGGGAAGGACAGTGGAAGAGCAGTAGAAAAGTGGTAGGAAAGATAAAATAGGGGCATGTTGAGAAAAAGAAGGGCACAGACCCAGAGATACCCTATAGTGATTATTCTCACAGTGCCCTCAGATCTGCAGCATCAGCATCACAAGAGAACTTGTTTGCAGTGCAAACTGTGGGACCCCACTTTAAGTCTTCCAAATCAAAAATTGGGGGCCGGTGAGATGGCTCAGTGGCTTAAGCGCCTGCCCGGCAAGCGCGAGGGCCCGAGTTCGACTCCCGGATCCCACATACGAAAAAGGGGCCGGTGATATCGCTCAGTGACACGGGCGCCTGCTGGCGTGCGAGGTCCTGAGGTCGTCCCCCCGGTACCCACAAAAAAAAAAAAAAAAAAGTTGGGGCAGAAGCCTATCAATCCATTTTAACAAGGCTGCCCAGTACGTGCTCAGAACTTCCAAGTCGAGGCTTTTGCACCCCACACCCCTCCGCAGCAGGCCCTCCTGGCTATTTACTCTGACTACAGGAAGATCAGCTGCTTAGCTTGCTCTCCTGCTGCCTGCTTCCTCTGCTCTTGGTCCCGACAGCTACGCTGCCAGTATTCAGAAGAGTCTGGGCCAACCCCTGCAGGAGAAGTAGAGAGGAGGCAGAAGTGGCTGGCTCACCTCTCATCCAGGCTGCTGCCATCCCTGCATGGTGTTAAAAAAGGAAACAGCAGTCTGCCAAGCTTAGACACTTCAGCTTGCTCATGTTCAAACATTGCCCCCTTGTGGTAAATATAGTGGCTTCGAATTTCTGGCCTTAGTTCTTTTAAATATATTTCATTCTTTTCAGTTACAGTACTCATTGATTAAGCTGGGTGTGGTGGCACATGAGGTAGGGGTTTGAGCCCAGTCTGGGCAACTAAGCAAGACCCTGACTCAAAATAAAATGCCCTGTACCATTAAAAAGATAATGGGCATGATGGCACATACCTGTGATCCCAGCACTCCAGAGACTGAGGCAAGAGCACCATGAGTTCCGGGTCAACCTAGGCTACATAGTGAGTTCATGCCAGCCTAAACTACATGGTGAGACACTGTCTTGGGAAAAAAAAAAAAAAAAAAACTGCAAGAAAATATTCTAGAAACACTCTTTCTTGTTTTTCAGAACTTTATCAGGCCCAGTTAAATAAAGCAATATTATTGGACCCTCTATAGAAATTGCTTAGAAAGCTGGGTTTGGTGATTCGTGGCTGTAGTCCCAGTACTCTCAAAGCTAAGGCAGGAGGATTGAAAGTTCAATGCAGCCTGGATAATTTAATGACTTAGCAAGACCCTGTCTTAAAATAAAAAGTGGGTGAGGATGTAGCTCAGTGCAAGTTAAAAAAACAAAAACAAAAAACCCTCAGCACTGCCATGTTCATAGCAGCACAGTTTATAATAGCCATATCTTGAAACAGTCCAAATGCCCATCAACCGAGGAATGGATAAAGAAGATGTGGGTTTTTTTTTTTAATACAATGGCGTACTACTCAGTCCTAAGAAGGATAAACTTAGGGCAGGGGATATAGCTCAGTGGCACAAGCGCCTGCCTGCCTGGCTAAGCGGAAGGTCCTGAGTTCGATCCCCTGGTACCAAAAAAAAAAAAAAAAAAAAGGATAAGCTTGAGACATTCCTAGGTAGTTGGGTGCACCTTGAGACCATATGTTAAGCGAAATAAATCAGACACGTGTAAATACCACATTTTCTCTGTTGTGAGAAACTGAAAGTGTAAATAAGAACCAAATGTATATTAGGTATTGTGAAAAAAGGAAGAAAATGTTCAAATGGGGAGGGGGAAAGGAAAGAAGGGAAAAGTAAAAAAAGAAAAAATGGAAACAAAACTTTCATAAATGGGGAGGGGCGGAGGGGTTGAAGGGAGGGTAGTGGAATGGGAAAAAGAAGTTGTATCATGTACAGGTACAAATTCCCTATGATGAATGTGATCATTATGTATTATCTAAAATGTAGCAATAGGGCTGGTGAGATAGCTTAGGGGCATAAGCACCTGCCTGGCAAGCACGAGGTCCTGAGTTCGACTTCCTGTACCCACATACAAAAAAAGGGCCGGTGATATCACTCAGCGGCACGGGTGCCTGCTAGTGCGCAAGGTCCTGAGTTCGACCCCGGTACCCACAAAAAAATAAAATAAATAAAATAAAATAAAATGTAGCAATAAAATCTGATTAAAGAGGGCTGGTGAGATGACTCAGCGGCATAAGCGCCTGCCCCACAAGCGCAAGGGCCCGAGTTTGACTCCTGGAACCCACATACGAAAAAAGGGCTGGTGATATCGCTCAGCGGCACGGGTGCCTGCTGGCGCACGAGGTCCTAAGGTCGACCCCCGGTACCCACCAAAAAAAAAAAAAAAAAATCTGATTAAAGAAAAAAAAAGCCCTCAGAACCTCCCTTCTTTACCTGGGGAAATAGCCAACTTTGTTACATTTTACAACCAAATTTTAACAAGTGACAAGTTAGACATTGATACTTTGGGTCTGTTTGTTTTTGTGATGCTGTGTACTAGGGATTGAAACCAGGGTCTTTGCACTAAGTGACATTCCTAGCCCTTTTTTAAATTTTTTATTTTGAGGCAGTGTCTGTCCTAGATTGCTTAGTTGACCAGGCTGGGCTCTAACTTGCAATCCTCATGTCTCAGGCTCCCAGAGTGCTGGAATTCCGGATGTGCACACACACACACACACCCGACCAGCAGTACATGATTTCTGAGTGATTTTGAGCCATAACATGGTGTCACTTGCCACAGTAGCATGTTTACAAACCAGGTCTCAAAAATACCCTCAAAAATACTAAGGGTATAGCACGTGATAGCTCACTCCTGAAACCCCAGCACCCAGGAGGCAGAGGCATAATTGCTACCAGTTTGAGGCCTGTCTGGGCTACACTGTGAGTTCAAGGCCAGCCTGAAATGAGACCCTGTCTCAAAAAAACAAAACAAAACAAAATACTACAGGTGAGATCTGGAATTGACTTAATCTCTGAAAATACTTTGCTTGTCCTAATCTCCAGTCCTAGTCATTGTCCATGCTCTCCCAGAGCCATGAACAATGTTGGGTCCTAGCTCAGTCCTACAGCATTTGCCTAATGTGCATGAAGCCCTGGGTTCAATCCCCAGTACTGCAAAAATAAGTAAATAAATTTAAAAATTAAAAAGGATTGGAGAAATAGCTCAGTGGGAGAGCACTTAGCTGGCATGAGCAAGGCTCTGGCTTCAATCCCTAGTTGTGTGGGAGAAAATTAAGGTTCAGCCATGATTTTGGCAAGTCATTTAACCTTTGTTCCCCTCAATCATATGAGATAATGGTATTTACAGGTTGTGGTGAAGATTAGTGTGTCAAGTGTTCTATGCCAGATAGAACTCAATGTTAGTGATTAATAATAATCTCCCAATTGTGCCAGCCAGAAATTTGATCATTGATTCTTCCTCACTCAACCATGAATGCATCCCTTTAACCCCTTCTGGCTGTGTCTATATGACTTAAGTGCCACAGCCGTAGCCCCAGCAACCATCATAACTTCTGGATAGGCTGGCATGGTGGCACACTCCTGTAACCCCAAACTTGGAAGGCTGAGGCAGGAGGATTGCCATGAATTTGAGGCCAGCCTGGGCTACATAGTGAATTCAAGGCCAGCCTGGACTACATAGCAAGACCATGTCTCAAATAAATTTTAAAGGGCCCATGAGATAGCTCAGCAGCATAAGTGCCTGCCTGGCAAGCATGAGGTCCTGAGTTCGACTCCTGGTACCCACATACGAAAAAAGGGCCGGTGATACCACTCAGTGGCACAGGTGCCTGCTGGCATGCAAAGTCCTGAGGTCGACCCCTGGTACCCACAAAAAATAAAATAATAAATAAATTTTAAAGATCTAATTCTGATCTCAACTTTCCAGCTTAAATTGGTCATTGGTCCCATTGTCTTCAAGACAAAATCCGAACTGCTTAGCATAGTGTATAAGGCCTTTCATGTTTGAACTCTGCTTTTCTGTCTGCCCATTTGTCCCCTTGAATGCATTTATCATCACAGCACAGGCTGTTTCTCCTTTACTCCTCTACACAATTCACAGTTGGGGTGTTTTCTGACATGCCTTCCCTGATTCCTTTGCCAGCCTTTCTTCTCATTTTCTCTTTTTCCGTGTTGAGTTTACCTTTATAATTTTACATCTATAACAGAACAATTTATTTCTATAGTAGATTGTTATAGCTTATATGTCTTTCTCCTCCATTACATTTTCAGTTACTTGGAGGTTGGATCTTTGACTTTTTTTTTTTTTTAAGTCACAGACAATTAGGGAGAAAAAAATGAACCGTTGGATAGCAGGAAGAAGCAAGAGTCTTCTAGGTCTGGGATTTGAGAAAGATTCAGTTACTGTGCATTTCCATAGTTTCTCCATGGCAGAACATATGGCAGAGACTTGGGAGCTTGCTTGCCTGAAGCCAGGTTACTCTTACATCCCGTGACTGTGCTGCTTGCAGGAATGTTGCTGGACAGACGTTGGCTGTGCCCCACACAAATGGGTGCTAGATTGTTCCCACAAATCTTTATCCTGGTCTTTATGGCAAAGAGGCCACTGCCACATGCTCTCAGTCATAGTCTCCTGTCCAAGGTTCCTGTCTGGTTGACCATGTCCTGCAGGATACGGCTCTTGTCTTCACAGCTTGAGATAGGATTGATTTCGGCCCAGGGAACATGGTGGCAAGCAATGAAGGGACAAGTGGTCCCTTTGTGATATCATGATGATTCTGCACTGGATAAGATGAGAAGAAAACCTGCAGGTGCCAATCTGGTGGTTTTTTTTATCACAGGAGCACTAATAGTTTTTCAGAATCTGGGGAGTCGAGTCAACAGAGCCATGCTTGACCCCCAGCCAGCTGCCTTCACCAGCTATGCCTCGGCAATGCTCACTTCCAGTCCCTCTAGGTCTTCATTTTTTCCACTACATTCCCAGTGTCTAGTATAATGTGCAGCATGTAAATGTCTAATAAATATTTCTTGAAAGAATACTAATGCTAATAACAATGATATTGAGTTTTTTGTTTTTTGTTTTTTGTTTTTTTGAGACAGGGTCTTGCTATGTAGTTCCAACTGGACTTGAACTCACTATATAGCCTAGGCTGGCCTTGAACTCACTGGCCTTGAATCCTCCTGCCTCTGCCTCCCAACTGCTGGAATCACAGGCATGCACCACCATGCCTGGCTCTTATATTGAGTCTTAATATGCTAGGCAATATCCTAATTGTTTTTTGTTATATTGTAATAATATGTACACATACATAATGAAGTTTATCTTTTTTTTTTGAGACAGGGTCTCCCTATGTAGTTCAGGCTCGCCTTGAACTCACTATGTAGCCCAGGCTGGCCTCAAATTCATGGCAATCCTCCTGCCTCAGCCTTCCAAGTTTGGGGTTACAGGCGTGTGCCACCATGCCAGCCTATCCAGAAGTTATGATGGTTGCTGGGGCTACGGCTGTGGCGCTTAGTCATATAGACACAGCCAGAAGGGGTTAAAGGGATGCATTCATGGTTGAATGAGGAAGAATCAATGATCAACTGAGTTCGACTCCCGGTACCCACATACGAAAAAAGGATCACTTCTCCCTCCTAAAGTGATCCAGAGTGCTGGGATTACAGGTGTGTACCACCACACCTGGCTTTTACGATTTTAAGTATACAGTGCAGTGCCATTAAGTATATGTACAGTGTTACATAAGTATCACTACTATGTTTCCAAATCTTTCACATCTGAAACTGAAACTCTATAACCATTAAACAATAGCTCCCAATACCTTTCTCCATCTCCTATTAGCCTCTACTTTCTGTCTCTGTTTATTCTAGATATCTCATGTAAGTGGAATCATACAATACTTGCCCTTTTTGTCTGCTTCATTTATTCAGCATAACAGTTTCAGGAATATTGTGCACTGTGTATCAATATTTCACCCCCTTTATGGCTATATATTGCATTGTATGTGTGTTTCTCATTTTATCCATTCATATCAATGGACACTTGGGATGATGTCAGCATTTGGCTGATGTGAATAATGCAAGTATGAAGAAAGGTGTATACATATCTCCTGAGGCTTTGCTTTCAATTCTTTTAGATATACACCCAAAAGGAGAATTGCTGGATCATATGAAGTATCTAATTTTAATTATTTGATGACTTGCTATAATATTTTCCATAGCAGCCACACCATTTTATACTCCTACCAATATTACACAAGGGTTTCAATTTCTCCACATCCTCATCCTCAAAACTTGTTTTTCTGATTTCTTATTTTGCTTGAATTTTGGAGCATTTTTGTTGTTGTTGTTGTTATGTTTGTTTGTTTGTTTCTTTGTTTTTTTGAGAAGAGTCTCACTATGCAGTTCAGGCTGGCTTTGAACTCACTATGTAACCCAAGCTGGCCTCAAACTTGCAGAAATTCTCCTGCCTGTGCCTCCAGAGTGCTGGGGTTACAGGCATGCACCACCATGCTTGGCTTTGGAGGTTTTTCTGGAGCCATTCTAATTGATGTGAGGCAGTGTTGCCTTATGGTTTTGCTTTGCCTTTTCCTAATGACTAAAACTGTTGAACATCTTTCCATGTACTTGTTTTTTCATCTCTTCTTTGAAGGGATTTGTTTTTGTTTTTTTGGAGACAGGGTCTCGTTATGTAGCTCAGGCTGGTCTTGAATTCACGATGTAGTCCAGGCTGGCCTCGAACTCACGGTGATCCTCCTGCCTCAGCCTCCCCAGTGCTGGGATTACAGGCATGCACCACCCCCCCATCTTTTTTTTTTTTTTTTTTTTTTGTGGGTACCGGGGGGTCGACCTCAGGACCTCGCGCGCCAGCAGGCGCCCGTGCCGCTGAGCGATATCACCGGCCCCTTTTTCGTATGTGGGTTCCGGGAGTCGAACTCGGGCCCTCGCGCTTGCAAGGCAGGCGCTTACGCTGCTGAGCCATCTCACCGGCCCCGCCCCCCCATCTTGAAGGGGTTTGAACTCAAATCCTTTACATATTTTCTAATTTTTCGTTGTTATGTTGAAGAAATTCTTCATATTCTCTCCGTTTTAGTCTCTTATCTGATACATGACTTGCAAATATTTTCTCCCATTCTTTGGGCTGCCATTTTACTGTTAATAGTATCCTTTGATGCACAAAAGTTATTAAATTTTTTTTTTTGCAATGCTGTGAATTATGCACAAGGCCATGGGTTCAACTCCCAGCACCACAAAAATAAAAAATATGTTGCACATGCTAGGCAAATACTCTACCAATGAGCCATATCCCCAGACCATGTGTTTATTTATTTACTTATTTTTTTTTTTTGTGTGGGTACTGGGGGTCGAACTCAGGACCTCGCATGCCAGCAGGCGCCCGTGCCACTGAGCGATATCACCGGCCCTTTTTCCGTATGTGGGTCCCAGGAGTCAAACTCAGGACCTTGCGCTTGCCAGGCAGGCGCTTATGCCGCTGAGCCATCTCACCGGTCCCCATGTGTTTATTTTTTTATTTTGTATTTCTTTTTGTGGGTACCGGGGGGCCGACCTCAGGACCTCGCGCGCCAACAGGCACCTGTGCCGCTGAGCGATATCACCGGCCCCTTTTTCGTATGTGGGATCCGGGAGTCGAACTCGGGCCCTCGCACTTGCAAGGCAGGCGCTTACGCCGCTGAGCCATCTCACTGGCCCCCCATGTGTTTAATTTTGATGAAGTTCAGTTTATCACGTATGTTTTTGGTGTTACATCCAGGAGATCGTTGCCATATCCAATGCCATGAAAAAATTTCCCTTGTTTTCTTCTAAGAGTTTGAAAAGTTTTGCTCTTAAATTTAATTAATTTTGTTCAATCTTCAGCGCCATACAACCTACAATACCCTCTTGAAATGAAGGGTTTTGGAGTTTTTGTTTTTGCTGAGGACCTCATGCTTGTGGGGCAATTACTCTGTCTCTGAGCTAAATCCCCAACCCCTCTTTGATGTTGTTTTGTTTTGAGACAAGTTTTCACTCTGTGGGCCAGGCTAGCCTCAAATTCATGATCTTCCTGCCTGAGCCTCACAAGTGCTGGGATTACAGGTGTGTGCCACCATCCCCCCCCCATGATCCTGCCTCAGCATCCTGAGTAATTGAGGTTAAAGGTGTGCACCACCACAGCTGACTTCTTATTCTTATTTTATAACTGAGGGAATGATCTTGGAAAAATTAATTATCTGAAGGAATTTCAGTAACTGGGAGACTAAGGACTTAAATCTACCTAATTCAAAAATTAGAAATAAAACCAATCCCTATGAAAACATTGCTTTATAGGAAATTGAACCCACACTGAAGCACTGACTAAAACAAAAATTTACAACCCTACAAAGTTGGAACTCATTAACCTTTTCTTTCTTTCTCTTCCTTCCTTTCTTTTTTTCTTTCATTCTTTCTTTCTTCTCAAAGACTCCCATTCTGTATCCTAGGCTGGCCTTCAGTTCATGACCCTTTTGCCTCAGTATCTTGAGTGCTGAGACTAAAGGTGTACGTGTGAGGGAACCAAAGTATGAAGAAGTGGAGCACCATTTTCAAGAGCCCTCGGCTCGTCACTCAAAGCCAGGATTCATTCCGATATATGATGCTGCCCATCAGGGAAAGCGGGTTTTGGTATATACTATTTATTTACTTTGACTTTTCTGAGACAGGGCCTCATTATGTAGTTCAGGCTGGCCTTTTACTCACTATGTAACCCAGGCTGGTCTCAAACTCATCCTGATCCTCCTGTCTCAGCCTCTCGAGTGCTGGGATTACAGGTGTGCACTGCTATCCCTGGTTTAGTATGTATTTTTAAGACTTTCCAAACTAGACTTTAGCCAGGTGTGGTGGTGTGTACCTGTAGTCCAAGCTACTTGGAAGGCTGGAGGATCAGTTGAGCTCAGGAGTCAAAGCCAGCGTGGGCAACACAGCAAGACCCCATCTCTTAAAACGCACAAATAAAAATAAAAGCCAACATTTGGATACAAAAATCTCTTGCTACCTGGGAAATTCTAATAAACTCCTGAAGGAACAATTGCGTTTTCTCATGAGTCTGCCACCAAGAAGACATTTTAGAATTTTAGTTTTTATAGTTTATAATTTGAAAACATGGTATTTTTCATTTCTCACATATGAAATCATGTCATAATATTGGACATTCTTTTTTCCAAACTATGCCCACACATATTTTATTTTACTTATTTTTTTCACATATGCTTTTTAAAGTCATTGGTTTACTTGAGACCATACTCTTAAGTGAAATAAATCGGACACACATGTTCAAATATCAAATGGGTTGGCTGGTGTGAGAAACCAAAAGAGTAAATAAGGACCAACATATATAAAAGATATAGAAGAAAATGTTCAAATGGAAAGGGGAACTAGGGAAGGGGGAGGAGGAAAGGAAGGAAGGGAAAAAAAAAAAAGAATAGATGGAAACAAAGTTTTTGTAAATAAGGAGGGGAAGAGGGGTTGAAGGGAGGGGAGGGATTGGGGAAAAAGAAGAATCAAGATATATCATGTACAGGTACAAATTCCCTGTGATGAATGTGATCATTATGTATATCTAAAATGTGCCAATAACATTATTTATTTAAAAAGTCATTGTTTAAAGGGCAAATGAGAGCTCTATTTTGAACAAAAAGAAAAATTACAGGGTTACAGAGAGAATGAAGAAAATAGCACTGGTAAATCTTGTTCAACTGTCATTTACAGAGAACCCTTATGTTATGCTTTGTATCTCGATGTCCCCCCAAAGCCTCATGCGGTCATAGGGTTTTTTTCGGAAGTGACTGAATCTAAAGTGTGATTGATTCATAGTGTAATGCTGGGATTAAGGCTGTTGGGATTAAGGCTGGGTGATTGCTGGATCAGTCCCCTGATTGGATTAGCACCACCCTAATCCCAGTAGACTGGATATAATATAAGAGACAGAAGGAGGCTTGTTGCTTTTGCTGTCTTCCACTGCCTTGAACTGCTGCCCCTCTGCCATATGCCATCCTGCCTTGGAGCCAGCAGATTATGGACTGAAAGCTCTACAAACTGTGAGCTAAATAAATCTTTCCTCCCTTTAACTTTGGGCGTTGGGTATTTTGTCTCAGGAATGAAAGAAAAGTAACTAAGACACCTTATTACAACTAGCACTATCCTCGGTCCTGGGGAAATAAAACATGACACAACTCGGCTGGGCGTGGTGGTTCATGCCTGTAATCCCAGCAATCAGGATGCTGAGGCAGGAGGATTGCTATGAGTTTGAAGCCAGCCTGGGCTACATAGTGAGCTCAAGGCCAGCCTGAACTATATAGTGAGACACTGTCTCAAAAAAAACCAAAAAAAGAGACACAACTTCTGCCCTTATGGAAATACCTTGAAATGTCCTTTTTTTTGGGCAAGGTCTTGCTATGTAGTTCAGGCTGGTCTTGAACTCACTATGTAGCCCAACTGGCCTCAAACTTGCATCAATCTTCCTGCCTCAGCCTCCCAAGTGCTGGGATTACAGGTGTGTACTACTGTGCCCATCTTCTTTTTTATTTTTATTTTTTTGGGTACCTGGAATCAAACTCAGGACCTCGCGCTTGCCTAGCAGGCACTGTGCCACTGAGCTAAGTCCCTAGCCCCCCATCTTCTTTTTTAAAATTGTTAATGACACATAATATTTGTACATGTTTATGGGGTACAGTATGATAATTTCATATAGGCATACAATGTGTAATGATAAAGTTGGGGCAATAAGCACTTCCGTCTCCTCAAACATTAATCAGTTATGTGTGTGGGGAACATTCTGACTTCTAGTTATATTAAAATACAGGTTGTTGTAGACTGCAGTTATTCTTCTAGGTTACAGAATACCAGGATTAATTCCTCTTACCTAAGGCTATTTTGGTGCCTTGTATCTAACTTCTTTCCATTGTCCACCTTTCCTTTCCCAGAGTAATTTCCATTCTTCAGTCAAAAGCCAGACTTCAGCAGATTCCGAGGCCTGCTAGGTCCCCCACTGATTAAGATTCATTCTTTAATTCAACAAGTACTTATTAAGGACTTAATTGTGCCAGGTGCTATTATAGATATTTAAAGATATACAATTAACAAAGATTCCTGTCCTTATGGAGTTTACATTCTGGCAGGCCTCAAAGGATTAAGCAATAAGCATAGTAAGTAAATTACCTAGTACTAATTTGGCAGATGTTACTTTAAGTACTATAAGAAAAGGAAAAGAAAACAACAGAGGAATCAAAAGTACCAAGTAGGACACAATTAAATAGAGTGGTCAGGAAAGGCTTCTCTGAAGCTACATTTAAATAAAAATGTGAAGGGGAGGAAGCGTGCAAACCTGTTATGTCTGGGTGAAAAGCAAAGCAGGCAGCAAAGACAAAGTGAAGTGCTGGGCTTGTTGGGAGGACTGCACGGGGTCAGGGTTCCAAAGCCGAATGAGGGCCGGTGAGATAGCTCTGCGGCATAAGCACTTGCTCGGCAAGTGCGAGGTCCTGAGTTCAACTCCTGGAACCCACATAAAGGAAAAAAAGGGCCAGTGATATCGCTCAGTGGCACAAGCGCTTGCCCGGCAAGCGCGAGGTCCTGAGGTCGACTCCCCGTACCTACATTAAAAAAAAAAAAAAAAAGCCTAATGAAAGAAGGTAGGAGTAATAACCAGGATCCCCAGAGTTCAGGGAGTAGGGTATTTTTTTTTTTCCATCGATAAGAAATTTGCTTATTTTTTTAAAATACCAATGCCATCGCTGTCTGAAAAAAATTAACAGATTTATCATTGTTATAAAGTAGAACTGCTAAAAAAATAAAGTAGAACTGCTGAAATTTGTTCACTGAAATATTCTGACTTGCGTTAATGCTTTACATCCCCACATTAATATTTAAAATTCACACACAAATGAAAATGGAAAAACTGCCAGTACCTGATTTCTGTCCCTTATTTTCCAGTCGCGATCATGTAGTACTTTGGTAGCTTTTCACCCCTTGGGGGGAAAATATTTAACATTCAGAACTACCAATAACAGGAAGAAAAGGAAGAAGAAGTGGAAGAAGAAGAAGGGGAAGAAGAGGAGGAGGAGGAAGAGGAGAAAGTAGTGGGAGAAGAAGAAAAATTTTGGGGGAATGAAATGTTTCAGGGCTGAGATACAGCTCAGCGGCACAAGCGCCTGCCTGGCAAGCACAAGGTCCTGAGTTCGATTCCTGGACAAAAAAGAAAAAAAGAAATGTTTCCCCTCATCATGGACTCTTAAGCAGGTTCTCCACCTATGCAGTGTTCTAGCTGGATAATTTGGCATCATTGTTACACCTTTGGCATGGATGGCACACAGGTTGGTATCTTCAACCAGACAGGCCTTATTTGTCTCCTGCAAAGCACCTATTGCTGCGCTCTGGAAGCACATATCTGTTTTGAAGTCCTGACTAATTTCTCCCACCAGACGCTGGAAAAGGAGTTTGAGAATCAGAAGTTCATTGGACTTCCTCTGATTTCACAGAAAGCCACCGTCCTACCACTGTAACAATGAAGTTTTTTTACCCCTCCAATAGAGGGCGCACTCTTATGGGTGGCTTTTGTAACCATTTGTTTCCTGGGTGCTTTACCACCTGTGGGTTTGAGTGCAGTCAGCTTTGTAGGAGCCATGGGATGGGCACCTCCCTACTATGCCCTTATTCCTTTGGCTGCAGCTCTGCAAGTGAGTAGCATCACTGGTTTTAGAGATGATGGCTGAGGCTGCAAACACAATTCTGGAGTAGGGTAGATCTAGTAGGGAATTTAATCTAGCAGATGGAAGTCCTACTAGCTCTGTGTGTGTGTATGTGTGTTTTGTTGGCAGTGTTGGGATGGACCCAAGGGCCTTGGGCTCCCCAGCCCAGGGGATAGTTTTGAGCAGGGGAGCGATATGATCTTTCTGAAGTAGTAACAAAATCAGTGACTGCTCTGATGAGCCTAGTCAAAAGGAGGGTAAGGTGGAAACAAGAAAAAGCAGTTGCAAGGTTACTAAAATAATCCAAACTAACGATGATTGTAGTGAAAAAGGCAGATGAGTACTAAGTTCTGTAAAATAGGGCCAATGAAACTTGTTGATGGATTGGACAGAAACAAAGAGTCCAGGATGAATCCAAGGTCACTGCTCTGAATAAATGGATAAATGGAGTTGTCATTAATTGAAAGGAGACAGAAAGACAGAGTGGGGGCCTAGGGGATGTGGTGGCACTGATTAGAACTAGGACTTTAATTTTTCATTGTGTTAAGTTTGAGATATGTATTATATACTTATGTAGGGAATTGGATATATTATATCATATTTTGTAGCCACTGTTTTGCATTCTGCAAGTGCTCTACACTGAGCTGAGCTCACAGCTACTTCATTCCTTTTTTCCGGTACCAGAAATCGAACTCAGGACCTTGCGCTTGCCAGGCAGGCACTGTGCCCCTGAGCTTTATCCCCAGCCCTTCATTCCCTTTTGTAGTCCTCACAGCAGCCAGATGAGGTGGATTTTTTTTGTGGGGAAGGGGGTGTTGTACTGGGGATTGAATCCAGACCGTGGTGATCCACATCCCCTGCCCTTTTTATGTTTTTCTTTTGAGACTTGCTCTTATTGTATTGCCCGGCTAGCCTGGGACTTGCCATCCTGCCTCAGCCTCTTGAGTGGCTGGGGTTACAGGCATGCCCAACTGTGACAGTGGATTTGTTTGTTCGTCTATGTATCCCATCTTACAGGTGAGGAAACAGGGTTGAGGTAACTTGCCTATCATACAACTAATAAGTGGGAGACTGGAATACAAATCTAGGCAGTTCAACTTTAAAGCCAGCAATTTTACCTAATAGCTAAGCAATATCATGTCTCAGAGTGCCTGGTACGGAGTAGTAGGTAGTTGTTAAATATCTGTTCCTGAATGAATGAATAAACAAAATACATACAGCGGGCTGCTTTCCTAGCGGGCTGCTTTCCTAGGAGTCCTCCTTTGCTTTTTTTCTGGGTGATCTCCTGCACCATTGGCTTATGTTACTGATCACAACTCGGAGGTTTATTATCATAAAGGCCGAATGCAGACGCACACACACACACACACACCCCTTGAGTTCTAGCAAAACTTTAGCAGCTCTAAAGTACTGGGTTTGAACTCAGGCCTTCGCACTGAGCTACATCCCCAGCTCTTTTTTTTTTTTTTTTTTTTTTTGGTACCGGGAATCAAACTCAGGATTTCAAGTTTGCCGGGCAGGCGCTGTCCCGCTGAACTAAATCCCTGCCCCCACCCCAGCTCTTTTTTACTTTTATTTTTTGTTATTGTTTTTTGAGACAGGGTCTCATTGCGTAGTTCACGCTGGCCTGAACTCACTATGTAGCCCAGGTTGGCCTTGAATTTGCGGTGATCTTCCTGCCTCAGCCTTCCAAGTGGTGGGATTACAGGCGTGCACCACCACGGCCGACCACACTTATTTTCAACACGAGGAAAACTGCAAAGTGGCCCAATTTCTGCTGTAGGCGTCAATGACTAAGGGATAATCTACTTACTAGCTTTAGCTGGGGAAGGCCCGCGACCCGCACCGTGAAGCTTTAAGGATTCCGCCACGCCTGCGCGCCGCCGCGGAGAAAGTGCTAACTGCGGCTGCGCGCGGCCCGGCGTTCCCCAGTCACGTGTCGGAGGACCGCAGCGTGGCGGCGGCCGTGTCTGTAGCTACGGCAGGCCGTAGGGCAGTCAGAAGGTTTCCGGTTCCGGTGTAACGTTCGGGCTCCGTCTCAGGGGCTGAAGTTTGTGGGGTGAGTAGTGGCCCCGGCCAGGGAAGATACCCTCCGATCTGAGCGACGGGGACCAGGGCTGAGGCCCGGGGAAGGACCCAGGCGGGAGAGTTGGGCGGGAAAGCGACTGAGGGAAGTGGAGGGTTCTGTGGAGAAGGGGCTGGAATGAAATTGCTGAGAGGAAAAGGGCGGGGGCGGGAAGGGGACGGGGTGGGAGACCACCTCCGAGGTGAGAAGTTGGGGTGGAACAGGGTTGGAAAGTCTTGGCCAGGTGACAAGGCAGAGGGAGCAAAACTAGAAGAATGGGGGTTTCCGGGGAAAACTGGGGTTCTGGCTAAGAATAGTAAGGGATTCCTTCAGAAGACTGGGTTCTGCTACCTGCTCATCAGAGGGCATGATTCTGCCTTAATCTTCTCTCACATCCTGACAACTACCACTGCACAGTAATTGTTGAGCATTTGATTCCTGGCGAAGCAAGTTACTGTTGGAAACTTTTCTTCATTGGCTGTTTAGTTTTCACATCTTCGTACTGGGGTTGGGTTGAACTTGAATACGTTCGTTAGTATAGTGGTTGGACGCACATCCCATCTGATAATATGGGTACTTCGTTTATTGCTTGGGTTTTCAAGTTACTTATACTTTCTAGCCTATGATGCAATTCTAGTGGAATGTAAGCCCCATTAAGGTGAGGATTCTTGTCTGTTTTGTTCACCGCTGCATGCATCCTCAGCACTCACTACACTAACGGACACTTAGTAGTTAATATTTTTTGAATGAATTAACTACTATGTAGATATGCCCAGTGCCCTCAACTTGTAAGATGAGTAAACTGAGGCTCAGTGGAATTAATTTGCTTAAGGGCTTGTTAATGGTGGTGCTCAGGGTCCTCGCTTTTCAGTGAGCTCTTTTCTTTACTCTCTTGGGTGCCTGGATGTGTTTCTGTATCCTTTGTGGTGCTTGTGTACTCTTTTTTGAACAATGTGCATTTAGTAAGTAAATATCTCATGATTGTGTAATAGAAGCGCCATAGAGTTATTTATGTAGCTTGGGTTTTTTTGTTTTGTTTTTGCTTTTTGAGACAGGGTCTCACTATATAGTTCAAGCTGGCCTTGAACTCACTAAGTACTCCAGGCTGGCCTCAAACTTGCAGTAATCCTCCTGCTTCAGCCTCCCGAGTGCTGGGATTACAGGCGTGCACCACCACACCCAGCCCTTCATATAATTTATTGCTGAGGCACAAACTCTTTCAATCTTAGTTTCATGAAAGAAAAAAGAAAAAGAAAGAAAAAAATATATATATAGGCAGCAGATCTTTTAGAGGGTAAACCTGTCAAGAATGTATAAGTTAGTTGGGCATGGTGGTGCACACTTGTAATCCCAGCATTCAGGAGGCTGAGGCAGGAAGATCACCATGAGTTTGAGGCCAGCCTGAATTACAGAGTGAGACCCTGTCTCAAAAAAAAAAAAAAAAAAAAAAAAAAGTAGAAATTACTCAGACTATAGCTTTTAGAAGAAGGGATATCTTAAAACATCTTGAAAGATTGATTTCCAGATCACATTGTGATGAATGGCAATCCTAAGAGGTTATCTTAGAAGTTGAGGTCAGTGCAGTTTATTGACTATTACACAGTATAGTCAATAAATAAATAAAATCTTCTCAGTGCTTGGTTGGCTATTTGAAGATTTAGGGAGGAGATCAAATGTAAATTGAATAACACTGAAATTTTATACCAACTTGCATTCAAAAATAAAATCTGTCATGGAAAGTCCTTTGTAGATACTGTTTCTCTGCTGAGCTAAAAAAAAAAAAAAAAAATAGAAGAATAGGTGCCGGTGAGATAGCTCAGCGACATAAGCACCTGCCTGGCAAGCGCAAGGTCCTGAGTTCGACTCCTGGTACCCACATACGAAAAAAGGGCTGGTGATATTGCTCAGTGGCACGGGCGCCTGCTGGCACGCGAGGTCCTGAGTTCGACCCCCGGTACCCACAAAAAAAAAAAAAAAAAAAAAATAGAAGAATAAAGATAAAAAGAGAATCCAAAATGAAGGTACTCTTGTGAGCTGAGGGATTACTCTTATCAGGTCAGCTGACAAACTATAGAGAATGATACAGGATTATCTGTGCATAGAATTCCCACTGGTATGTATGAAAAACTAGAGAAATATGACAGAACATTCTTATGGATTCTGAGATTTTGTACCTGATAGCTGACCTGGATAAACCTTCCTTATTTGTATTCCTTAGAAGAAGAGAAACCCAAGGTCAGGGCTGGATTAGGGAATACCTGCTTGGAAGTAGGAAGAAAAGAAAGGCTTTCCTTTAGATGAACTTTGTTATTTCTTCAGTCTTGGGAGTTGAACCCAGAGCCTTGCAAGTGCCCTACTCTTGAGCTCCATCCCAGCATGTTATTTTATTTTATCTTATGATAGAGTCTGGCTAATTTTGCCTGGGCTGGCCTCAAAATTGTAATCCTCTTGTGTTAGACTCCCAAGTAGCTGGAATTACAGGCATGCACTACCATGTCCAGCTTTTTGTCTTTTTTTAATGTAATGTTTATCAGGATCAAAAAGGAAGCTAGAACTCATTTCTCAGACTAGGTTATTCTCAAAGATTATTATCCCTTGGGCCAGTGAGATGGTCAGTGGCGTAAACACCTGCCTGGCAAGTGTGAGGGCCTGAGTTCAACTCCCGGAACCCACATACGAAAAAAGGGCCAGTGATATCGCTCAGTGGCACGGGCGCCTGCTGGCATGCGAGGTCCTTAGGTCGACCCCCGGTACCCACAAAAAAAAAAAGATTGTTATCCCACAGATGTCATTGATTGAGTGATGCTTGCTGAGTTAGGGTTAAAAATTAAATGGAATCTATTTCATTTGCTTTGAAGTATATTTCTCAGGGGAAGTATTTCCCTTCAAATGAAGTAGAAGAACTTGTATAGGGATTGAGAATAGGGGTAGGGTAGACATTCCTGATATACTAAGCATTGTCCTGGATCTTTTTCTTTCCTATTCTCTAACTTAACTCTTTCCTGTTTTTTTAGGTGTGGTGTTGAGTCCTATTTGAGCTGTCATTCTCCTTTTCTGGGAAAATGGCACTGTCTAAGAGGGAGCTGGATGAACTGAAACCATGGATAGAGAAGACAGTGAAGAGGGTACTGGGTTTCTCAGAACCCACAGTGGTCACAGCAGCATTGAACTGTGTGGGGAAGGGCATGGACAAGAAAAAGGCAGCTGGTATGTATGGCTCTTTTGACATAACCTAGAGGATGATCACAAATACTGCTTTGAACATTCCCAAATTCTCCCCTTTAGGAGCACCTAAAGAAAGGTCAGGCCCACATTTTATTTTTTCTTGCATTATAATGGAAATAATTTAAATAATTAACATTTCTCCTATTGCTTATTTTTTGTATTACTTGTGGAATATTTTGAATCTCAGACTGACTCTCTGACCGCCATTCTGAGTCATCTGTGTTAGATTCACTTAGGAAATATGCTAAAGTCAGAGAGACACATTTTCAGATTCAGTTTGACACCTCAGCATAAGGAAGTCTGTAAAGTACATTTAAAAAGTTCGTGAAAGATGGGTGTGGTGGCGCACACCTGTAATTCCAGCACTTGGGAGGCTGAGGCAGGAGGATCGCTGTGAGTTCGAGGCCAGCCTGAACTGCATAGTGAAACCCTGTCTCAAAAAGACCAAAAAAAAAAGTTCATGGAGATAGGTTTTGCTAATACTGTACTATTCTACAACTTGCTATATGGGAAAATTTTTTTTTTTTTTTTTTGTGGGTACCGGGGGGGTCGACCTCAGGACCTCGCGCGCCAACAGGCGCCCGTGCCACTGAGCGATATCACCGGCCCCTTTTTCGTATGTGGGTTCCGGGAGTCGAACTCGGGCCTTCGCGCTTGCAAGGCAGGCGCTTACGCCACTGAGCCATCTCACCGGCCCTATATGGGAAAATTTTGAGTGGGTTATTCATCTTAAACTCTGATGCTCAACTTAAACAGGTTGTGCTAGCTGTGCTGCTTCTCATTCCAAAAAAAAAAATTATAACTGCATTTTTACTTCACACAGCAGGATCATTTAATGTAACAAAATTTATGAGACTGCTACAAAGAACTTTTTAAAAAATATTTCCCTCCTTCCTATGGATAAAATTCCAGTGCTAGTGTATGTTACATACCTAGTTATGTTACATGCCTAATACTGGACTCTGTACTCTAACCTTTTCAATCCCGCCACCTCTTTTTTCATGTCAGACCATCTGAAACCTTTCCTCGATGATTCTACACTCCGATTTGTGGATAAACTGTTTGAAGCTGTAGAGGAAGGCCGAAGCTCCAGGCATTCCAAGTCTAGCAGTGACAGGAGCAGAAAAAGAGAGCTAAAGGTAGGTTTCGGTTCAATATCTAATGAGCTCAGAAGTGTTTTGGATAACAAAGTTGTTGAACTTACCTGGCTTATACATTTGTATCCACCATTAGAATACCTAATGTTCAAGAAAGGTCCTTAGACTAAAGTAGAGGAGGTGAATTTCTGTTATCACCATCTTATGGCGATACACTAAGTTCATTTGAAATATTTCAAGAATTAATAGGTAGCTTTGTCCTGTTTTCATGGAGTTAGGAGTTTTGGTTCTCATGTTTCTCCATGCCCCACCCCCACTACTACATATAAATTGATTGCTCTAAGATTTTGTATCTTTTGATTTATTTGAAGTTTACTAAGTTGCTTCAGAATGTGACTCCATTGCTACCTGAATTGTAGATCTCACTGTTGCTCATTCGTAGATAGGTTTCTCTGCACTGCACTTGTAGATAGGATACCTAAAAACAATTATTATATATTCTTGAGAGCTTACCATTTTCCATATAGCATATTGCAGGTCATCTGGCCCCATGGGGTACAAAGTGGCTGGCAATACTCTTTCCTACTACACTTTGTATTCTGTTCCACTGATTGGTTGTGGCCTTTTTCAGGATTAGAGTGTCAATGAGCTGATCTCTCATTTCACTCAAGTATCCAATCTCTCTATCACATTTACCTCTATCTCTCTTTTTTAAAAAAGTTTCTGTGGTTCGCATCAAACCTTCCAAAGTGCTTTTGGTACCTTGGCTATCCCTTTGATTTCCAGAGACACAAAGAGTGGCTGAGCAATGTCTGCTTGGTTCTTTGGCTAGGCTATGGAACCAATAAAAATGGAAATTCTTGTGCCTTTTATTTTTAGAGCATTGTAGGGTGATCAGAGGAATGAGGGATAGTCCTTGCCTTAAAAAAAATTGGCAATTTAAAAAAAGATGGAGAGTACAATAAAATATAGTCACAAATTTTAAAATCTGAGTAGCTGTTCCATATAAATTTTAGGGTTGATTATAGAATTTCAAACTTACACTGAGTTTTGTTACTTAAGAGGGAGTAATTAATCCACAGTATACACAGATCTGTACATAAAGCTTATATTAAGATAGGGCATGCCACCATGTAAGTGCTGAGACCATGCTATGAGTAAAGTGACTACAGTGGGTGGGATTAGTAAAAATGGTTTCTCAAAGGAGGTGTCTAGATAGCCATGGGATATGGGTCCCATTTTTGGTCCATTCAGGTCCCCACTCCACACAATATATTATGGGAGAGTCCTTTTTCTTGAACTGTAGGAGTTCCAGGAAGCGCTCGCCCCTGGCCGAGGATATGTCCTTGCAAAACACGAGCCCTCCTAGTGAAGAGGGGATGTCACCCAAAGCCTACCACCGGTGTGTACATTTGCTTTTTCCCATTGTCCCTTCCAGTTGGCCACTCTTGGTCCTGTTAAATTCACCTTGTAAATTAGTCAGCCTATTTGAGTTCCCATTGGTGAGAATAAAGCATTACTGGGGAATACTGAGAAAGAGAAAGCCCCTGTCCTGGAAGAGCTTAGTTGGGAGAAACTGCCACCACTGGAAGACCTAACACTTGGCACACAGTATTAACAATGTAATTTAATGTAAGATGAACCAAGGTCTTAAGTGCTAAGAAGATGTGAAACAAAAGTTTGATCTGAGTGGTTAAGGTTATAATGAGGAAAACTTCCTGGAGGAGGTGAGTTTTAGAAAGGATTTGAAATAGGGGTTGTGGAAAAGCTGTACAAATGTGGGCAGTAGCATTTGCAAAGACTTTGAGATGGGAACATTTATGAGAATATGGGGATAAAGTTTGCTTGACTGGAGTAGGAGAATGATGAAGTTGAGTGAAATGGTCCACTTGGTGGAAAGTCTAGAAGACCCTGCTTCTGGCAAGTAGTTATTTGCAAGGTTGCATCCTATTCCCCTGGGAAAACCACAGAATGCTGGTAGGGGCTAGAATAATTCTTCCCTTCTCCCCAAGGAGAGGGATGCAACTTTTTTTCATCTTGGGTTCCCTTAGGAGGTGTTTGGTGATGACTCTGAAATCTCCAAGGAATCATCAGGAGTAAAGAAACGACGAATACCCCGTTTTGAGGAGGTAGAAGAGGAGCCAGAAGTGATCCCTGGGCCTCCATCTGAGAGCCCTGGCATGCTGACTAAGCTCCAGGTTAGTTACTAGGGACTGGAAGCATAGCGATTTTGTAAGTTGAAATGAGAGGAATGTG
Source organism: Erethizon dorsatum (assembly GCA_028451465.1). Classification (NCBI taxonomy): domain Eukaryota; kingdom Metazoa; phylum Chordata; class Mammalia; order Rodentia; family Erethizontidae; genus Erethizon; species Erethizon dorsatum. Next base: position 73,191,924 of record CM051829.1, on the reverse strand, counting down.
GGACCATTCTTACTGTGATCTTGATTTGAAATAGTGTTTAGCATTTGAGAAAGTTTTTATTTCCTACTTTACATTTTAGCATTCCTTAATTTAACCAGGAGTATTCCAGTTGAAGATTACAGAAATTGTGTTTACTGAGTACCTACTGCATGTCAAACAAAGTGTATTACATTGTTTACCCAATATCTATCTACTTCACTGGGTCATTGGGAAAATTAAATGAAATGATCAGAATTCAACTTGATGCTGGGCATGGTGGCACATGCCTATACAGTAAGTCCCTGACTTATGAATGAGTTCTGTTCTGAGAGAACATTAGTAAGTCAGATTCCGTAAGTCTGACAAAGTGAGTCTTATACACCTTTGACACAGATATACAATGTAAAGCATAAGAGAACCAAACACACACTCAAAAATACAGTAAATAAACTATTTTTACTTTTCCACTTACCTTAAAATTGTAAGGTAGACACATGAGCTACTTTACAATTTGTTCACATCTACAAATGTTTGTAATGCGAGGTCCATTTGTATCTGTGAAAATTAGCAACTTGAATGTTCATAAATCAGGTATTTACTGTAATCCCATCTACTCAGGAGGCCGAATCAGAAGGATAATAAATTCCAGCCCCAAGTGGGCAAATTAGAAGACTGTCTCAAAATAAATAGGTGGGTGAGGTGAATGTAGCTCAGCATGAAGACTGGTTTCAATCCCCAGGATGGCAACAACAATAACAAAAAAAGACACTGGATGTGGTGGCACACACCTGTAATCCCAGCACTTGGAAGGCTGAGGCAGAGGGATTGCCTTGAGTTTGAGGCCAGAGTGGACTATATGTTGAGTTCAAGGACAGCCTGAACTACATAGTGAGACCCTGTCTCAAAAAATAAAAAACACCATAAAAAAAAAAAATCTCATCTTGAATACAGAAAAGAATTTTTCAGATATGCAAAGAAGACATAACCCATTTATAAATAATTTCACATTGACTTGTATTTAACAAGTGTTTTTAAGATGGATACTCTTGGGCCGGTGAGATGGCTCAGCGGCGTAAGCGCCTGCCTTGCAAGCGCGAGGGCCCGAGTTCAACTCCCAGATCCCACATACAAAAAAGGGGCCAGTGATATCGCTCAGCGGCACGGGTGCCTGTTGGCGCACGAGGGCCTGAGGTCGATCCCCCGGTACCCACAAAAAAAAAAAAAAAAAAGATGGATACTGTTGAACAATTTTGATATATATAAGCAATAAATATTTCATTAACCATTTTTAAAAACTGGGGCCAGGGCCGGTGATATAGCTCAGAGGCACAGCACCTGCCTGGCAAGTGCAAAGTCATGAGTTCAATTCCCGGTACCAAAAAAAAAAAATTGGTGCCAGGTGCAGTGCCACACACCTATAGTCCCAGCACTCTTAAGAAAATGAGTCAGGAGGTTTACAAGTTCCAGCCCAACCTGGGCACTTTAGCATCTTAGTCAAAATTAGAAAAAAAGGGGGGAGCTGGGAATATAGCTCAATGTGAAGATCTTCAATTCAATCTATAGTACTGGAAAAAAAATCGAGGGGGGGATAGAATAGCTATATAAGTTTGGGGGAGGGATAGAATATATACTATTTTATATGGATGGATTAAGGATTTTTTTTATAGAGAATGGGGATGGAAGAATTCAGTCCCCTTTTTTATGTTATTTTATTTATTTTATTTTATTTTATTTATTTTATTTATTTTATTTTATTTTAGAGACAGGATCGCCCTACGTAGCCCAGGCTGGCCTCAAACTCATGGTGATCCTCCAGTCCCAGCCTCCCAAGTGCTGGAATTACAAGCATGCGCTGCCACGCCCAGATCCCCTTTTTCAATTAAAAAACCTCTGAATATGGGGCCGGTGAGATGGCTCAGCGGTGTAAGCGCCTGCCCGGCAAGCGCGAGGGCCCGAGTTCGACTCCCGGAACCCACATACGAAAAAGGGGCTGGTGATATCGCTCAGCGGCACGGGTGCCTGTTGGCGCACGAGGTCCTGAGGTCAACCCCCCGGTTCCCACAAAAAAAAAAAAAAAAAACCTCTGAATAAAGTGGTGGCGCATGCCTGTAATCCCAGCACTGGGGAGGCTGAGGCAGGAGGATCACTGCCAATTAGAGGCTACAAAGTGAAACCCTGTCTCAAAAAGACAATGGAGGGCCAGGGACATAGCTCAGTGGGACAGCGCCTGCCTGGCAAGCACAAGGTCCTGAGTTTGATTCCCGGTTCCAAAAAAAAAAGACAATGGAAAAAAAAAAAATCAAAACTTTTGAATGATATAAACACCAACTCAAAAAGAATGTTAAAGCAAACTAAGAAAAAAAAAAAAAGCTTGAAGCCAGGTATGGTGGCCCATGCCTGTAATCCCAGCACTGGGCAGGTTGAAGCAGGAGGATTGCTATATGTTCAAAAGGCCAGCCTGCGTTATATAGTAAGCTTGAGGCCAACCTAAACTACATAGTGAGGCCCTGTCTAAAAAAAACAAAAACAAAAAACAGCATCTTGCTTTGTAGTGCAGGCTGGTCTTGAAACCATGGCCACTCTGGCCCACACTCTAAATTTTAGCACTCTGGGAGGCTGAGGCTGGAAGATTGCAAGTTTGAGCCCAACCTGAGCAACTTAGGAATTTAGTGACACTATCTCAATGAATGAACAAATGAGTGAATGAATGAATGGGCTAGAGGTGGAGTTCAGGTTCAATAAGGAGTAACACCAAAAAAAAAAGAGAGAGAAAAGAAGAAAAGACATTGAAATGGAATAATTTCTATTGGTTTTATTGGGAGGTTTGCATGCATTATTTACATGTTCAAAATAGCCCTGTAAAGTAGATAGTAGGTATTATTTTCCTTCCTTTTAGACATTGGGAGGCTTAGAGATCAAGTACCTGTTCAACACAGGAAGGACGTGACAGAGTTAAGAATCATACTCAGAAAGAGGGGGAAAAGGGTTGAAGGGAGAGAGAGGAATGGGGGAAGAAAGAAGAATCAAGATATATTTGTACAGGGCCGGTGAGATGGCTCAGCGGCGTAAGCACCTGCCTGGCAAGCACGAGGGCCCGAGTTCGACTCCCGGATCCCACATACAAAAAAAGGGCCAGTGATATCGCTCAGCGGCACGGGCGCCTGCTGGTGCGCGAAGTCCTGAGGTCGACCCCCAGTACCCACAAAAAAAAAAAAAAAAGATATATTTGTACAGATACAAATTGCCTATGATGAATTGGGAATCATTATGTATATCAAAATTACCAATAAAATTAATTAAAAAAAAAAGAATCATACTCACGTTTGTCTGTGTCTTAAATCACCAGGCCATGTTACTACCTAACATATCAATTCTGCCTTGGGAAGAAAGTTGAAGAATTCTAATGCTCAGCTTTGTAGGCTTGTCTTTACTATATTTTCTAGTCTGTGTGCAGGAAGAGTATGTTGGAGTCATTTGGGAATTTTTAGGTTTCTAGACCTGAGTACATTTTGGGTTTAGCAACCTGTGTTGGAGAAACAAAAAGCAGAAATTAACACCTGGTCAATTTTTCTTACCCGCAAAACAGATTAAACAGATGATGGAGGCAGCAACACGACAAATTGAAGAGAGGAAAAAACAGCTGAGCTTCATTAGTCCCCCCACACCTCAGGTACTGTGGCCACATTACTCTTTAGCACGTTTCCTGCCATCTATTCAAATGAGAGTTCAAAAGATTCCCCTGCACGATTGTCTACCATAGTCTACGTGGGGTGTATGTGTGTGTGTGTGGATCTGTCAGCCTATGTCAGTCCCTTTGACTTCTCTCTCTGACAGCCAAAGACTCCTTCTTCATCCCAGCCAGAACGACTTCCAATAGGCAACACTATCCAGCCTTCCCAGGCTGCCACTTTCATGAATGATGCCATCGAGAAGGCAAGGAAAGCAGCTGAACTACAAGCCCGAATCCAGGCCCAGCTGGCATTGAAGCCAGGTCTCATTGGCAATGCCAACATGGTGGGCCTGGCTAATCTCCATGCGATGGGCATTGCTCCCCCGTGAGTATAGATTCATGGAATCTTTTGTCATATTTGAAGCTTTAGAAGTAGTAAGTACCTTTGAATGTTACTGATTCTGTTTTTTCAAAGAATCTAGGGGCCGGTGAGATAGCTCCACGGCATAAGTGCCTGCCTGGCAAGCGCAAGGCCCTGAGTTTGACTCCCGGTACCCACATATGAAAAAAGGGCTGGTGATATCGCTCAGCGGCATGGGCGCCTGCTGGCGTGCGAGGTCCTGAGTTCGACCCCCAGTACCAAAAAAAAAAAAAAAAAAATCTAAAGTATCTCTTATAGTTGCATATTTTATGTGATCTATAAATGCTGATTGAATTTCTTGGCTTCTTTATTTTAGAGTTTGTTATCTTTTTATAATTGATAGAACTGACAGTACCATTATTTGTCTAATACTGGAGCTAGCAGTAGAACCAGTCCCTGAGTTTTTAATTCAGGGCTTTACCCATTAAACAACATTTGAGTAACAACATATCTAAGGATTCTCTACAACTGGGCAAAGATATTAGACTTTAGCTTTAGTGTTTCTGATTGGTCTGGCATCACATGACTGACTCAAGAATTTAAGACTAGGAGGTGGGTATGTAGCTCAGTGGTAGAGTGCTTGCCCAGCATCCATGCAGCCCTGGATAAGATTCTCAGCACTGCAAAAAAAAAAAAAAAAAAAAAAATCAGGAGTAAAAACTGACAGGATTACAGAATCTCTTTGATATAATTTATAAATTAATTTCATTTGATTATACTTTAAATATGCAATTTGCTGTGTGGTGTGTGTGTGTGTGTTTTGCAGTGCTGGGGATTGAACCCAGGGCCTTGCACATGCTAGGCAAGTGCTCCACCACTGAGCTGCATCCTCAACTCCAACTCAATGTTTTTGCATTTAATCTTACTCAAAAGGCTGAGATTCAATCCATTTTGATGTTTTTAGTCAAGATTTTATTATTAATTGATGAGGTGGTCTTCCCTAGAGTTATTTTACAGAGTTGTCATTGGGTTTTGCTCTGTTTTATTTTGTTTTTTGATTGCATTGTTCCATGTAGAAATTCTTTTCTGTGGTCTATTTTTCAGGAAAGTAGAGTTGAAAGATCAAACGAAACCTACACCACTGATCCTAGATGAGCAAGGTCGCACTGTAGATGCAACAGGCAAGGAGATTGAGCTGACACACCGCATGCCTACACTGAAGGCCAATATTCGTGCTGTGAAAAGGGAACAGTTCAAGCAACAGCTCAAAGAAAAGCCATCAGAAGACATGGAGTCCAATACTTTTTTTGACCCCCGCGTCTCAATTGCCCCTTCACAGCGCCAGAGACGCACTTTTAAATTTCATGACAAGGGTAAATTTGAGAAGATTGCTCAACGATTACGGACAAAGGTACCCGGCTTAGAGTGTAACCCAGAATTTAGAAGAAGTTAGGAAGCTGATAGAAAGGAAAGTACTATGAATTCAGTTCTATTTTGGAGAATTAGATAAATGGGGATTTAAAGCAGGTATTTCATTTTTTAAATACTACGTTTATTCCTGGAATACTTGATTTTTGCTGATTTCTCTTCCTAATTATTTCCTACTTAGGTGGAAATAAATTGAATTTGAAATTTTTTATCTACACCGACAGTGGAGAGAAACAATTCATAACTTTTTTTTTGGTACCGGAAATCGAACTCAGGACCTTGCACTTGCCAGGCAGGCACTTGTGCCTCTGAGCTATATCCCCAGCCTTCATAACTTTTTGAGTGACTAAGAAAAACTAGCCTGGTGTTAATATTTGCTGCAAACAGTCTACACACTTGGAGAGTTGAATTGATTGTATATTCAGTTTGTTTTGCCTTGTCCTTTTTATTCTTCCAAAGTAAGGATTTCACTGAATTTCATTTCTGCATGTCTGCTACAGGCAGACACTGAGGGTGAAGTGGAAGGGATAGGGGTGAGAAGTATGTAAGTAAAGGATAAAATAAAGCAGAGTGCCTCTTTTTTCCTAAACTTTCATCAGTTGAACTCATATTACATGTAAAGTTCAGCAAGGGGTATTACAAAATTTGGGGTTCTACCAATTAGGTGTCTCCAATTTACCTTCCTCTCTTGGTTTATCTTTAGGCTCAACTGGAGAAGCTTCAGGCAGAGATTTCACAGGCCGCTCGAAAAACGGGCATTCATGCTTCAACTAGGCTTGCCCTCATTGCTCCTAAGAAAGAGCTAAAAGAAGGAGATATCCCAGAAATTGAGTGGTGGGACTCTTATATCATACCCAACGGCTTTGACCTGTGAGTTTGTTAATTAATACCTGTGAATATGGCTATACTTTGTTTGGTTAGGTTGGCAGTACTGGGAGTTGAATCCAGGGCCTTTACACTGAGCTACATCCACAGCCCTTTTGTAGTTTTTATATTGAGACAGGGTCACATTAAGTCACTAAGTTGCCTAGGCTGGGCTTGAACTTGCAGTTCTCCTGCATCAGCCTCCTAGAGTTTTGGGGTTATAGGCACGTGCCACCATATCCAGCAGTCTTAGCTTTCTCTTACCCTTCCTTTTTCAACCACCGTCCCTAGGTCTTATTTCTACTAATGAAAGGATATGCTAATGATGGAATGTGTTGTCTGGCAGTGGTGTTGGGATAGGAAAAAAATTGAGAATGACTGTTGCAGAGAGTGCATCCAGCCTTAGTGGGACACAGTTTTCTAATCCTAAAAATTAAGTATAATCTAATTACATATTACAGATACGTAACTGATAAAAAGATTAAAACACATTATAGAGAATGGTTGTGTTTTTTTTTCATTGTTTTTCTGAGACTCCTCTCTTGGCATCATCTCTACCCACATATCCTTTTGTTTCTCCTTCCTCCAATTTTAGTACAGAGGAAAATCCCAAAAGAGAAGATTATTTTGGAATCACAAATCTTGTTGAACATCCAGCCCAACTCAATCCTCCAGGTAATATACAGATTACTCAAGGCTCTAGACAATTAAAACTTAATCCAATAGAATTTAGCTACAGCCGCAGTCTTGCACATCCCCACTGAACACTTGCCCATCTTTGATCTTTGTCTTCAGGCTTTTCCTTTTTTTTTTTTTTTTTTTTTTTGTGGTAGTACTAGGGACTGAACCCCGGGTTTCACACATGCCAAGCAGGTGCTTTACCACTGAGATATATCACTAGCTCTTTTTTAAATTTATTTCTTCCTATACTATTGATTGAACCTAGAGCTTTCACACTGAGCTACATCTCCAGCCATTTTTATTTTGAGACAAGGCCTCACTAAGTCTCTAAATTGCACAGGCTAAACTCGAATTTGCACTTCTCTGGATTTAGCCTCTCAGAGTGTTGAGAATATAGGTGTGTACCACCATACCTGGCTTTTTCTTTCCCTTTTGCATTTTGCAGCAAAAGTCTATATGGGTTCAGTCAAAAAAGAGGTTTTAGTCATGGCTGTGGTTTCAACTAGCTGAATGCTTTGGGTAAGTCATTTAGAACCTTGAGAGTTTCCTCATATGTAGAGATAATCTAACTCTGATATGTCTTCAAGAGTTATGTGGATCAAGCCAACCATGGTGGTGCACATCTGTAGTCCCAGCACTCTGGGAGGTTGAGGCAGGAGGATCACAGTTTTGAGTCCAGCTTTAGCAATTTAGCGAGATCCGGTCTCAACATAAAAGGCCTGGGGATGTAGCTCAATGCAAAGCACCTCAGTTCAATCCCCAGTACCACTAAAAAAGAAAGTTATGTTGATCATGAATGATTTAATCTTTTTCACCAGACTTGGGATGAACAAGAAGATAACATCCTAATTGGTAAATTCGCTTGACAGTTTTCTTTAGTAAGTTTAGAAAAATAAAGACCTTGAAATACAGGTTAAACATTTCATATCTGAAATGCCTGAGATAGAGCATTTCAGGTTTCCTGGTTTTTCAGATTTTGAAATATTTGCATAGACTTTGTCATGGAGCTCCTCACCTCTCCCTTTTTGGTGATACTAGGGAGAGGGTTTCTTTAAGTCACTAAGTTGCCCAGGCTGGCCTCTTAATTTGTAGTCCTCCTGTCTCAGCCTCCCAGCATGTACAAGAGTGGGCCACCACTCCACTGCTGCCAGTTGAGTATTTCTAATCCAAAACCCCAAAATGTGCTAAAAATTCTTAAGTTGTTTTAGTTTTTTGAGAAAGGGTTTCACTGTATAGTTAGGCTGGCCTTGAACTCACTTTGTAGCCTAGGCTGACTTTGAACTCTGGGTGCCTCCTCCTGCCTCAGCCTCATGAGTGCTGGGATTACAGGTGTGCACCACCATGCCCAGTCCAAGTTTTGCATTTTGGACCATGATATCTTTTGGATTTTCAAGTTAGGGGCATTTAACCTGTGACACAAGTTGTAATGATCACTGAATTTTAGTTAACCAGATACTACCTGTCATCATTATGATTCATTTGAAAAATGTAAAGATTTTATTTTTGGTTTTTATTTATTTATTTTTATTTTTATTTTTATTTTTATTTTTTTGAGACAAGGTCTTGCTCTGTAGTCCATGCTGGCCTTGAACTCATGGCAATCCTCCTGCCTCAGCCTCCCGAGTGCTGAGATTACAGGTGTGTACCATAATGCCCAGCTGGTTTTTAATTATTAATTAAAGCTCCTCTGCAAGTCTAGAGGATTTTTCCCATTCCCTGTGACTCCAAAATTATAGATGTTATTATTTAGGCCAGTGATTTTCAAGATGTATTCCATAGAAACATTGAGGTACAAGAGGTAGGATCTTTTTTTTTTTTTTTTTCATGTGGATACCAGGAGTCGAACTCAGGACCTCGCGCTTGCCAGGCAGGCGCTTATGCTGCTGAGCTATCTCACCGGCCCCCAAGAGGTAGGATCTTAATAGATTCCACAATCTCTTTCAGCTACCCTGAATCCTCACACAGAGCAACTAAACAGGCCTAATTAGTTTTCTCTATTTGCTACATTTCATTTGATGAAAGAATTTAACTGGTTGAACAAAAACAAAGTAGAATACCATTTGTGAATACTTTTTAAAAACGTAATCAAAAAGCAAAAAGCAAAAAAAATATATATATATATATGTGTATAGAAGATAAGATAGATATACTACTAATTTCACTTAGTTCATTGAAAAGAAAGGTTTGTGCTAATATTGTATGGACAATAGAATACCAATATCTTGTACTCCGAGTAACTAATTTAAAGATAACAATATGCAATGTATTTACCATTGTTACCCTCCTATTATGTTGTTTTGAAATTTTGTTCTTTTTTTTTTTTTTCTCTTTTTTTCTTTTTTTTTTAATATGCGGGTACTGGCAGTTGAACTTAGGACCTCACGCTTGCCCGGCAGGCACTTATGCTGCTGAGCTATATCACCGGCCCCATTTTTGTCTTTAAAAAAAAAAAAAAAAAGTAATCATATGATCCCTATTACAAGTAAAAATAACAGAGCTGGAAAAAAATAACAGAGCCAGATGTGGTGCACGCCTGTAATCCCAGCACTCAGGAAGCTGTGGCAGGAGGATCGCCTTGAAGTTCAAGGCCAGCCTTGGCTACAGAGTGAGCTCAAGGCCAGCCAGAACTACATAGCAAAACCCTGTCTCAAAAAAAAAAAAAAAAACCAGTAATTTGACTATAGGTCTTTTTAATGTGATGCTTCTCACCTAAGTCTTTCCAATATTCTTACTCTTTTGGTATACTCATTTCTCCATGTGACAGTTGACAATGACACACCGGTTACTCTGGGGGTTTATCTTACCAAGAAGGAACAGAAGAAACTTCGGAGGCAAACGCGGAGGGAAGCACAGAAGGAACTACAAGAGAAAGTCAGGCTGGGCCTGATGCCTCCTCCAGAACCCAAAGGTACATGTCTTAGTTGGCCCTGCTACTAAAAAGGTGGCAGGTTTCTGTCTAATAAATTCTAGAGGAACCTTAACCTCTCTATTCCAGTGTTTTCTGTTTCTCAGAATCATTAGTAGGTTCTTCTTTCCCTAAATTCTTTTTTTTTGTTTGTTTGTTGCTGTTCTTTTTGTGGGTGCCGGGGGTCGACCTCAGGACCTCACGCGCCAGCAGGCACCCATGCCGCTGAGCGATATCACCGGCCCTTTTTTTGTATGTGTGTTCCAGGAGTTGAACTCAGGCCCTCGCACTTGCCAGGCAGGTGCTTACGCCACTGAGCCATCTCACCGGCCCTTGTTTTTGTTTTTTAGACAGGGTCTCAGGATACAATTCAGGCTGGCCTTGAACTCCAGGTGATTTTCCTGCCTCGGCCTCCCAGGTGCTGAGGTTACAGGCATGCACCACCACAGCCAGTTCCTTTCCCTAAATTCTGTACTATCTTTCCTTGTAAAGACAGATCAACACATTCATTGGAGAGGTCATGTAAGGTTTATTTTTAAGCATCACTGATTACCTAAGATTTCTGTTTTTCTGGTAGAATGTACTAGTCTTAAAATTCATGAAGATGGTAGTTGCATTTTTAAATTTTAATTTTTAAGATGAAACTGTAGGGCTGTGTGTCTTAATATACACCTGTAATACCACCACTCAGGAGGCTGGGCAGGATGTTTGCAAGTTCAAGCCTGCCTGAGGCACATAGGAAAATCATGTGTTTTTTTTAATAACCCCCCCCCCGCAAAAAAAAAGTGGAAAGTACCAAAGAAATTAAGTCCCTTGTCATTCGTAATATAAACACATGCCAGTTTTTCAGGTTGTGTGAACTTCTACAAAAGCTGAGTTAGCTGGCTATGGTGGTACATACTTATAATCTTAGCACTCAGGAGGCTGAGGCAGGATGATTGCCTTGAGTTCAGTGCCAGCCTGGACTACATAGTAAGACTCTGTCTCAAAAAAAACAACAACAAAAAAAACTGAGTTAGTTGGGTGGGATTTTCAAAATAAGTTATTGGAGGAAGTAAGTATTGAGCAGAGATTTGAAATGCTGAACAATATCAACTGGGAGAGAAGAGCTAACAGGTTATCCCAGAGAAGTAATTTAGGAGACTGATTACTGTATTCTTTCCATCGCAGTGAGAATTTCTAATTTGATGCGAGTATTAGGAACAGAAGCTGTTCAAGACCCCACGAAGGTAGAAGCCCATGTCAGAGCTCAGATGGCCAAAAGACAGAAGTAAGTGCCATAGGATTGGGTGGAAACCCAGGGCAAGCGCCTTTTCCAACCTCTTCTGGGGGATTCATAGTGGGAGGGGAGGGGAGAGTCCTCCGTTGCTCTCTCTTTCCCTCAGCCCTGCCTCTGATCTTCAATGCCTTTCTCACTTGTGGATGTCCTTCCTGTCACGACAGAGCTCATGAAGAGGCCAATGCTGCCCGAAAACTTACAGCAGAACAGAGAAAGGTCAAGAAAATTAAAAAGCTTAAAGAAGACATTTCACAGGGGGTACACATTTCTGTATATAGGTAGGTGTCCATACCAGGCCAGCCTTCCCCTTAGAAATATTAACATACTTCCTGAGTGCTTTAAGCAGAGTCATTGTGGCCTAAAGTATACCCAGCACTAGTCCTTATTCTTGCTTAATGACCCTGGTATGAATCAAGAGTGAGTAAGTTTTGTTATGATGGTGAGAGTTAAAGTGTTATTTATTTATTTATTTATTTATTTATTTTAAAGGGAAAAAAACAATGATACAGAATTTCAAAACAAGGTAATAAGACATTAACAATGGTTGATGTATTGTGTATTGTTATCTTCAAAGTAGTTGCTCAGGTTACAAGATATAGGCATGCAAAACTGATCAAACAACATAAGCACAAACCGTTCTTTTCAATGAACTAAAAGAACTTAGTAGTATAATTATCCTAGCTGTCTTGTGTGTATGTTTTTTTTTTCTTTCTTTCTTTTCCCTTCCTTCTTTTCTCCTTTCCCCCATCACAGTTGTTCTTTCCTTTTGAGCAGTTTCTTTTCCTTTCACAATATCTATTGTACATTCTGGATCTTATTTACTCTTTCAGTTTCTTACACGAGGGAGACAACACGATGTTTACACATGCGAGTTTGATTTATTTCACTTATGAGTATGGTCTCTCTAGTTGCAATTTTTTACCTATAAAAGCCTTAAGTTTATCCTTCTTTATAGCTGAGTAGTACTCCATTATGTAAAAATACCACATCTTTTTTATCCATTCCTTGGTTGATGGGCATTTGGGTTGTTTCCAAGATTTATCTGTTACAAATTGTGCTGCTATAAACATAGGTGTACATATATCGCTATAGTAAAGGAGTTATTTTTATGGTAAACTGATTCTTCACCTCAAGTCTTATTAAACATTATTTGTTCTACGGAATAAAAAAATGAATAAACTTGTTCAGGCCAAGTTATTAAGGCTTTTTTGTCCTTTGTGAAGTATAAAATACCATCCTGTTTCTCCAGAAAGCATTAAAAATTTCTTTCCTCAGTAATCAAGTTTTTTTTTTAAGTAATCAAGACTTTATCCTGATGTGTTACAGTAATCCTTTTATTCTTGCTCCAAAATGTATTTGTACATTATGAATACTTTTATTGATTTAATGTTTTCAGTTTTATTCTTTTAGGTTGAATATCTGTACATAATCTATTTTTAAAATTGCTTATTTCTGTTAACAAGTTGTTTATCATAAAAGTAGTACATAACTACAAAAGTAGTGAATGCTCATTAAAATTTAAAAACTCGTGCCAGGGATGTAGCTCGATGGCACAGCGCCTGCCTGGCAAGCACGAGGCCCTGAGTTCAATTCCTTATACCAAAAAAGAAAAAAAAGGGCTGGGGATGTAGCTCAGCGGCACAGCTCCTGCCTGGCAAGCTCAAGGTCCTGAGTTGGATTTCCAGTACCAAAAAAAAAAAGAAAAAAAATTCTAATACTGCAGAAGGGCACTTACTGAGGGTCCCCTTCCTATTCTCTGATCTTTTAGGACATTCTATGGGTAATTCCTAGTAAGTTTTTCATCTCTCTAGAAAATTTTCCTGCATATATAGTAATGATATTATAGACTTCTAGAAAGCAAAGAATGTGTAGGTCTTTACATTGTCAGGAACAGTGAGCTTATAAGAACTTTTAGGTGATAGTAAATACCTGTCTCGTTCTTAATATATTTTGATTACCTACTATTTGATGTAAGGTGTATACTGTTACACTTTGAAGAAATACGAGATCCTGGAAATAGACTTGTTTGCTCCAGAGGGCCTTTATTTTTAGAGAGAAAACCATTTTGGATTCATCTGTTCAGTTGTCACTCTTTTCAGACAGCTACTGATGCTAAAATTGAAGACATAACTAAACTTTCCCTTCTCTAGAGTTCGAAATTTGAGCAACCCAGCCAAGAAGTTCAAGATTGAGGCCAATGCTGGGCAGCTGTACCTGACAGGGGTGGTGGTACTGCACAAGGATGTCAACGTGGTAGTAGTGGAAGGGGGTGAGTCTGAAGATGTTGAGGGAGACTGACCCCAGACAGTCCTAAGCCTAGTGATTTGCATTGTGGGGAGAAGGGAGTAAAGTATATTTTAGAGCCATACTTAGACACAGTGTAATATGCTGGGGCTCTGTTTGTGTTTATTAGAGTAGAAGGCCACAGATGTGGTTCCTGGGATTGCTTCCACTACCACACTAATATCTGAGCATTAGATAAGCTCAGAGGTCCTTTCTCCCCAGCTCTGGCAAAATTCTCCTTCTCTGTTTCCAGGCCCCAAGGCCCAGAAGAAATTTAAGCGTCTTATGCTGCATCGGATAAAGTGGGATGAACAGACATCTAACACGAAGGGAGATGGTGAATGGGGGTCAGAGGGATGAAGTGGGAGAGCTGTGGGAGGTGGGGATGGTGCCTCCATCCATTCATTTTAATCCCCTCTTGTGACACTTCTGCTAACACTAGAAAGAGTTTAGGAACTTTAGGAAGACCCATTCAGACTGTAACCCTGCTAGGTATTTATGCAGTGTTACATGATCATATGCATCAGTGTTAAAATTATTTTTCTGAGCCGGGCATGGTGGCACACACCTGTAATCCCAGTACTTGGGAGGCTGAGGCAAGAGGATCACCATGAGTTTGAGGCCAGCCTGGGGTACATGGTGAATTCAGGGCCAACCTGAATTACACAGCTAGACCCTGTCTCAAAAAAAAAAAAAATTATTTTTCTACCAGTTGTTTTCCTGTCTGTCCTGGATCTGAATACTAATTACATGAGTACATTAAATTGTGAAAATTGAGCACACTGTGCATTCATATGTACAATGCCTATATCATATTATTATTTGTTTAAAAACTTTTTTAAGGATTAAAGACACAAAAAATTTTCAGATCAAAAAGTTTTCTGCTTTGATCAAGAAAAAAGTACTTTGTAGACTTTGTAGGATGGGGTTATGACTCTGGTGGAGTACTTCCTAGCATGTGAAAGACCCTGGATTTAATCCCCATCACTACAAAAAAAGTTTAGCCCAATTCTGTGTGTGTGTGTGTGTGTGTCCCCATCACTACAAAAAAAGTTTAGCCCAATTCTGTGTGTGTGTGTGTGTGTGTGTGTTACTAAGGATCAAACCCAGAGCTTCATGTTAGGTGAGCACTCTACTATTGAACTATATCTCCAGTCCTTTTTATTTTGAGACAACATCTTGCTAAGTTGTCCAAGCTGACCTTAAACTTGATATCTTCCAGCCTCAGCCTCTTGAGCTGTCAAATATATATTTGACGTTCTTCTGGCCATCATACTTATGTTGATATTTATTATTCCCATCTTTGAAGATTAGATTTGCATTTAACATTTGCAGAAAGTTTTGCTTTTTCCTTGTGGGTTTTTTGTTTGTTTGTTTTGTTTTTGAGATAGGGTCTTAGTGGGTTGCCCAGGCTGATCTCCAACTCCTGGGCTTAAGGAGCCCTGCCTTAATCCCTCAGCTGGGACTGCTAGGCCTGGTGTACAGGCCTGTAATTCCAATACTCAGGGGACTAGCTAGGTGTGGTAGTGCAGGCCTGTAATTCCAACAGTCAGGAGGCTGAGGCAGGAGGATTGCCACGAGTTTGAGGCCAGCCTGAACAACATAGTAAGATCCTGTCTCAAAAAATACCAGTACTCAGGGGTGAGGCAGGAGGATTGCTGAGAATTAAAGGCCAGCCTGGACTAGACTATGCAGCAAGACCCTATTTCAAAAAAGCCCCCCCAGGGGCCAGTGAGACAGATCAGTGGCGTAAGTGCCTGCCTGGCAAGCGCGAGGTCCTGAGTTCAACTCCCAGAACTCACATACGAAAAAAGGGCCGGTGATATCGCTCAGCGGCATGGGTGCCTCCTGGCGTGCGAGGTCCTAAGGTCGACCCCCGGTACCCACAAAAAAAAAAAAGCCCCCCCAAAAATAGCAAGTACCTGGGACTGTACAAATGTCCTGCTGTGCCTGGCTGGGAGCCTTACCTTTTAAAAATTTAACTGTGGTCCTTTGTTGTTGTTGTTGTTGTTGTTGTTGTTGTACCGGGAATTGGACTCACGACCTCGTGCTTGCCAGGCAGGCGCTATGCCGCTGAGCTATATCCCTGGCCCAGTTGTGGTCCTTTTGTCATACTTTTTGCCCTCAGGGTACTTAACATACATTTTTGCACTATAATTAACCTATACTTTCTTTTGCAAGTATTGAAACACTTCCAGTGGGGCATGTGCTGCCACACAGCTATAATCCCAGCTACTTGGGAGACTCAGGTGGAGGATCAGACAGGCATATTGCAAGTTTAAGGTCAACTTGGGCAATTCAGCAAGACCCTGTCTCAAAAGAAAAAGATGAAAAATAAATAAATAGATAGATAGATAAATAAATAAATGAATGGATGTAGCTCAGAGGGAGCTTGCTTGCCTAACATGCACAAGGCCCTGAGTTCAATCCACAATATTGAAGGGAAAAAAAAATTTTTTTTTCAGTTTGGTTTCTCTGCCCTCCTCCATTATGCTAAAAAGTTTTAGAAAATACACTTACATTGGCATGTGAAGCCTGGCTCCCAAGGTGCTAAAGATAAAGTTTTTATTATTGACTGCTTATCTTTTATTTCCTTATTCTCAGTATCTGGCATAGTTCCTGACACATAGTAAGTGCTCAGTAAATGTTTGTTGAATTAATGTCCCTGCCTATTTGGAGCTTCCAGTCTAATATGGGGAAAATAAAGATTAACAGGAAAAAAAAATTTCCAACACATGGGAAAAGGTAATAATATTTACGAGAATTTGGGTAGACTTGATTACTATTGTTTAGAACCTAGATCCGTAGTCTCTTGTCTTAAGATTTAGCTATATTATCTTTTCCAGATGATGAGGAATCTGATGAGGAAGCTGTGAAGAAAACTAACAAATGTGTACTAGTCTGGGAGGTAGGTGATCCTTTGTAAAACACTGAAGTACAACTTTCGCCACCTCTTGTTTATATTTATCCAAGTGGAGCACTGAAATGGAGAAAACTAAAGAGTAAATAATTTCTAGAGTAATTTGGTGCCAAATATTTTAAAAAAAGAGATTTCAAAGAGAATTTTGTCTCAAAATAAAAAATAAAATATGGGCTTTGGATGTAACTCAGTGTGAAGACCCAGGGTTCAATCCACAGTACCATGCAAAAAAATAAGTCCCTTATTCTCTGATCCCTGAAGACCACTCTTTTTTTTTTTTTTTTTTTTTTTTTGTGGGAAGACCACTCTTTATAGGAAGTTTATTATTAAGAATTTTTCATGTAGTCTTCTGTTTTATCCCAGATTCCTCAATTTATGCAAATTAGGTAATGTTAACCATCACACCTGGTTCTATTTCATAAGTCCCCACTTCAGGTCTCAGACCGTCCAGGTCTCACACATTCTCCCTCATTTATCTGAGAGCTCTCAGGAATTGTTTCTCAGCCTTAGAAACAATCCAAGTTCTGTTCCAGCCTCCTTACAGGATCCTGCTCCCTGAAAGCCTCTTAAGATGGCACTTTGTAACTGCCATTGCCGCAGGTACCACTGGTGAGAATGCTGTTTCACTCAGTACTGTATCTTTTTCTCTTACCGTTTTCTATAGGTTTCCTTCTGTTTTTCTCTCCTATTCCAATTGTGCTTTGTCATTTGGCCCTGCAGCCTCTAGCTTATATGCAATTAGACATTAAGTCTTGTGAAAAGACTTGTTTCAGCCTCTGACTCCATCTTCTTTTTCCTTGAAGACCTAAATCTAGTCCTTGAGGTCTGGTAGGGGCCAAGTTCATCTCATCCTACCTCACACGGTTTTTCCTGATTTGCTGTTCTAACCAGGCACTAGAGCACAGAATTTCTCATCCTTCACTCTGTACTCAAAATACTGAAACTCTCATGCATAAAAATTTATGAAAATTCATGCATCACCGGGTATGGTGGCGCATGCCTAAAATCTCAGCACTCAGGAGGCTGAAGCAGGAGGATTGCTGCAAGTTGGAGGCCAGCCTGAACTACTTAGCAACATCCTGTCTAAAAAACAAAACAAAACAAAACAGCCAGACTTGGTGGCACACGCCTGTAATACCAGCACTCGGGAGGCTGAGGCAGGAGGATCATCATGAGTTTGAAGCCTGCTTGGACTACATAGCGAGACTGTCTAAAAAAAAAACAAAAATTCATGCATATGTACGAGGGATAGAAGTTATAATTGATTTCAACATAAAATCACATTTAAGCCAGGCATGATGGCATACTCCTGTAATCCCAGCACTTGGGAGGTTTAGGCAGGAGGATTGCAGTAAGTTCAAGGTCAACCTGGGCTACATAGTGAGTTCAAGGCCAGCCTGAACTACATAGTAAGACCCTGACTCCAAAAAAAACAATCATATTCGACTAGGCACGTTGTTACATAGATATTGTTAGGTCTTCAAAAGAATGTCATATCTTGCCAGGTGTGGTGGTGTATGCCTGTAATCCCAGCACTCGGGAGGCTGAGGCAAGAGAATCACCACAAGTTCAAGGTCAGCCTGAACTGCATAGTGAGACCTGTGTCCAAAAAAAAAAAAAAAAAAAAAAAAAAAATATATATATATATATATATAGAATTTAGATAAGAAGTTGCAGGGCTGGGAGTATATAGCTCAGTGAAGAATACTTAGCATGTATAAGGTCCTGGGTTTGGTCCCCAACACTGCAAATAAAAAGGAAAAAAAAAAGAAATTTGTTTCTATTAAATTTTTTATTTTTTCTTAGGGTACAGCCAAAGACCGGAGCTTTGGAGAGATGAAATTTAAACAGTGCCCTACAGAGAACATGGCTCGTGAGCATTTCAAAAAGCATGGGGCCGAACACTACTGGGACCTTGCACTGAGTGAATCTGTGTTGGAGTCCACTGACTGAGACTACTGCAGCCCTTGCCTCTCCCTCTTTGTCTCTCTCTTCAGTCCTCTCCCTGTTCTACTTCACAACCCACTTCCACTTGTCTGTGTGATCTCAGACCTGTGCCAAGCAGACGTTGGGGCAAAGGGAGAAAACCTTGCTCCCTCCCCCAGTCAGCTTGGTGCTTTCCTTTATTCCCCTTATGTGCATATGATTAAAGAGTTATTTTTAAGATTGGTATCATATTTTTTACACGCTCATTGGCATTGGAGATTGGGTCTTCAGGTGATCTTTTTTCCCAGACTTCCAGCAGTTGCTGTGCAAAAATAAAAATTGTCATTGATATTTATGTATATATAAAAATGGATGATGGGTGGATAAATGGAAATGTCCAGCTTCATCCAAAAGCAAGAATAACAAATAAATACAGTTTTCTAAAGCAAAATGAAGGGCCAGTGATATGGCTCAGCGGCACAAGCGCCTGCCTGGCAAGCGTGAGGTCCTGAGTTCGACTCCCGGTACCCACATTAAAAAAAAAGCAGAATGAAGCAGGAAGAGGTATTAGCAGTCAAGGGAGGGGAAACAGGGAAAGTTCCTTGCTAACCGTCAGCAGATAAGAATTACAAGTTAGGGCCGGTGAGATAGCTCAGTGGCATAAGCGCCTGCCTGGCAAGCGCAAAGTCCTGAGTTCAACTCCCAGTACCCACGTACGAATAAAGGGCCGGTGATATCGCTCAGCGGCATGGGCGCCTGCTGGTGTGCGAGGTCCTGAATTCAACCCCCAGTACCCACAAAAAAGAAAGAACTACTAGTTAACAGTGTCAGAGATACAGCTCAGTGGCACAGTGCCTGTCTGGCAAGCGCAAGGTTCTGAGTTCAATTCCTGGTACCAAAAATGAAAAAGTTAATAAATCATCTCTAGTCTTGGCTAAGTGGTCTTTTCAGGAAATAATTCATCAGGTGAAGCATATATGGGAATGTGTTCTGGCTGCAGTAGACATAGGGAGGGGCCAAGAGGGATGTTTGGGTCAGTTTGTAAAGTGGAATGGCATTCAGGAATTCAGTTGGGGGGCCGGTGAGATGGCTCAGTGTAAGCGCCTGCCTGGCAAGCATTAGGGCCCGAGTTCAACTCCCGGAACCCACATACGAAAAATGGGCCGGTGATACCACTCAGTGGCACGGACGCCTGCTAGCGTGCGAGGTCCTGAGGTCGACCCCCAGTACCCACAAAAAAAAAAAAAAGGAATTCAGTTGGCTGGGGATTGTAGCTCAGCGGCATAGCACCTGCCTGCAAGTGCAAGGCCCTGGGTTTGATTCCCGGTACCAAAAAAAAAAGAATTCAGCTGTTTTTGTCTCTTAGTACTAAGACAAAAAAATTTTTGTAGATATTGACAAATTGATTCTAAAGTTTATATGGAGACTCAAAACACTCAGAATAAGCCCTGTGTTGGCACACACCTGTAATCCCAGCACTCTGGGAAGTTGATGCAGGAGGGACTGCAAGTTTGAGCCAGTTTGGTCAAATTAGCAACTTAACAAGACTCTTTCAAAGTGAAAAAGGGCTGGGGATGGAGTTCAGTGTGAAGGCCCTGTATTCAATTCCTTCTAGTTGGGGAAAAAAGATATTGAGGAAAGCTGGGTGTGGTGTGGCGTGCCTGTGATTCCAGCACTGGGAGCCTGACAAAGAGGATCACAAATTGGAGCTCAGCCTGGGTAGTTTAGCTGCTTATCAAGACCCTGTCTCCTAAGTAAAATTCTAAAAAGGATGGGGGATGTGGCTTAGTGCAAAGGGCCTGGGTTCAATCTCCAGTACCAAAACAAATTATATGAATTATATATATACATGAGGAAGAAAAGTCAGAGGACTGATATTACCCAAATTCAAGTTTTACTCTAAAGCAGAAGTAAGGGCCGGTGAGATGGTTCAGCGGCGTAAGCGCCTGCCTGGCAAGCGAGGGGCCGAGTTCGACTCCCAGAACCCACATACAAAGAAAGGGCTGGTGATATCACTCAGTGGCACAGGCGCCTGCTGGCGCGCAAGGTCCTGAGGTCACCCCCCGGTACCCACAAAAAAAATAAAAATAAAAAATAAAAAAATAAAGCAGAAGTAAAAAAACAGTGAAAGAACAGCCAAATAGATTGATGGAAGAGAATACAAGAATAGAGAGCCCACAGATAATCCCAAATACATACAGTCAACTCTGATGAAGGACCAAGGAAAGAGTTCAAAAACTGGTGCTGGAGCTTTATGCTGATGTGAGTGGTGGTACACACCTATAATCTCAGCACTCAGGAAGCTAAGGCAGAAGGATTGTGAGTTTGAGGCCAATCTGGACTATACAGTGAGACTGTGTTTCAAAAAATGTTGGAAGCCAGGAGTGGAGGCACATGCCTGTAATCCTAGCACTTGGGAGGCTGAGGCAGAAGGATTGCTGAGAGTTCAAGGCCAGCCTGGGCTACAAAGTGAGTTCAAGTCCAGCCTGAACTATACAGCAAAACCCTGTCTCAAAAAGACAAAAAAAAGTGTTGGGAGTGGTGACAGACCTGTAATGTCTACTGTTCAGGATGCTGAGGAAGGAGGATTGTAAGCCAGCCTCAAAACAAAAACAGGCATACAGCTGAGCCTACAGTTTAGTGGTAGAGTGTTTACCTAGTATGCACAGGACCTTGGGTTCAATCCCCAATACAAAAAAAAATTTTTTTTTCTGAGCATGATTGTGGACACTTGTGATCCCAGCACTCAGGAGCCTGAGGTAGGAGGATCCACATGAGTTCAAGGCCAGCCTAGGCTACATGGTGAGTTCAAGGACAGACTGAACGCCAAAGTGAGACCCTCTCTCCAAAAAAAAAAAAAAAAAGCAGGGCCGGGTGTAGTGGTGTATGCCTGTAATCCCATCACTCAGGAGGCTGAGGCAGGAGGATTGCTGTGAGTTCGAGGCCATCCTGGTCTCCATAGTGAGTTCAAAGCTATCCTGAACTACATAGTGAGACCCTGACTCAAAAAAAAAAAAAAATGCTGAACAACTGGACATGACATGTACATGCAAAAACAAACAAACAAAAAAAATATCCTTCACAAAAAATTAACTCAAAATGTATCACAGACCTAAATGTAAATAACTAAAACTAGAAAAAACATTGGAGAAAATCTAGATGACCTTGAGTTTGTCAGTGTATTAGTTACACCACCAAAAACATGATACATGAAAGAAAAGTGATGAGTTAAATTTGATTAAAAATTTCTGCTCTTTGGAAGACACTGTGAAGAGAATGAAATAAGCCACAACCAGGATGGGAGAAAATATTTACAGAACATGTCTGCTAAAGGGTTTAACCGACTTGTGCATAATAGTAGCACTCTGAGAGACTGAGGCAGGAAAATCACAAGTTAGACCGTAGCCTGGGCAATTTAGTGAGACCTTGTTTCAAAATGAGAAAGGGTTTGGGACCCAGCTCAGTGCAAAGGCCCTGAGTTAAATCCCCAGTGCTCCCCTCAACCAAATATTTTATTAAATGAGCCAAACACCTTAACTGGCATGGGGGGGGCAGAGATGGCAAATAAGCATATGAAAAGATGCTTCCCACATCATGTTTCATCAAGGAATGGCACTCTGGGAGTACATGAAATAACCATTACACACCTATTAGAATGGCCAGAGTCTGAAACAGATTTTGGCAAGGTTGTGGAGCAACAGAAAATCTTTCATTGTTGGTGGGACTGCATAATAGTACCACTACTTAAGAAAAGTTTGGCTATTTCTTACAAAACTAAGCATACTCTTACTATACGATCTAGCGTTGTGCTCACTTGGGCAGCACATATACAATCCAGTTCTGCTCCTTGGTATTTAACCCAAAGGTGGTGAAAGCTTATATCCACCCAAAAAGCACGGAGGTTTTCTTTTTTTTGGGGGGATGGTATCCTGGAGATTGAACCCAGACCCTTGTGGGTGCTAGCCAAGTACTCTAGTGCTGAGCAGCCCTACCACCCTTTTTTGTGTGTGTGTGTGTGTGGGTACCGGGGGTCGATCTCAGGACCTCACACACCAGCAGGCACCCATACCGCTGAGCTATATCACTGGCTCTTTTATCGTATGTGGGTTCCAGGAGTCGAACTCGGGCCCTCACGCTTGCCAGGCAGGTGCTTATGCTGCTGAGCCATCTCACCGGCCCCTACCACCCTTTTGAGAAAGGGTCTTGCTAAGTAGTTCAGGTTGGCCTTGAACTCTTGGTGATCCTCCTGCCTCAGCCTCCCAAGTGCTGAGATTACAGGCATGCATCACTATGTACAGTTTTTTGTTTGTTTCTTTGTTGTTTTGAGATGATGTTGCTCAAGTTACCCAGCTTGACCTCCTGCCTCATGAATTACTGGGATTACAGACATGCATCACCTCACCTGGCTTGCACATGTGTGTTTATAGCAGCTTTACTCATAATTGCCAAAATACAGAAGATGCCCTCTAGCCTGGGCCACATAGTGAGTTCAAGGCCAGCCTGAACTACATAGGGAAACTCTGTCTCAAAAAGACCAAAAAAGGGGCCGGTGAGATGGCTCAGCGGCTTAAGCGCCTGCCCGGCAAGCGCGAGGGCCCGAGTTCGACTCCCGGATCCCACATACGAAAAAGGGGCCGGTGATATCGCTCAGCGGCACGGGCGTCTGTTGGCGCGCGAGGTCCTGAGGTCGACCCCCCGGTACCCACAAAAAAAAAAAAAAAAAAAAAAAAAGACCAAAAAAATAAAAATAAAAATAAAAGAAAGAAAGAAAGAAAGATGGGTAAAGTGTTGATAAGAGAACATTTCAGGTAAAAAGAACAAAAGTAACTATAAGTAGAAATTTATAGGCTATGATAATGGATCGGAGATGGCAATTAATAGTCAGTTATCCGTTAAAAGCATTTCCTGTGTACCTACTGTAGTGCCTACTTATTTCACTGATAAAATAGAAGTAACTGACTTCTGCATACTCTCAGCAAATCTAACAACCTACCTGAATTTGTACCTAGATTATCTTCCTTACAAAAAAGGAACTAGTGGCCAGGGATATAGCTCAGCAGCACAAGCGCCTGCCTGGCAAGTGCAAGGCCCTGAGTTCAATTTCCGGTACCAAAAAAAAAGAAAGAAAGGAACTGTTGGTTTGATCCCCAGTACCACAAAAAAAATAAAGGAACTGTCCCTCAATTGGTAACTTGATCCTTTCCTCTTCCACCTACCCCAGGAAATCAATGCAGCAATTGTCCAGCGTCTATCCTGTCTGTCATCTAATATATCATTTGTATCTGTTTGAAATATGAATTGTCTTCCATCTTGGAAAAAGTAATGGCTCCTTGATCCTATGTTTTCTTTCCAGCTTCAGCCCCATCTCTGCTCCTATTTGCAAAAACATTTTATTTCTTGAATGAGTTGTCCACATGTGCTATTTCCATTTCTCCTATTCTTCTCGGAGCCTTCTCAGTCACTACTTCATTGGAAACAGCTCTTGTCAAAATCACCAATGATTACCATATTGTCAAATCCAATGGTTATCTCAATCCTCAGTTTTTTGTTTTGTTTTGTTTTGTTTTTTTGAGATGGGGTCTCACTATGCAGTCCAGGCTGGCCTCAAACTCACAGCGATCCTCCTACCTCAGCCTCCCGAGTGCTGGGATTATAGGAATCTCCCACCATGCCTGGCTTCAGTCCTCGTTTTAGGCAATCTACACAGCAACACCTGATACTACTATTACTTTGTTCTTGACAAGTTACCTGGCCTTTACAATATTTTTCTCTGGGCTCATCTTTCACCAGTCTGTCTTTCTCACTCTCCTAAAGATAGAAGTTGATTCTTCTATCTTTATTCTTGCCTACATTCACTCATTTGCTTCTAGGTGACCTCATGGATCTGCAGCTTTAAAGATCATCTGTATACTGACAGTTCTTAAATTGGTACTTCCTACCTGGGCCTCTCCTATGAACTTCTGATGTACTTCTCTAGTGCCATCTGTGTCTGAGGACTCAAAACTCACGGCCAAGCTAGGTATAATGGTGCACTCCTATAATCCCAGCACCTGGGAAGGTCTCACAGGGTCTCACTATGGCAGTTCAGGCTGGCCTTGAACTCATTATGTAGCTTAGGCTGGCCTTATACTTGCAGGGATTCTCCTGCCTCAGCCTCCCCAGTGCTGGGATTACAGGCATGCGCCACCATGCCCGGCCAAAGACATCATGTTACAGTGATACATTCATACCCATGTTTATAGCAGCACAATTAATAATAGCTAAGTCTTAGAAACAGCCCATATGTCTATCAACATATATATGACTGGACAAAGAATGTGGTATTTATACACAATGGAGTACTACTCCCCCATAAAGAAGGATAAATTTGTAGGTAAACTGATGCACCTTGAGACCATAATATTAAGTGAAATAAGTCAGACACACCAGGTTAAATATCACATGGCTTAACCCAAAGTATAAATAAAGAACAAATTAAAAGATAATAGGAAGGAGATCTTTTTCAATTGGGAAGGGGAACAAGAGATGGAAGGTAGCCTGGCATGGTGTCTTACACCTGTAATCCCAGCACTTGGGAGGGAGGCTGAGGCAGAAAGATTGCTAGGAGTTGGAGGCCAGCCTGTACTACATGACAAGTTCAAGGGCAGCCCAACCGACATGGCGAGACCCTGTCTCCAAAAAAAAAAAAAAAAAAAAAGAAAAAAGAAAGATAGGGCAGATGGAGGGAAAGGGGATACAAACAAACAAACAACCTGAGATAGAACTTTTGTAAATGGGAAGGGAACCAAGAGATGGAAGGAGCAGTGATGGAGGGGAGGGGTGGGGGAGGCGGCAAAAAAAGAATTCAGGTATATGTACATGTACCAACTACTCATGATGAATGTAATCATTGCATACCACAAACATGCACTAACAAAAATTTTTTAAAAATTCTATGTCTTGGGCCGGTGAGATGGCTCAGCGGCTTAAGCGCCTGCCCGGCAAGCGCGAGGGCCCGAGTTCGACTCCCGGATCCCACATACGAAAAAGGGGCCGGTGATATCGCTCAGCGGCACGGGCGCCTGCTGGCGCGCGAGGTCCTGAGGTCGACCCCCCGGTACCCACAAAAAAAAAGAAACAAAACAAAAATTCTATGTCTTCAGTGGAAACGCAGAAACCTCCAAATTTGCCCAAAGGATTTTCATAAGCAGATGTGATGGAATGACTATTCTGGGGTTGTGCTAAACAATGTAATTGATATCTATCTATGGCTCTTATAAACTACGATGTGTTACACACTTGCGAGATTTCATTATAACTTGAGAAAGTGAGGTCACGTTTTGCCAATTACTTTTTCCTCGCCTCGAAAATTTCACGGGAAAATTTTTCGTCTCAATTTTTCCTTCTCCTATAGTCCAAATGGTTGGCTAGCAGTGAATGGTACAGTCCAAAGTGAGCACGTAGTACTGTTTGATGTAGGAGTCTGCGTAGTAAATAGCTTGCTGGACCAGGCGCATGCGCACTTTCTGTGGCGCTGTAAAATGGCTGTCAGCCATTTTGTCGTGCGTCCATAGTCGTTAGCCGCGGCAGCGGCTACAGCCGCCAAAAACGTTAGCCCCTGAACGGTGGGAATTTCCACTATCTTGCTTTGTGAGTTTAACAGCTCTAAGCAAGAGAGACCCCCCCCCCAGCAAAAGAGGAGACGGGGCACAGCGCTGGAGCAACACTCCCAGTCCTCTCGCTTCAACCAACTCCTCCTTCACCTTTACAGTTTTGCCCCCAGCCCGCTACACGCCGAACAGCTGCGCAGGCGCACATAGAATCTCAGGGCCCCCTTGTTCCTCGGGGCTTGCGGGCTCCTGCGCGCGCTTCTCCGATACCGCTCTTGATTGGTCAGATTGCCCCGCCATCACGCCTCCCTAATACTGAAAGGTTGAGAAGGAAGCGGGGGGCGGGGCTAAGCTGCGCGTGCGCGGTGCTGTGGCAATATTACCGCTGTTGCGTTGCAAAAAAAAAAAAGCCTTGAGTAGGTCGCCTTGGGCCTTTTCTGTGGTAGAGACTCTAAAGGACAGGCAAAGGTTTCTGCAACTGAAGGGGCAGTCGGGTAGTATTAAATTTAAGATACTAACACCCGCCGTGGCTTACAGGAATGTTGGTATAGGGGTGATGGGCTTTAGCGCTGATAGCTGGAGAGTATAAAACCATTCGTTTCGGCGGCAGGCATTTGCAGGTCCTACTTTGCGCGTAATTCTACCCTTACTACTGACTGGTTTAAACACGACCCCTGAACAATATTGATAATCCTGCAGGCCCTCCTCTCAGCGCGTAGGAGCCGCCAGCGCGCCCAGCAGCGGGTCCTCCCCGCGCCTCCGGGAGAGTCCAGCGCGTGGCGCGCCCCCACCCGCGCCCTCCCGCCCGGCGCCCCACACTCGCAGGGATTATTTTGCCCGCGCCGCCGCCGCCGCCGCCGAGGAGCAGCAGCGCTTGTGCAAACCGGGAAGATGGCGGCCGGCGGCGGCGGAGGCAGCAGCAAGGCCTCCTCCTCGTCGGCCTCTTCAGCAGGGGCTCTGGAGTCCTCGCTGGATCGAAAGTTCCAGTCGGTAACCAACACGATGGAATCCATTCAAGGCCTGTCGTCCTGGTGTATAGAGAACAAGAAACACCACAGCACCATCGTGTACCATTGGATGAAGTGGCTGCGGAGATGTGAGTGTTGGGGCGTCCAGGGCAGGGAAGGCTGGGGACATGGAAGGAAATTCGGCCCCTACACGCGGGGGGCCCAGCGCTCAGCGCGGGTTGTTCCCGCTGGAGCTGGGCCCCGAGGGCCCCCAAAGCCAGACTCCATTCCCAACCCGGGTGGCCGCGAACTGCTCGGTTCTGGGGATTTTTAGCCAATGACTTGGTCTGACCTTGGGCCGTTGGGCCCAGGTCCATCAAGATTTCCATATTTAATTTCAGAGCCCTTTAAGGGTGTGTTACTGATTTTACTGAACCTTCACGGAAATTGCCGCGTCCGTTGATTTCCTATAGGCCTTGATGTGTTAGTGATTCCTGGTTTTCCTGACGGTGGACAAGCTATGGTTTAAGCAGTTAAGTCAGCTTACCTCACTGGAAAAGGTTGGACTGTTGTGTAGTTTTCGCTGGCCTGAAACTTGGATATGGCATCAGGAGACCCAGGTCTGGATGAATGTCCCTAAAACTTGTGAGGTGTTGTAAAGAAGGATTTGCCAGAATAAGTGTTAGGAAGCAACACGAGCACTACATAGATCTGAGTTTCCCTTTACCTGTGTTTGCTGCAGTAAAGTACAGACTTCCTGATCCTGACCAGAAACATTAATACCTGGAATGTTGTACTGTGATCATAATTAATACCTTAACGCATAAAACATATCTGGCTACTTTTTAATCGACAGAAGTACGTTTTTACAGAATTAAGTTGGCTTTCATACGTAACCAAAATGGGAAATGTGCTTTTTAAGCTGTAAAATACTTTTTCTTCTATTGCTTTTTTTTTCTTAATTCTGTGCAACCCCCACTTTGTTGCCTTACTACAGAAGTCTACTAAAACATTGATTGTCGCAAAAGATTTGAAATCTTTTTATTACTTATTTATTTTTATGTTTTTTTTTTTTGTTTGTTTTGTTTTTTGAGTCGGGGACTTGTTATGTAGGCCAGGCTGGCTTTGAACTCACTGTGTAGTCTAGATTGGCCTCGAATTCAGGGCAATCCTCCTGCCTCAGCCTCCTGAGTGCTGGGATCTCAGTTGTGCACCGCCATGCCCAGCTAAGATTGAAAATCTTACAGGAGGAAATGTGGAGAAGTCACTCCACAGTTGTTCTTGGTGAAGCAGACAAGGGTTAACCCTAACTCCATATACTGTACATCTATTTGAATTTTGGTTTGCTTCTGTGTACCATGTCTCCAGTGAAACTGGTCATCCAGTTATTCCAGTTCTGCCATTGCTTCTGTACTGTTTTGATTTGTGTTTACCTTTTAGGAAACGGATCAATGAAGCTTGCGAGATTGTAGGTCCAAAGCTTCAAACCATTTGTTTAAATTTACTATTGAAAAGATGTTATTCTTTGAATAGTAATGCTAAGAAGTTAGGAGAGAAAACATAGGATTAGGTAATTTGTTTACCAGTGGCAGATCAAATAAATTTCTGGCCATAAGGGAAAATTAGAATTTGTAATATAAATATGCTAACAGTCACCATCAAAGACTCTTATTATCTGCTAACCGTCCACCTGTTTCACTATATTTTATAATATACTATAATTCACTAGGTTTTAAAAAAATCATTGGCTTATAAATGAGGAAATTAAGGTTCAGAAATGCCAAAGTTTCAGCTCAGTCTGGTGGCACACACCAGTAATCCCAGCACTCTGGGAGGCTAAGGCAGGAGGATCACAAGTTCAACCCAAGCCTGGGCAGTATAGCTACTGAGACCCTGTATCAAAATTAAAAAAAGGGCTAGGGATGGAGTTTAGTGTAAAGGTGCTGGGTTCAATCTCCAGTACCACCAAAAGAAAAGAAAAAAATACAAATGTCAAGTTGCTAAAGGTTACTTAATAAAATGGTACAGTTAGGATTTGGCTTTACCATTAACTTTGTAAAATAATGTTTAATGTACTTGTACTAATGAGAGCATGAGAACATATTCTCCACCCTGTCTTAAAAGATTCTTACTAAATTATGCAAACATTTTACATTTCCTACCTTTGGGCTCTAGTGTCTTCCCCCTCCAACCCTAGTTGGGGAATTGAACCCAGGTTCTTGTACATGCTAGCAAGTGCTCTACCACTGAGCTGCATGTTATCCCATCTTTTTAAATTCACTTTATAAGAGACAAGGTCTTGTTAAATTACCCGGGCTTGGGGCCGGTGAGATGGCTCAGCGGCTTAAGCGCCTGCCTTGCAAGTGCGAGGGCCCGAGTTCGACTCCCGGAACCCACATACGAAAAAAGGGGCCGGTGATATCGCTCAGCGGCACGGGCGCCTGCTGGCGCGCGAGGTCCTGAGGTCGACCCCCCGGTACCCACAAAAAAAAAAAAAAAAAAAAAAAATTACCCGGGCTTGCCTCAGACTGGCTGTGTAGCCTTGGCTGTCCTTGAACTTGTGGTCCTCCTGCCTCAGCCTCCTGAGTGCTACAATTACAGATGTGTGCCACCATGCTTGGCTTGGGCTCTAGGGCTTTAACTCTGGTTACATCATTTGCTAGAATAGGTTACTCCCTATCCCTGCCTTGTGGGATCATAAATGATAATTACCATATTTTTTTTGTAGTCAGCAAAAATGAATTATGTTAGAGCTAGACTTTTCTGCCTCTGTTGTTGATACAGTGCCTGAACTTATTTCCTGGTTGATATAGATTGAAAGGTTATTGTTCCAGGAGGGCAGTGCTTCATTTGAAGTACGTTTTATATAGTTTATATAGTTAAATGCTTTTGGCTTTTTAAAACCTGATACTGTTTTCTAGCATAGTGAAATGGAATTTAACTTTCTAAGATGGTTAAGAATAATTTGTAGTCATTTTGTGTTTTCATTTAATGAATATAATGTATCTTGTAAATAAAGCTTTTGAGAGAAATACTCAGCTGAGTGAAGGGTAGAATTGAAACTAGCGTATCTATTGAGTCTCATTTTCATTTAATTTTATAGTTCTTTACAGTTAGACCTATTTGTTTTGGTTTTTTGAGACAGCGTCTCACTATGTAGCCCAGGCTGGCCTCAAACTCAGTGCTGTGATTACAGGCACGCACCACCATGTCTGGCCATGCTTTCCTGCTTTAAAATTCTCCAGTGAGATCCGATGCAAAGGGTTAAGTTCTAAACTTCTTTTACTGTGGTGTACAAGAGCCTATACTGTCTGCTTTGTTTGCCTCTCAGGCTGCTTCAAATCTTGCCTTCTCAGCTTTTGGGTCTAACCTTAGATATTACCTCCACAGGAAGCCTTCCCTATTTGCCTGCAGTTGCTGTCACATCGTTTTGTTTTCTGTACATCTTATTTGTTATGTGTTTATTTTCCTCCATAAGCTGACAGGGCTTTCTTGTTTGCTGCTGTAACCAGAAGCAACTAGAACAATGCCTAGCATACAGTATTTGCTAACATATAATGTTGTGAGATAGTTAATCAAAAACTTGGAGACGGGAATTGTTTTTGTTTATCAGATGGAAACATTTATAATTTAGTAGAAGGTATTGCAGGAATGGTTATCTTCAGATACAGGATGTGGCTCTTAGGTGGATTTGATGTAAAACTTGACCAGATTTTCATTTTTATACTTGGCAGGCATTGTCCTAAGCATTTTACAAGTATTAATTCACTCAGCCCTCAGGTATTATTATGATCCCCATTTTTTTTTTTTTTTTTGGTGGGTACTGGGGGTCGAACTCAGGACCTTGCGCGCCACTAGGCGCCCGTGTTGCTGAGCGATATCATTGGCCTTTTTTTCGTATGTGGGTACCGGGAGTCGAACTCAGGACTTCGCATTTGCCAGGCAGGCACTTATGCCGCTGAGCTATCTCACCGGCCCTTTGATCCCCATTTTACAGATGATCAAACAGGCACTGAGGGGCTGAGTAACTTGCTGGTGGTTACAGAGCTAAGAAGTGAACTGAGGCATTAGTGTGCATTCTTGGCCGTTGTACTATGCAGCCTTTCATATTCATATGATATTTTCTATAATGCAGAAAACCTTTGACAATTTGGTTATTTATTCAAGGTTAGGCCATATAGGTTAACTAGGATGTGGAAATTGTGTTTATTTTAATTTTAAGAAATTTAAATTGACACATAAAAATATACATATTTGTTGGCTACCACGTGATGTTTTGCTACATGTATACATTGTATAATGTTCAAATCAGGGTAAACATATCTTTCTCAGATATTTATCATTTTTTTGTGTGTGGTGAATGTTGAGATTTATTCATTTATTTATTTATTCATTTTTGATACCGGGAATCGAACCCAGGGCCTTGCACTTGCCAGGCAGGTGCTGTACTGCTGAGCTACATCTCTGGCCCAAATGTTGAGATTTTAAATCTTGTTGTGTTTTGGTATTTCCCACTTGGCAAAACTGGTATCTAGTGCACATTTGATGTTGTGATAATAGACATTTATTTGCTTTTGTTTAATAAAAAATGGAGAACAATGTAGATGTAGTTAAGCTGTGCTAGAAACCTGTCTAGACTGGGGATGCAGCTCAGAGGTAGAATGCTTGCTAAGCGTGCACAGTGCCCTGGGTTTGATCCTGGAATCTCAAAAAGCAAAACAACAAAAACCTCTCTACATGTGAAATTCATTTAGGTTAAATAATAACAGGTTTTGGTGGCAGAATATTTGGGGTACATGTTGGTCAGCGGGCAGTTCAGTCTGCTGCCATACATATTTTGTGGAATTGGGGATGCTAGGGATTGGGCCCAGTGCCTTGTGCATGTGCTCGTCCACTGAGTTGCACACCCAGGCTACTGTCTCTCGTCTTTTGCTATTTCACTATTCTAAGAGCCTGGGACTATTTTTTGAAAATAGTCCTTTGAAATATAGCTCTTCCTTGAACTATTTTTTTTTTTTATAATTTTATCTCTTGTAGCAGATGTGTAGGATAGACTTGCAGAGTATAAGTTTCCCATGAGCATAACGCACATGCGTGTGTGTGTGTGTGTGTGTGTTTGTTAGGGTTTTTTTTTGAGACAGAGTCTTGCTATGTAGTTCAGGTTGGCCTTGAATTCACTGTGAGCCCAGGGTGGCCTCTACCTCGTGGCAATCCTCCTGCATCATCCCCTCCTGAGTGCTGGGATTACAGGAGTGCACCACCACGCCCAGCGTGTGTTTGGTTATTTGAGTCAGGGTATTTCTGTATAGCCCAGATTGGTCTTAAACTTGTGATCTTCCTGCCTCAGCTTCAGAGTGCTGGGGTTACAGGTGTGTGTGTCACCATGCGCAGCAGCATAAAACTTTTAAATCATGCATCATGTATACAAATGAGTTACACGTGTGGACTAGATTCAGCTTCTAACTTTGAATTCCAAGATAACATTTGATTGCAGATCCCTAGTTTACATTCAGTTCTTTCAACAAATACTTACTTTTAATTTTTAAGATGTTTAAAAATTTAGTTCACAGCAGTGCCTTTACAAATGCCTGTACAGTGGTACCTTGGTTCACGAACTTAATTCTTTGCATGATTCTGGTCACAGAATTCATTCCATGATTCTGGTAGCAATTGAATTGCAATTGTGGATTAGATAGTAAAGGAAGGACCTCACTGAGAAGGTGCCTTTTGGATAGGAAGGTGAGGTATTAACCAGTACAGATGTGAGGCGTGCAAGAATGTTCAAGCCAGTGCTGTGTGTGGTGGCACACACCAGTAATCCCAGCACCGAGGAGGCTGAAGCAGGTGGATCACCTCAAGTTTAAGGTCAGCCTGGGCTACATAGTGAGTTCAGGGCCAGCCTGCACCATATAGCAAGACCCAGTCTCAAAAAAACAAAAACAAAAAAAGAATATTCAAGCCAAAATGGTCCTGAGGTTAGTGTGCCTGATTAGTTAAAGGAACAGCAACAAAACATTACCTGGAAAGAAATACTTCAAATGCAGCTTCAATAGCAGATAAGCTCTAAGAGATTATGGTGGGGAAGGGGAAGGTGTCTATTTTTATTTTTTTTTTTTATTATTTTTTTTTTTTTTTGTGGGTACCAGGGGGACGACCTCAGGACCTCGCGCGCCAACAGGCACCCGTGCCACTGAGCGATATCACCGGCCCCTTTTTCGTATGTGGGTTCCGGGAGTCGAACTCGGGCCCTCGCGCTTGCAAGGCAGGCGCTTACGCCGCTGAGCCATCTCACCGGCCCAGGTGTCTATTTTTAAAAAGTATCTTTACTGAGATATAGTTCACAAATATAAAAATTCATTCATTTAAAGTGTACATTTCAATTCTTTTAATGTATTCAGAGTTGTACAGCAGTCACCATGGGATGTTTAGCGTATGGATTGCTTTTAGGGCCTCGCAGCTGGAAGGGACCAACTGGAGAGTAAGTGTAGAGAGAGAGGTGAGTGTAATAAAATAGAAGAGTAAGGATAGAGAGGAGGTCCAGAGACAAGGCTTTTGGGCATTCTGCTATTTTAGATGCTTAGCTCAGGCTGGCCTCAAACTCGTGGTGATTCTCCTGCCTCACCCTCCCAAGTGCTGGTATTAACAGGCGTGCACCACCACGGCCAGCGCCTTACTTGGTCTGTTGAACTGCAGGTTCTTTTTGAGGTTCAAGGTAAGCTTTATCTTACCTCCTCAAAGAAATAATGAATCTGTTTTAATCTCTTACTTGTTCTGACTTTTGGTTTAGACTCAGTGGATTCAGTGAGTGGTAGCTCTGTTATAACTTCAGTTGAAAAGTTAGTGTTGCGTTATGTCTGTCTCCTTTGATGTCTGTCTCCTTCGAACGCCTAGATCACCTTTCCTTCACTCTGTTGCTATTTTCATGAAGTTGTAGATAATATTTTTCCATGTTTCTTGGCAGTGTTTCAGAACATGAAACTAGCTTAATTATAAGATATAGGATATATTAAATAAGCTTTTTAAAAATCTGTGTATGAGACTTTATAAGCAGTCCTTGTGGTCTTCATTTAGTTGCTTTGTGTCTCACATGGACAAGGGTGAAATTACATCCCTGGCCCTAGGTTGGTTTGAAGCATTATTTATGGTTGGTATAGAACGTTATTTTACTATACCAGATCCCATAGTAAGCTAAGTGTTACCTTTGTAGCAAGTAAACATTCTTTTTTTTTTTTTTGTGGGTACCGGGGGTTGACCTCAGGACCTCGCGTGCCAGCAGGCGCCTGTGCCGCTGAGCGATATCACCAGCCCTTTTTTCATATGTGGGTTCCGGGAGTCGAACTCGGGCCCTCGTGCTTGCCAGGCAGGTGCTTACGCTGCTGAGCCATCTCACTGGCCCCAAACATTCTTTTTTTTTTTTTTTTTTTTTTGTGGGTACCGGGGGGGTCGACCTCAGGACCTCGCGCGCCAGCAGGCACCCGTGCCGCTGAGCGATATCACCGGCCCCTTTTTCGTATGTGGGATCCGGGAGTCGAACTCGGGCCCTCACGCTTGCCGGGCAGGCGCTTCAGCCGCTGAGCCATCTCACCGGCCCTCTTTTTTTAATATAATTTTTAAATTTTATTAGTAGATGTTTGTAATTCCTGCAGTTTGCAGTCATCTTGGGGAGTGGTTACATGTACATATTGCAGCTTTCTTTTTTTTGACCTCCTTATTCCCTCCCCCTCTTACAACATTCTTACAACTGGTGTGAAACAGTGTAGACAGACTTCACATGGTATGTAAGTATTTCCAGAAGAAATTTTCAGTCTCAATGGAAACGTTAATACTAAAATTTGCTCAAACAGTCCACTCCAAGATTGCCTTAATGTCAGTTTTTGTGATAGAGAAGAGATGAGTGTATGTGTGTGCAATTTCTTAGGGAATGGGGCCTTATTGATTTCTTCCTAGTGGTCTGGATTCCTGCCTTTCGTAAACTAATAAATAAAAGCTGCATCCAAAATCTTTTTCCTCTTAGGCTCTTGTCAGTCAGTAATGATCTTTTACAGTTTTTACCCCAGTTTTAGGTTTGTGTTTTGTTTTTTTTGGGGGGTGGGAATCAGGAGTTGAACTCAGGACCTTGTACTTGCCAGGCAGGCTCTGCGCCGCTGAGCTATATCCCAGGCCCAGATTTAGTTGTTTTAAAATTTTATCTGAGAACTAATGGTACACGAAGTTTAGTTTGTAGAGGACCCCAAAGACCCTCATAAAAATTACCCAAAAATTTAACACTGGTGTGCAAAACAACTTGACTTTTTCATTTACTTGTCAAGAAAACAAAAATGTAGTTATTGTTCTGTAGTGCTTTCAAATTCCAGTGCCCCCACAGATTTTAATTATAGAACACTGGAGAAATGCACATCTTGTGCAGAAAGTAGTAGAACCTGGTACCCCTTTTGGGAAAAGGCAGCAATTCCATCTATGCTTTGAAATGGTAAAGCTTTTCTAGCTAAGGCAAGATTAGTTTTTCGTTTTGTTTTTGGTGGTACTGAAGATTGAACTCAGAGGCCTGGCACTGAGGTATATCCCCAGTCCCTTTTTTTTTTTTTTTTCTTTAATTTTGAGACAGCAGTCCTGCCGCCTCAGCCTCCCAGAGTGCTTGGATTACAAGCATGTACTACCACACCTAAGATAGTGTCCCCCGCAATACTGGGGCTTGAACCCAGGGCCTTTGCACTAAAGTGCCTCTCAACCCGGTTTTTTTTTTTTTTATTCTGAAACCTGATCTTACTAAGGAAAGTTGAGCTCAAAGTTGCAATCCTCCTGCCTCAGCCTGGCAGGATGCTGGGATGATAGGTGTTTGCTACCACTCCCAGGTCCAACTAAGATAGTTTTTAAAAACATCTCATTTAGTTCTCTTTCTTTCAGAGAAACATTGAAATAGAGGCTCTTTGATGAAGAAATGAAGTATTTAATATGCTGGGTTTAAATTTTACTTATAGTTTTATTGTGATCTTTATCTCTTAAGTTTTTTTCTTACATTTTAATCTCTAGTGATTAAGTGATTAAT
Organism: Erethizon dorsatum; assembly: GCA_028451465.1. NCBI lineage: Eukaryota > Metazoa > Chordata > Mammalia > Rodentia > Erethizontidae > Erethizon > Erethizon dorsatum. The sequence continues at coordinate 73,156,046 of CM051829.1, read as the reverse complement.
TTCTCTTACTTTCAGTTTCTGGTTCTTTGGTACCCGCTAGCAGAGAGATATAATGCTGCCTTATTACCCTTTACTAAAAGTTGCACTGTGAAAGGGTTATCCCTTTGTTTTTATTTTAGTTTTTGGTGATAGGGATTGAACCCAGTGCCTTACATGTTTTAGGCAAGCTGTTGACCTCTGAGCCACACACCCCTCGCCCCCTTTTAAATTTTGAGACAGGGTCTCACTAAGCTGCCCAGGCTGGCCTTGAATTTGAGATAGCCTGCCTCAGTTTCCTGAGTTACTAGGATTACAACTAAGTGTGACCACACCTAGCAAAACTAAAAGTCTTTTAATGCTAGGAGTTGTAATTTAACCATTTTTAAATTTTATTTTTGTCAGTGCCAAGGAGTAAACCCTATGGCCTCACGTGTGTTAGGAAAATTCTCTCCACTGAATTACATCTTCATCCTTCCACTTTTTATTTTTAAAAAAGCAAAATGGATCTTGAGATATTTTTACATTCCATTACCATCATGATAGTTGTAAATGTATAGCAAGATACATTCTTCTTGATGTAAAAGACCTCTATACTGAAAACTACAGTACTCTGAAAAAGGAGATTGAAGAGGATATCAGAAAATGGAAAGATATCCCTTGCTCCTGGATAGGAAGAACCAATATAGTGAAAATGGCCATACTTCCAAAATTGTTATACAGATTTAATGCAATTCCAATCAAAATTCCAACAGCATATCTCACAGAATTAGAGAAAACAATCCTAAAATTCATTTGGAATCAGAAGAGACCTAGAATAGCAAAGGCAATTCTGGGCAACAAACGCAAGGCAGGGGGCATCACAATCCCCGACTTGAAATTATACTATAAAGCTACTGTGATAAAAACAGTGTGGTACTGGCAAAAAAACAGACCTGAAGATCAATGGAACAGATTAGAAGATGCTGAAACAACCCCAGACATACTAAGCCACCTTATCTTTGACAAAGGTGCCAAACACATTCGCTGGAAGAAAGATAGCCTCTTTAATAAATGGTGCTGGAAAAACTGGCTCTACACATGCCGAAGATTAAAACTAGATCCATATCTTTCACCATGCACTAAACTAAATTCAAAATGGATCAGAGATCTAAATATTAAAACAGAAACATTAAATCTGCTGGAAGGTAGGATAGGTAAAACCCTTGGAGACATTGGTGTAGGCAAAGACTTTATGAATAAAAACTCAACCGCATGGGAACTATCCCAAAGAATCAATAACTGGGATCTCATCTTATTAAAAAGCTTTTGCACAGCAAGAGAAACCACCAACAGAGTGAAGAGACAACCCACAATGTGGGAAAAAATGTTTGCCAGCTGTTCCTCAGACAAAGGATTACTATCGAGAACATATAAAGAACTCAAAAAAATCAGACCTCCCAAATTTAAAGACCCACTCCAAAAATGGGCATCTGAGATGAATACACATTTCTCAGATGAAGAAATACTAATGGCAAATAAATATACAAAAAAAATGTGCAACATCACTAGTCATTCGAGAGATGCAAATTAAAACAACACTGAGATACCATCTCACCCCAGAAAGAATGGCTACTATAAAGAAATCAACTAATAACAAATGCTGGAGGGGCTGTGGGGAAAAAGGAACCCTTCTCCACTGTTGGTGGGAGTGTCGACTGGTACAGCCACTGTGGAAGTCAGTGTGGAGATTCCTCAGAAAACTAGGGTTGGAGGTCCCATTTGACCCAGCTATTCCCCTTCTGGGCATCTTCCCAGAAGAATTAAAAACATCGTACCACAGCGATATATGTGCACCCATGTTTATAGCAGCACAATTTGTAATAGCCAGATCTTGGAAACAACCCAAATGCCCATCAACTGAGGAATGGATAAGAAAGATGTGGTATTTTTATACAATGGAGTACTATTCAGCCATAAAGAAGGATAAACTGGAGACTTTTATAGGTAAATGGATGCAACTCGAGAAAATACTCATAAGTGAAATAAACCAGAAGCACATGTGTAAGCATCGTATTATCTCTCTAGTATGAGAAACTGAAAGAGTAAATAAGATCCAAAATGCACAATAGACATGGTGAATCAAAAAGAAACTGGTCAAAAGGAAAGAGAGACTGGAATAGGGAAAAGAAAGAAGGGAAAGGGAAAAAAATTGTATATATATATATATATAAGATGGTTAAGATAGATACACTACCATTTTTACTTAGTTCATTGAAGAGTAAGGTTTGTGCCAATAATGTTTGGACAATTGAATGCTAATGTCTGGTGTCCTGAATAACTAACTTAAAGATAGTAATACGTAATGTATTAACCATTGTTACCCTCCTATTATGTTTGTTTGAAAATTTGTTCTTCTTTTGATTTGTTTTGTTTTTTCTTCTCTTTAAAAAAAAAAAAAAAAAAAAGCTTTTGCACAGCAAGAGAAACCACCAACAGAGTGAAGAGACAACCCACAATGTGGGGAAAAATGTTTGCCAGCTGTTCCTCAGACAAAGGATTACTATCGAGAACATATAAAGAACTCAAAAAAATCAGACCTCCCAAATTTAAAGACCCACTCCAAAAATGGGCATCTGAGATGAATACACATTTCTCAGATGAAGAAATACTAATGGCAAACAAATATACAAAAAAATGTGCAACATCACTAGTCATTCGAGAGATGCAAATTAAAACAACACTGAGATACCATCTCACCCCAGAAAGAATGGCTACTATTAAGAAATCAACTAATAACAAATGCTGGAGGGGCTGTGGGGAAAAAGGAACACTTCTTCACTGTTGGTGGGAGTGTCGACTGGTACAGCCACTGTGGAAGTCAGTGTGGAGATTCCTCAGAAAACTAGGGTTGGAGGTCCCATTTGACCCAGCTATTCCCCTTCTGGGCATCTTCCCAGAAGAATTAAAAACATCGTACCACAGCGATATATGTGCACCCATGTTTATAGCAGCACAATTTGTAATAGCCAGATCTTGGAAACAACCCAAATGCCCATCAACTGAGGAATGGATAAGAAAGATGTGGTATTTTTATACAATGGAGTACTATTCAGCTATAAAGAAGGATAAACTGGAGACTTTTATAGGTAAATGGATGCAACTCGAGAAAATACTCATAAGTGAAATAAACCAGAAGCACATGTGTAAGCATCGTATTATCTCTCTAGTATGAGAAACTGAAAGAGTAAATAAGATCCAAAATGTACAATAGATATGGTGAATCAAAAAGAAACTGGTCAAAAGGAAAGAGAGACTGGAATAGGGAAAAGAAAGAAGGGAAAGGGAAAAAAAAATTGTATATATATATATATATATAAGATGGTTAAGATAGATACACTACCATTTTTACTTAGTTCATTGAAGAGTAAGGTTTGTGCCAATAATGTTTGGACAATTGAATGCTAATGTCTGGTGTCCTGAATAACTAACTTAAAGATAGTAATACGTAATGTATTAACCATTGTTACCCTCCTATTATGTTGGTTTGAAAATTTGTTCTTCTTTTGATTTGTTTTGTTTTTTCTTCTCTTTAAAAAAAAAAAAAGATACATTCTTCTTTTTTTTTTTTTTTTTGGTGGGTACCGGGGGTCGACCTCAGGACCTCGCGTGCCAGCAGGCGCCCGTGCCGCTGAGCGATATCACTGGCCCCCTTTTTCGTATGTGGATTCTGGGAGTCGAACTCAGGACCTCGCGCTTGCCAGGCAGGCGCTTACGCCACTGAGCCATCTCACCCGCTCATCTTCTAAGGTGATCTGTGTGTCTGGAGGCAGGCAGTATTAGAGTTCTTTTATAGTATGTTACTATGTCCAGTGTTACAGAATTCAGATAATTCAGAAATATTCAGTGCTTGCTCTGTGTAAAATTGTACTGAGTGCTGAAAGGGATGACATTATAAAGAACTTAACATTTAGTAACTAAGATAACAATTGAACAAAAACCCTTGGCTTAGGTAAGTATTTATGTGATGTAACAGATTTGAAGAGGTATGACTTTTTGGTTAAGTATAGATGTTGTTTACTGAGCATACTTTACTAGGTATCTTTTTTTGGTTTGTTTTTGAGACAGGGTTTCGCTGTGTAGCCCAGGCTGTCCTCGAACTTGGAACAGTCCTCCTGCCTCAGCCTCCCCAGTGCTGGGATTACAGGCGTGTGCCACCATGCCTGGCTTTTACTAGATATCATACAAATGTTATCTGAAGTCCTGACATCAACTCTTCAAGATAGGAATTATTCTGGCTTTAAAAGTTTACAAACTGTGGGGCCGGTGAGATGGCTCAGCAGCGTAAGCGCCTGCCTTGCAAGCGCGAGGGCCCGAGTTCAATTCCCGGAACCCACATACGAAAAAGGGGCCGGTGATATCGCTCAGAGGCACGGGTGCCTGTTGGCGCGCGAGGTCCTGAGGTCGACCCCCCGGTACCCACAAAAAAAAAATAAATAAAATAAAGTTTACAAACTGAGTCTCGGGGAAGTTAATGGTTATTTTGAGGACATTGTCAGAACATTTCTAGCATAGGGAAGGGAAATTGTACCTGATTTCAAGGTGGCTAAGCATAAGCTTAATTCTGTTCTTTGTTTTATGAGCAGAGCGTGAGGATAAGTAGGAGAAAGAAAACAAATACAGTGGATTCAAAAACTAGGCTGCTTCCACATTCTTTGGAATTTACATTTAACAATATTCTTTATTACATTTACATTCAGTAATTTAGTTAACTTCACAAATGTCACTGATAATTTAGTAATAAAATAGCTAACATTTACTGAGTTCTTTTTTTTTATTTACTGAGTTCTTACGAGATCTTATTTAATATAACAATTTTTGAGTAGATATTACTGAGTAAGTCTATTAGTGATACTTTTATAAAGTAACTACACTGGTGATAGGCAAAATAATAAGCACTAATAAGTGATAATAAATGAGATGAGGCTTGGCAAGGTAAAAGAACTTTGTTCGTGGTACATAGCTAGTAAACAGTATAGCTAGCATCCGCATGTTAGGATGGTGCTAGGCAGTGCCTCACTTCTTTCACAGTTTGTTGGTATTTTACAGTGTTCTGTAGACAGTATGGTGTATGTAGTGGAAAGGTTCCCAAACAGTCTTGTGCCTATTTTGATGATTTCACTGTACTGCAGAGTTTAAAATAATTTATTCATTCATATGTAGCAGTATATTGAACATAGAAGTAGCTTTGAGAATCCAGCTGTCTTCTGTTAAGCCAAACATTAAATAAATCTACAAAAATGTAGAACAGTTTACTGTCACTGAATTTTCATTATGCAAAATATAGCTACTTTAAATTTTAAACATATACAACTTACTAATAGATTTGTTTTAATTAATATTTTAAAATTCATAGAATTAATTTCTAATATAGTAAATAGCTATAGAAGTAACCCACAAAAACAAAAGTTCCTTTTTTTACAGGGAAAATAGTATTTCATTATCTTTGATTTTTTTCTCATACATTATCCATCACTTGAAGTTTTTCTGAGAAGTATCTATTTTTTTTTTTTTTTTTTTTTTTGTGGGTACCGGGGGGACGACCTCAGGACCTCACGCGCCAACAGGCACCCGTGCCGCTGAGCGATATCACCGGCCCCTTTTATGCATGTGGGTTCCGGGAGTCGAACTCGGGCCTTCGCGCTTGCAAGGCAGGCGCTTAAGCTGCTGAGCCGTCTCACCGGCCCCTCTTTTTTTTTTTAATTTATTTATTTTTATTCTTTTTTTTAAGACAACGAGTAAACATTCTCCTGTATTAACAAACTCAGGCATTAGGGAATGTACAAATACCTTTTGGAGAAAAACATTACTCAGTGTAAGATTAAGCCATATAAAAGCTAGGTAAAAATAGAAGACTAAGGAATGGAATAGTCACAGTGAAATTGCATTTTCATACTAGGGAGACAGTATGATGTTTACAAATGTGCATCCAGTTTATTTCGCTTGTGAGTATTTTCTCGAGTTGCATCCATTTACCTATAAAAGTTTCCAGTTTGTCTTTCTTTATGGCTGAGTAGTTCTCCGTTGTATAAAAATACCACATCTTTTTTATCCATTCCTCGGTTAATGGGCATTTGGGTTGTTTCCACGATCTAGCTATTACAAATTGTGTTGCTATAAACATGGGTGCACATATATCACTGTGGTACGATGTTTTTAATTCTTCTGGGAAGATACCCAGAAGGGGAATAGCTGGGTCAAATGGGACCTCCAATCCTAGTTTTTTGAGAAGTCTCCACACGGATTTCCACAGTGGCTGCACCATTCGACACTCCCACCAACAGTGGAGAAGGGTTCCTTTTTCCCCACAGCCCCTCCAGCATTTGTTATTAGTTGATTTCTTGGTAATAGCCATTCTTTCTGCAGTGAAATGGAATCTCAGTGTTGTTTTAATTTGCATCTCTTGAATGACTAGCAATGTTGAACTTTTTTTTTTGGGGGGGGTACCAGGGGTCGACCGCAGGACCTCGTGTGCCAGCAGGCGCCCGTGCCGCTGAGCGATATCACCGGCCCTTTTTTCGTATGTGGGTTCCAGGAGTCGAACTCAGGCCCTCGCGCTTGCCAGGCAGGCACTTATGCCGCTGAGCCATCTCACCGGCCCCCTGAACATTTTTTCATATATTTATTTGCCATTTGTATTTCTTCATCTGAGAAGTGTTTATTCATCTCAGATGCCCATTTTTGGATTGGGTCTTTAAATTTGGGAGGTCTGATTTTTTTTTGAGTTCTTTGTATGTTCTCGATAGTAATCCTTTGTCTGAGGAACACCTGGCAAACATTTTTTCCCACGTTGTGGGTTGTCTCTTCACTCTGTTGGTGGTTTCTCTTGCTGTGCAAAAGCTTTTTAATAAGATGAGATCCCAGTTGTGGATTCTTTGTGATACTTCCTGTGCCATTGGGGTTTTATTCATAAAGTCTTTGCCTACACCAGTGTCTTCAAGAGTTTTACCTATTCTGTTTTCCAGGAGATTTAATGTTTCTGTTTCAATATTTAGATCTTTGATCCATTTTGAATTTAGTTTAGTGCACGGTGAAAGATATGGGTCTAATTTTAATCTTCGGCATGTGCAGAGCCAATTTTTCCAGCACCGTTTATTAAAGAGGCTGTCTTTCTTCCAGTGAATGTGTTTGGCACCTTTGTCAAACATAAGGTGGCTTAGTATGTCTGGAGTTGTTTCAGCATCTTCTAATCTGTTCCGTTGATCTTCAGGTCTGTTTTTTTGCCAATACCACACTGTTTTTATCACAGTAGCTTTATAAGTATAATTTCAAATCAGGGATTGTGATGCCCCCTGCCTTGCTTTTGTTGCCCAGAATTGCCTTTGCTATTCTAGGTCTCTTCTGGTTCCAGATCAATTTTAGGATTGTTTTCTGTAATTCTGTGAGATATGTTGTTGGAATTTTGATCAGAATTGCATTAAATCTGTATAACAATATTGGAAGTATGGCTACTTTCACTATGTTGGTTCTTCCAACCCCAGAGCAAGGGATATCTTTCCATTTTCTGATATCCTCTTCAATTTCCTTTTTCAGAGTACTGTAGTTTTCAGTGTAGAGGTCTTTTACCTCCTTTGTGAGACTGATTCCTAGGTACAAAAGCTCTTTGAATCTTTAATAATTTTTAACAGTATAAAGGGATCCTGAAACCAAGAGATTTAAGAACCTTTACTTCATAATCCAGAATAACCTAGCCAGGTGTCGTGCCTTACAGTTGTAACCCCTGCCCTTGGGAGGCTGAGGCAGGAGGATTGCCACAAGTTCAAGACCAGCCTAGGCTACATAGTGAGTGAGTTCAAGGCCAGCCTGAACTACATAGCAAGATCCTGTCTCAAAATAAAATAAAAAATCCAGAATGCCCTTTACCAACTTTTGCAATGTATACATCCATTGTTTTTCATCTTTTTTTTTTTTTTTTTTTTTTTTTTTTTGTGGGTACCAGGAGTCGACCTCAGGACCTCGCAGGCCAGCAGGCACCCGTGCCGCTGAGCGATATCACCGGCCCTTTTTCCATATGTGGGTTCCAGGAGTCGAACTTGGGCCCTCGCGCTTGCCAGGCAGGTGCTTACGCCGCTGAGCCATCTCACCCGCCCTGTTTTTCATCTTAATACTGCAGGTTACTCAATGGTTTCCATGCTTTATTTTGTCAACAACTTAGGTGTTTTTGTTTGTTTGTTTCTTTGTTTGTTTTTTGAGGTCATAAGCTTGCCGACTTGTTACTTTGCAAAGGAAAGTGTAAAACTACACAACCATTTTATAAATTACCACTTTACTTAGGAGGTTATATTTTAATACCAAAATTTTTAGAAAGATACTATCTCGGGATAAAAGATAAAACTTAAACTACATAAATTTAGCTATGTAAAAAACTTACCTTGATATCTTTGTCTTTCAAGTCTTACCTTAAATGTCACACACCCCCTCTTTTTTCTTGTGGTACTGGCAATTCCACCAAAGGCCTTTGTACTGACCTACATCCTACCACCACCTTTTTTTTTCAGTTTTTTGGGATAAGGGTCTTGCTGAGTTGCCCAGGCCAGGTTCAAACTTGTGATCCTCCTGCCTCAGCCTCCCAGAGTGCTGGGATTATAAGCATGGGCCACCATGCCCAGGAGTATTGTGAGTTTGAGTCCAGTCAGGGAGACCCTATCTCAAAAAACAAGGGCCTGGGAATGTAGCTTAGTAGTACAGTCCTTCCTAGCATACACGAAGTCCTGCATTGACTCTCCTGCATTAAAAAAAAAAAAAAAAAAATTCTGACCTCTTATCTTTCTTAGGTTGCCATATGTAGCATGCGTGTGTAAATTGAGAAATCTATAAGATACAGAGAATATGTATGATGGTACTGTAGTGAACAAAAATAAGAGTATGAATTTGTACTTCATACATTAGCATTGTCTAAAAAGTGATGATTAGTTTAAGATTTCACAGTTTAGGAACTACTGGGCTGAGGTGTAGCTCAATGGTAGAGCACTTGCCTAGCATGTGTTAGGCCTTGGATTCAATCCTCAGTGTTGCAAAAAATGAAGTTTAGTGACTTCAAGTTAAGTTAAACGTGCTCTTTTCTCCCTTTTTTCCCCTCAGGTGGGGTTTTGCTATGTAGTACAGGTTGGCCTCGAACTCAAGCCTCTCTAGTACGGGATTACAAGCACTTGCCACTGTACTTGGCTAAACCTGCTTTCATGCTGTTGGACTTTAGTACCTTTTTTTTTTTTTGTGGGTACCGGGGGGTCGACCTCAGGACCTTGCGCGCCAGCAGGCGCCCGTGCCGCTGAGCGATATCACCGGCCCCTTTTTCATATGTGGGTTCCGGGAGTCGAACTCGGGCCCTCGCGCTTGCCGGGCAGGCGCTTAAGCCGCTGAGCCATCTCACCGGCCCCGACTTTAGTACCTTTAATAAAATGCTTAAATTTCTAAGGGGGTGTCGGATAGGAGATTCATTGTTTTCCAGATGTATTTGACCATGAAATATCTTTCTTTTTTTAGCATCTCGTGTGACTACTGTTTCATAAAACATGCTTTGGGAAACTTAGTTATATAAATGTTCCTAAGAAACCCCTAAGGGCAGAGCAGAGTTCCTTCCTTGTGTACAGTAAGGAAGGCTTCATGGAGCATACAGTTTTTGCAAAAAGATGCAAAGCAGGTAACCCAAATATAAGAATCAGAAGCAGGGTGCCAGCCAGAAGCTACACATACGTATATAATAGCCAAGTGAGAATGGAAAAGACAGGATGAAAACATGATTTTTAGAACTTAAGGGACAGGGGAAAGATTAAGAAAATATGTATAAACATAAAAACAATAAATAGTGACACTTAACCAAGATTATTTTTGTGATACTGGTATTAGTATAACGTTTGGATTTAATTCAAAGCTTTTAGGATTCATAAAGTCAAAATCAAATCAGCGAAGCCCACTATTCAATGTATTTCATATTTTTAAAATTAAGGACATGTCCTGGGATATCAATGAAATATAAATTTGTAGAAACTCAAACATTAAACATAACTGGGCATGATGGTGCACACCTGCAATCCCAGCACTCGGGAAGCTGAGGCAGGATGATCACTGCGAGTTCGAGGCAACCCTAGGCTACATAGTGAGACCCCATCTCAATAAAAAAAAAAAAAAAAGATTATCATTCTAATATAAATCGTTAGTTGCTGTTGGCTTTGCTGCTTCCTTTGATTTTGGTCTTGTTGCCTGAGGCACCCTTATTGTGGCTTGCCATATTTAACCCCTCTGAGTATGCTTTCAGAGTCATCTCTTTTCAGCAGTTTAGAATTGGTGAATTTCTTTTTCTTTTGGCAGTGCCGTGGATTGAACCCAGTGTGATGCTCGGGGTAGGGAAGCACTCACTATGGCTGAGGTATATCTCCAGCTCTCTGTCTTTTAAGTAGGGGAAGTGACAAGGATGGGTGGAAGTGGGAGTTTCCTGAGCTAAGTAGTAAATAGAGTATGACTGCAGGTGAAAGTGAGAGGACTGGGGTGGATGAGGACATTAAGATACTCAGGAAAGATAAAGGAGCCGGGTATAGAGGTAGAAGCCTTTAATCCTGATTACTGGGAGTGTGAGGCAGGATTGCACATTGAAGCTCAGCCTGAGAAATATAACAAGACCTTGTCTCAACATAAAAATGAAAAAGGGCTAGAAATAGCCAGGTATGATGGCGCACACCTGTAATTCCAGCACTCTGGGAAGCTGAGGCAGGAGGATCTTTGAGCCCAGCCTGGGCAACTTAGTGACTTATCAGACCCTACCTCACAATAAAAATAATAAGAGCTAGGAATGTAGCTCAGTGCAAGTGCAAAGGCCCTGGGTTCAATCCCCAGTATCATGTACACACACACACACACACACACAGGCTGTGAATGTGGCTCAGTGGTAGAGCAGTTGCTAGCCGAATTAAGAGCCTGGGTTCAATTCCAAGTAGTGTACATGCACACACACAAAGATAAATGTTGCATCTTGCTATTTAAAGTACTGCAATATCTGAATCTGGTATTTACAGTTACTAAAAATAAACTATATTTGGGGAAATGTTAGAATGTGCTTATAATAATCTGACCAAATGGCAAATGTGGTGGTGGTGGTTGAGAGGAAGGAAAGATCCAACAGGTATTTAGAAATTAGAATTTAGCCAGGCGTAGTGGCACATGACTATAATCCCAGCGCTTGGGAGGCTAAGGCAGGAGGACTGCTGTGAATTCAGGGCCAGCCTGGACTACACAGCAAGACCCTATCTCAAAAAAACAAAAACAAAAACAAAAACAAAAAAAATTAACAGAACTTGCTGACCAACCAGATGTCAAGGATAAGTTTAGAGGGAAGTTTGGAAGATGAGTTCTGTGGATCTGTCCAGGTGGCAGGGAATTTTGGAGGAAGAGGTAGAGATGATGAGAGCAAGTTCGAGTATTGTGGAGCTGGAATGTCTGTGGGACATCTGAGAAGTGTTTAGTAGAGAATTAGGCTGTAGTGTTCATAGTCTTCATACTGGCTGGTATTCACTGGCAGTTATGCACTTGATGCTGTGCCAGGCTTTTGTGTGTCTGTGTCATACACTCTTTTTTTTTTTTTTTTTTTTTTTGTGGGTACCGGGGGGTCGACCTCAGGACCTCGCGCGCCAGCAGGCGCGCGTGCCGCTGAGCGATATCACCGGCCCCTTTTTCGTATGTGGGATCCGGGAGTCGAACTCGGGCCCTCGCGCTTGCCGGGCAGGCGCTTAAGCCGCTGAGCCATCTCACCGGCCTGTGTCATACACTCTTGACAACCAACCCCCTTTGAAGAGATAGGTACTGTTACTATCCTTTCATACAGAAGAGGAAAGCAGTGTTTCAAAAGGGTCATTCAGGTGGACATAGGGGCTCATCTTTGAAACTGATTTAAGGGGTATTCTCAGAACCACTATATTTTATTTGAGAATTGTTAACATGTGGGCATAATTGATGGGTGAGCACTTCAAACTGCAGTGTGCTAAAAGAGAATATGGCCCATGAAAGAGTATCAGGGTTAGTGCAAGAGAAGGCGCCCTCAGGAGGGGAGAGGATTGGAACAAAGTGGTTTCTCAGAAACTGAGGGAAGAGAAAGTTTGTCAAAGGGAAAGAGCATGATTTTTCTGGGCTGAAAAATGGTTGTAAATGGGAGGACTTCTATTTTTAATAATCTGAAAGCCTAGATATTTCACGAGATTTTTCCACTAAAACTGCAACTATATCCTACAAAATTTCCAGCAAGTATAATTTTTAAATAAATGGTTTACTTTAGTTTCAGATTTACAGGAAAGTTGCAAAGATAGATAGTACTGAGGATTTTTACATAACCTGTATTAGTTTCCCCTATTGTTAACATCTTACCTTAGTATGGTATATTTATGGGACCAACAAACCAGCTATTCATATGTAATTATTAAGGGTTCATACTTCATGAATGTCTTTTTCTGTCCCAGAATACCATTCAGAATTGCCACATTACATTAAATTGTCATGTCTCTTTCTCACTCTTTTTTTTTTTTGAGACAGGGTCTCGCTATGTAGTTTAGACTGGTCTTGAACTCACTGTGATTCTACTGCCTCAGCCTCCCGAGTGCTGGGATTACAGGTGTATACCACCATGCCCGGCTCAGATTAGACCTTTTGGAGAGGGCGAATTCATGAATTGAAAGATATTATTGGGCCAGTGAGATAGCTCAGTGGCATAAGCACCTGCCTAGCAAGCACGAGGTCCTGAGGTCGACTCCCTGTAAACACATAAAAAAAAAAAAAAAAAAGAAAGATATTATTTCCTGGAATGTAATTTGAGAACAGAGTTGATGGGGAGGCTATAATGAGCCTAACATGTATAATTAAAGTCCTAGAAGGAAAGAATGGAGAGCTGGCAGTATTTGAAGGAATAGTGGCTAAGAATTTGAAATTCATTGAAAATTAATGAAAGATACAAATACAGAAAACATAAGGTATATAAAGTATGCTGTATAAAAAGACATCTGCACCTACCTATACACTTTGTAGTTAAACTGGAGAATGGCAAAGACAAAGATGAGCTTTTACAAAGTAATCACACAGCCAGGTGTGGTGGCACAGATCTGTAATCTCAGCACTGGTGAGGCTGAGGCAGGAGTTCAAGGTCAGTCAGCCTGGACTACATAGCGAAACTCTGTCTCAAAAAAACAAAAACAAAACAAGCCAATCAGAGCAGATACACAGCTTTGATTACTTTTTTTCTTTTTTTGAGACAGTGACACTATGTAGTTTAAGCTGGCCTTGAACTCACTATGTAGCCCAGGCTGGCCTTAAACTTTCTGCAATCCTCTTACCTCAGCTCCCAAATGCTGGGATTACAGGTATGTCACCATAGCTGGCATGTAAACCTTTTTTTTTTTTTTTTTTTTTTTTTTTTTTTTTGGTACCAGGACTTTGAGCTTGCCAGGCAGGCGCTGTGCCACTGAGCTATATCCCCGGCCACAAACTTACTTTTTTTTTTTTTAAAGAGAAAAAGAAAAAGAACAAAATTTTAAAACAACATAATAGGAGGGTAACAATGCTTAATACATTGTGTATTGTTATCTTTAAATTAGTTACTCAGGGTACAAGATATCGGCATTCAGTTGTCCAAACAATATTAGCACAGACCTTTCTTTGCGATGAACTAAGCGAAGTTAGTAGTGTATCTATCTTGACTATCTTGTATGTGTATATATATATATATATTTTTTTTTTCTTTTCCCTTCTTTTCTCCAAAACCTACTTTTTTTTTTTTTTTTTTTAATGTGGTTACCAGGAGTCGACCTCAGGGCCCTCGTGCTTGCCAGCAAGCGCTTGTGCCACTGAGCGATATCACTAGCCCTTTTTTTCCTTTATGTGGGTACCGGGAGTTGAACTCAGGACTTCGCGCCTGCCAGGCAGGCACTTATGCCGCTGAGCTATCTCACTGGCCCCAAAACCTACTTTTTAAGAACAAGTGCAAAATGAAAATATTTCCAGAAGATAAAAACTGGATACTGACAGATTTTCACTTAATGACCTTCAAAAGGGTATATATATATATATATATATAGGTCCTGAAAAGGAAAATAATCCTAGAAGATCTAAATGAACTTTGTGTGTATGAAATATTTAGGGGCTGGGGATGTAGTGGTAGAACACTTGCTTAATATATTGAAGGTTCGGCCAGACGTAGTGGCACACACCTGTAATACCAGCCCTGGGGAGGCTGAGGCAGGAGGACTGCCTTGAGTTCAAGGCCAGTTTGGGCTACATAGTGAGTTCAAAGCTAGCCAGAACTACATAGCAAGACCCTGGCTTAACAAACAAACATGTTGAAGGTTCTAGGTTCAATCCCCTAGCATTGCAAAATGAAAAATGTTTAATTGGCAGAAAAAAATTTTTTTAAACCCAAAACTAGATAAATGACTGGCTAGCAAATTGTAGGTCAAGAAGACTATAATTTGAATTGAAAAATTTTAAGATTTTTTTTTTTCTTTTTTTTCCAGGAAGGAAGAGGTATTTTAAATTTTACTTAGCCAGGTGTGGTGGAGCACATCTGTGACCCCAGAACTTGGGAGGCTGAGACAGGAGAATCACCGTGAGTTCAAGGCCAGCCTGAGCTACATAGTGAGACCCTGTCTCAAAAAAACAAAAAACAAACAAAAAAAGATTTTATTTAAATGCTGGGCGCAGTGGTGCATACCTATAGTCTCCAAGTACTTGGAAGGTAGATAAAGGAAGATTGCTTAAACCAGGAATTTTTAAGGTTAGCCTGTATAGTTTAGCAAGAGCTCATCTTGAGGAAAAAAAGATATTTAAGACCTTGTTATATATATGTGATATATCTTCAAAAGTAGCTACGAAATGCATAGAAATAGAATATGTAACTTCTGGCCACTAGAAAAGGGGAGATAGAATTAAAAAACAAAATTTCCCAAAGAAGCATGAAAAGAGACTGGAGAGCTATAAAGCATAGAAAAAAACAGGCCAGGTAGAAAGCACAACATAAGATAATGATAGAAACAAGTTTGAATATATTAATCACAATAAAATGTAAGCATAGTAACAACTACCTGATTAAGAGACAGAGATGGTTGGTGTAGGTATAAATTTTTTTTTTTTTTTTTTTTGGTGTGTACCGGGGGTCGACCTCAGGACCTTGTGCGCCAGCAGGCGCCCGTGCTGCTGAGCGATATCACCAGCCCTTTTTTCGTATGTGGGTTCTGGGAGTCAAACTCGGGCCCTCGCGCTTGCCAGGCAGGCGCTTATGCCGCTGAGCCATCTCATCGGCCCAGTTTTTTAAAATCTAATTATATGTATCTAAAATGGAAATATTTATTTATTTATTTATTTGGTACCAGGAATTGAACTTAGCACCTCGCGCTTGCCAGGCAGGCGCTGTGCTGCTGAGCTGTATCCCCGGCCTAAAATGGAAATTTTAAACATAGAAGGCAATTACTAACAAAAAAGAAATAATAAAAAACACCATTGTGGTAGCTGTAGGAATAATAGATAAAAGACTTTAAGACAAAAAATATTATTATGGATAAAGAGGGTCCTTAAAATGACAAAAGTTCAAAGCACTGGGAAGATACAACAGCTCTAAATTTGTATTCACTTGATAAGAGCATTAATATAGAAAGCAGGGCCGAGGATATAGCTCAGTGGCACAGCGCCTGCCTGGCAAGCACAAGGTTGTGAGTTCAATTCCCAGTGTCAAAAAAAAAAAAATACATATATATATATAGAAAGCAGACATTGTGTACTTTTTTTTTTTTTTTTTTTTTTTTGGAGACAGGGTAATGCAGCATAACACAGGCTAGCCTCAAACTCACTGTGTAGCCCACACTGGCCCCTAATTTGGGATCCTTCTCTCACAGCCTCCCAAGTGCTGGGATTACAGGTGTGCATCTCACCCTACTGGTATATGCTACTTTTTTTTTTTTTTTTTTCAGTAATGATGAAACCAGGGCCTTTGCACTGAGTTACTTAAGCCCTTTTTACTTATTATTTTGAGATAGGGTCTTGCCAGGTTGCTCAAGCTGGCCTTGAACTTGCAGTCCTCCTGCCTCAGCCTCCAAAGTAGCTGGGATTACAGGCATGTGACACCATGCCTGGGCCCTACTGTGATACTTAAAGGAGAATTTGTAGCTCCATTATCCTAGTGGGAGAGTTAAACTTAGCTCTTAATTATTGATAGTTTAAGCAGATACAAAATTTATAAAAATTTATAAAATATGTATTATACCACATTTGATTTCATGGAATCATATGTAGAGAAAATCTTGTGTTTCAAAATTTTAAAATGTGCATTCATGAATGAAGAATATTTAAACCAGTTAATGATGTATGCTGTCTACTAAGGCAAGATTTATGCTGGGCATGGTGGTGTATACCTGTAATCCTAACACTCAGGAGACTGAGGCAGGAGGATCTCCGTGAGTTCGAGGCCAGTCTCAGCTACATAAGTGAGTTCAAGGCCAGCCTGCACTACAGAGTGAGACCCTGTCACCAAAAAAAAAAAAAAAAAAAAAAGATTTGAATAGTTTGAAATATTCTGTGTCCTACAGCTCCATGTTAGTTTTTTGGGGGGCGGGGGCAGGGGTTCTGGAGATTGAACCCAGTCCCTTTGCACAGAGCTACATTCCCCAGCCCTGTGTAAAATTTTTAAATTTTGATGCAGAGTCCTGCTGAGTTACCAAGTTTCCCAGGCTGGGCTCAAACTTGTGATTTTCTTGCCTTAGCCTCCCTGAGTGCTGGGATTACACGTGTGTTGCCACATGCATCTCAGATCTGTGTAATTTAACTATAGTGCTTAGAAGTTAGAACCTAGAAGTTAATAGCAAAACCAAAAAGTTCTACTTTGGAAATTAAAATATGCATTTGCAAAGAACTCACGGATCAAAGAAATTTTAGTAGAAATATGAAAATACATAGCACCGAACAGTAATAATAGTACTTACGAAAACCAGTGTTACTTATTTTACTGAGTGCCTAGTGTGCCTAGTGCCACTTAGTATCCATTCATGAATACATTAAAATTTCAGACATTGTGGGGCTAACATTTGATAAGGAAGTGGGACAGACAATAAAAACAGTGAAAAGTTGATTAGTATGATGGAAGATGATAAAGTTTTGGGGAAAAGAGGTTAAAAAAAGCGTAAGGTGAAGGACATTGGAATTCATGATGAGAATGGATTTGGTAGACAGATTATAGTACAGGTTGAGTATTTCTAATCTGAAAATTCAAAATGCTTTGAAATCTGAAACCCTTCTGGTTCCAGGGATTTCAGGTAAAAGATACGCAAACTACAATATATTAACAGAACAGTTAAAATAGGCTTCACTGAGAAGTAAGAATTGAATGCAGCCCTGAAAATACTGAGAGTTAATTAGGTAGATATTGAGAAGAAAAGGATTCTAGACAACAGGTCCAATTAGAATTAAGACCTTAGGGCCAGTGAGATGGCTCAGCAGGCATAAGTGCCTGCCTGGCAAGCGCAAGGTCCTGAGTTCGACTTCCAGTACCCACATAAAGGAAGAAAAGGGCCGGTGATATCGCTCAGCGACACAAGCGCTTGCTGGCAAGCACAAGGTCCTCCTGAGTTCGACTCCTGGTACCCACGTTAAAAAAAAAAAATTAAGACCCTAGGGCCGGGGATATAGCTCAGTGGCACAGCACCTGCCTGGTAAGCGTGAGGTCGTGAGTTCAATTGCTGGTACCAAGGGAAAAAAAAAGAATGAAGACCCTAAGGCAGTGGTGGCGAACCTATGCCATGTGTGCTGCAGCAGGCTGTGTGTATCATTGAAAGTTCTAAAAGGTTTGCCATCACTGCCCTAAGGAGTGATTGTGTCTGGTAAATTCAGGGAGCAGTGTTCCAGAACACTGTACCTGGAATGCAGTAAGAGGAAAATTAGAAGAGGCCAGACAGGGGAGATGTGTAGGGCAAGGTCTTTTTTTTTTTTTTTTTTTTTTTTTTTTTTTGAGATGCGCTCTTGCTCTGCAGTTCAGGCTGCCTTGAACTCACTTTGTAGCTCAGGCTGGCCTCAAACTTACGGTGCTCCTCCTGCCTCAGTTTCCCGAATGCTGGGATTACAGTCATGTGCCACCACACTCGGCTCTAGATGTATTTTGAAGATAAAACAGATGGCTGACAGATCGATGTAGAGTAAGGAACAAGAGAGATAATTCCAAGTTGAGGCCTGAATGATAGAAGAATGGACATGCCATTCTCCTTAACTAAATGGCAAAGGCTTTAAAGGAATGAGGTTTTTGGAAAATCAAGAGTTTGGTTTTGACATGTTGAGTTTGAGATGTCTTTTAGATATGTAAGTGGATATGTCAAGTAGGTAGGTAGAGGTAGATGCATGAGTCTTGAGTTAGTGGAAGATGTCTGGGCTGGGATGCAATAAAGCATTCAGGAAGTTTATAGCCTGAAATGCAAGAGTCTGAAAATTAAAGAGCTAAGCACACTTGTAAAAAGTTAGACAAAGACCAACAGAATAAACCCAAGAAAGATTGAAGAAAGGAGGAGATAAAAATGAAGAGGAAAGAATTAATAAACACAAAGGACAAATATAATAAAGATCAGCAAAGTTGAAATGCGATTCTTCAAAGCCAGGTGTGGTAGTGCATGCCTGTAATCCCAGCACTCAGGAGGCTGAGGCAGGAGGATTGTTGTGAGTTCAAGGCCACCCTGGTCTACACAGTGAGTTCAAGGCCAGCCTTGAATACAGAGTAAGACCCTATCTCAAAAAAAACAAACAACAACAACAAAAGATAAATTTCTGTCAGGATTAGTTAATAGCCAGGCATGTTGACACACACCTGTAATCCAGTGCTCTGGGAATCTGAGGTAAAAGGATCTCAAGTTCGAGCCCAGCCTCAGCACTTCAGCAAGAACCTGTCTCAGAATTTGTAAAACAAGACTGGGGCTCAAACTCAGTGTGAAGGCCTTGGATTCAGTCCTCAGCATAGGGGTGAAGGGTAAGCCAGGAGAAATTAGAAAATCTGCATAGTCTGTAAACACTAACCATATTGAACCAATAGTCTATAAAATCTTCCTATGAAGAAAGCAGTGTACAGTTAAGTGTACAGTAAAGAAAATGTCATGCTGCAGAGTGGAATAAAGAAAACACTAGGCCCATGGAAGATGGCTTCAACAGTAGAGGAATGGCCTGAAAATGATCTGTCTCTTGCTGTGAGGTATGTAATGTTACCAGTGTGATGTGCTTGCCAGAAACGTTTAACTCAAATCTATTGAAAACACAGGCAAAGCTGCCTGCTGTGCTTGGAATCTCAGTACTCAAAAACAAAAACAAAGAAAACCCCAACCAAACAAACAAAAAATAAGAACTAGGGCCGGTGAGATGGCTCAGCGGCTTAAGCGCCTGCCCGGCAAGTGCGAGGGCCCAAGTTCGACTCCCGGAACCCACATACGAAAAAGGGGCCGGTGATATCGCTCAGCGGCACGGGCGCCTGCTGGTGTGCGAGGTCCTGAGGTTGACCCCCCGGTACCCACAAAAAAAAAAAAAAAAATAATAACTAAAGATGGTAGTAGGATTTATACTGCAAATTGAGGACATTAAAATTGTTACCATCATTTCATGAATATATTCTAATAACTAGAGAAGTAGGAAGACGATAATAAAGAAAAGTCTTTGATTTGGATATATTTTTCTTTTCTTTTTTTTTTTTTTTTTAAATGTGGGTACCGGGAGTTGACCTCAGGACCTCGCACTTGCCAGCAAGTGCTCGTGCCGCTGAGCTATCTCACCAGCCCCGTTCTTGTTTTTTTGGGAAAGGTTCTCACTATGTGGTTAAGGCTGGTTTTGAACTCATTATGTAGCCCTGGCTAGCCTTGAATTTGAGCAATCCTCCTGCCTCAGCCTCCTGGGATTACAGTCATGTGCCACCAAGCATGTGATAAAGTTTTAAGAATAAATTACCAAGGTATTTGTAAAAGAATTGATACGTGCTGACTTCACAATGGAAATATTTTAGTTTCTTGTTTTTCTTTTGAGACAGTGTCTTGCTATATAGTCCAGGTTGGCCTTGAACTCACTATGTAGCCCAGATTGGCCTTGAACTCATGTTGATCCTTCTGCCTCAGCTTCCCAAGTGCTGGGATTTTAGGTGTGCACCCCCATGCCTGGCAGAAATTGTTTTGTTTCTGTTAAGCAGATTAGTATTACTAATCATTGATGTGAATAATAGGTTTGCTGTTGAGAATGAAAAGGGAAAATGTGCTTCCCCTCACAGACTAAGGCAGTCGTCAACAAATACAAGGTGTAATTTAAAAAATATAGTGACCACTGAAATACTTAAATTTTAAAAAATGTACTAAAGTAAAAGATACATTGCTATTATCCCTCTCAAAATACTCTCCCTCACTTTGGGCACTTATCCCATACTCCTTTTTTTTTTTTTTAATGTGGGTACTGTGAGTCAAACTCAGGATCTCCCTCTTGCCAGCAGGCGCTTGTGCCAGCTGAGCGATATCACCAGCCTTATCCCATACTTCTTGCAACTTTCTTCATTTTTTTTTCTTTGAGATAGGGTCTCATTATGTAGTTCAGTATGGCCTTGAACTGCCTCAGCCTCCTGAGTTGTGGAAGTCCTCTTTCATGAGTGTCTTTAGTTGTGCTGTCATGGCTTCCTCCATGAATCTATTCCTCCTGAATTTCAGAATATTTACCTTTTATAGTCATTTTGACTTTGAGAAAGAGCCAGAATAAGGTGAATAAGGTGGACGAGGAGCACACCATGTTTTGGACAGAAATTGCTGTACTAGAAGCAGTGTGTGACATGGAGTGTTGTCATGATGAAGGATGAAAACATTTGCCCATTTCTCAAGCTGTTTTCTATGCACATTATTTCTTAATCACTTTAATAAGCCCTTGTAATACTCAGAGTTCACTATAGTCTTCCTAGGTATAAACCCAGCTTTCACAGTTCTTTCAAAAACACATCACCTTGATCTTGGATTTTTTTTTTTTTTTTTGGTACTGGGAATCGAACTCAGGACCTCACACTTGCCAGGCAGGCACTGTCACTGAGCTATGTCCCCGGCCTGATCTTGGATCTTGATTGAAGTGCTTTTTTTTTTTTTTTGCACTAGGAGAACTGGATGATTTCCATTGCTAGCTCTGAACCTTGGCCTAAGGATCATAACCATAGACCCAGATTCCATTTTCAGCGATGACATTTCTTAAAAAGCTGAAATCTGAAGTGGCACTAGCTCAAAACAAAATTTTATGATAGTGTGTTGATTTTGGTCCATGATTTACAGCATACTTTAAAAACACACCTTGTCTCAACCATAGTTGAGTCACTACTGACTGACTGCACCGAACACATTGAAATGTGTCACATGCTGTTACTGAGGTTCAGCATTCAGCGTCTTGCATTGAAGATTCCTGCCTTTCTGTTGGATAGTGCTTTGCAGCAGCATTCATCAGTTTTGTTTTGTTTTGGTTTTTGAGGTAGGGTCTCACTACGTAGACTGGCCTTGAAATCACTATATAGCCTAGGCTGGCCTCGAACTTGCAGCGATTCTCTTGGCTCAGCCTCCTGAGTGCTGGGATTACAGGCATGCGCCACCATGCCCAGCTTTATATTTTTTGATCACATTTGGTACATATCAAAAGGCTAGTTTGTGTTTAGCACTATGGGAGCTGGGAAAGAAATAAAAGATAACTTTGTTTTCAAAGAGTTTATAGTCTAGCCAAGGAAAAACTAAGGTATAAAGTGATGTTAACATAAGAGCACCAGCAGTTGGGGAGGCTGAAGCAGGAGGATCACAAATTTGAGCGCAGCCTGGGCAACTTGGCAGGACCATATCTCAAAATTTAAAAATGAGCAAATTGATTGGGAGTGTAGTTCAGTGCAAAGGCCCTGAGTTCAATCCCTTGTGCTAGAAACAAACCCAAAAACAAAAACAAGGAAAACACACACATAAGAGTAATGTGAGATTAAGTAGTTTCAGGAGCTTTCATTGAAGACGAGAGTTTTGACTTGGAATTTGAGACGAGAATTCAAATGAATGGAAGAATAGTAAGGAAATTTTAGTTGGAATAATATTCTTTTAATCCAGGAGTAAACATTTTATCCATACGGTAAACCAACATCTGAGTCATGCATGAAGAGCTTTGGTTATAACCAATTTGTAGAACATTTTGATGGTATTCCTATAATCCCAGCACTGGGGAGGCTGAGGGCAGGAGAATCCAAAGTTGGAGGCCATCCTAGGCTACACAGTGAGACCCTATATCAAAAAATGAAAAAACTGGTGGTGGCCAGGTGTGGTGGTACATGCCCATAATCCTAGAAGGAGGATTGTTGCATGTTCGAGGCCAGCCTGAACTGCATACCAAGCAAGACCCTGTCTCCAAAAAAAAAAAAAATGGGTAGTTAAATGGTTGAATTATGTGCATAGTTATTATTATGCATAGTCATCAAGTATAAGCAATTAAACTGTTCATATAAATCTCTATACTTAGTATTACTACAGGCAGACCAGACAGTTCTGAGGTCAGCTGAAAACAGTTGCCTTGATACTTAAGACTTCTTTAAACACTATGTTCCCAAGCGATTGGACCTGACTGGCAGCCTAGATGTTTCACAGGCCTAGAGATTAGGAACCAGAATGGAGCAAGGGCATCCAGGCTTTGGATTTGGAGGAGCTTGGAATCATAATAAAGCTGCCTTTTCCCCCATTTTCAGACGCCAGTGTTAGAGAAGAAACTATTGTTATACATATCTTAATTTAACCTGATTGGGTTAATCAAGTAACTTTCTCTTTTTCTTTTTCTTTTTTCTTTTACCTTGTCATTCTGTTTTTTCTTCCCTTTGGTTTTTTTGTTTTTTGTTTCGTTTTAGTTTTTTTTTGTTTTTTTGTTTGTTTGTTTGTTGTTGTTTTTTTGAGACAGGGTCTTGCCATGCAGTTCAGACCAGCCTTGAACTCACTATGTAGCCGAGGCTGGCCTTGAACTCAAGGTGATCCACCTGGTTCAGCCTCCTGAGTATTGGGATTACAGGCATTTGCCACCACGCCTGGCAACTTTCTGTATTCTTATTTGACATATACTAGCTGAGAAAGAAAGAAGGTTTGGGGAAACAGATAATGCAAGTAAAATATTTGGCTTGTTCTCGAAAGGGTACTATAAACAGATATTTTACATATGTATATATTTTTTTCCTAGAAGTCTTTAAATCTCCCTCCTTCTCTTTTTCCTCCCTCTCTCTCTCTCCCTCCTCCCCTCTCCCTCCTCTGCTCTCCGTTTTTCTACCTTTCCCTTTTCTTTCTCCTTCCCCTTTCCTTTCCCCTTTCCTTCCCTCCCCTGGAGTGCTCTCTTTGTCTGTCTGTCTGTGTGTCTGTCTGTCTCTGTCTCTCTTTCTCTCACACTCAGTCACTCACTCTGTAATCCAGGGTGGAGTTGAATTCCCGGTGTAACCCAGGCTGGTTTAAAACTTGCAATCCGTCTGCCTCAGTCTCTCAAGTGCTATCTAGTAGCCTTTTGAGCTGTTAATCACAGAGACATAAAATTTTAGTCACGGTCATGACACAAGTTAGTTTTTGAGATAGAATTTGAACTCATGCCTTTCTGATTGCAATTTCTGTTTTCTACTATGCCATCCTCTGAAAGGAATCAGAATTCTAATTATGTGGATTTGAGACAAGACTATTCTTAATCCCTAAGGTTGGGCAGATTGCATTATTTACTTGATATTCTCTTCACCAGCATTGTTTTTGTTTGTTTGTTTGTTTGTTTTGTTTTTGAGGCAGAGTTTTGCTATGCATTTCAGCCTGGCCCAGAACTCACTTTGTAGCCCAGCCTGGCCTTGAGCACGTGACAGTCCTCCTGTCTCAGCCTCCCAAGTGCTGAGATTACAGGTGTGCACCACCACACCTGGCCAGCATTTTTGTGTTCATGGAACTAGGTCAAACTAGAAAAAGTATTACAGCAGAGCCTTGGGGGATGTGTTGAAGACTGTAATGTAGACTTCTAGCAGATGGTGTTAGTTTGCTAGGGACATAAGTAAAAGACTGCCTTCTTTTCATCCTAGATCATTGCTTGGTATAACCTAGAACTACCCCAAAACATTTGGTGATAATAGATAGCAGAGGGAAGCAGATAGTTTGGCACAGGGTTGGGTGGGAGTGAAACCTAGATGGGGGAGATTTTAGAAGGGAATCTGGTTAATTTTCATTTATCCAATAGAAATATTTATTGTATACCTGCTAAATATTTTATTGTCATTGAAGTATAAAGTCACTATCTTCAGGGATCTCATGGTCTGGTGGGGAGATGTTAGATAAAAGAGTATTTTCAACTCCAGGTAAAATGTACAGTGTCTTTATGCCATGTCTTTTTAGCAGTATTATAGGACGGTATAAAATACAGCAGCATGGTGGTATTTTCTTTTTAATTTTTAATGTATTATTTTGAGTAAGTAAATTCATACCCAAGGCAAGTTCCAAAAAGTGTGCAGCAGTAATGGGTTCTTCTGTCATCATTGTTCTTGTGTTTTTGTTTTTTGGTCCCTGTGTTTTGATACCTTCCTTTCCTTCCCTAATGCATCACTGTTTCTTGTATATCTTCCAGAAATGTTCCCTATGGATATAAAGTATGCACATACAGTAGCATACTAGATTCACTGTATCTTGTATTTTTCACTTTATATCTTACTTCCAAATAAACCATAGAACATCCTTGGTTTTAATAACTACATACTATTTCATGTGTGGCAGTAACATGATTTGTTTGGGTAAGCCCCTATTAAGGGTTTTCAGGATATTTCTAGACTTTTGTTGGAAATAGTGCTGTAAAGAGTACCTTTAAGCCGGGTGCAGTGGTGCGTGCACACCTGTAATTCCGGCACTTGGGAGGCTGAGGCAGGAGGATTGCAGCAAGTTTGAGGCCAGCCTGGGCTACATAGTGAGTTCAAGGCCAGTCTGGACACATAGCAAGACCCTTTCTCAAAAAAACAAAACAAAACAAAATATAATATCTTTAAAAACACAGGTCTTAAAAAACAGAAAACGGGGGGCCGGTGAGATGGCTCAGCAGCTTAAGCGCCTGCCTGGCAAGCGCGAGGGCCCGAGTTCGACTCCCGGAACCCACATACGAAAAAAGGGGCCGGTGATATCGCTCAGCGGCACGGCGCCTGCTGGCGCTCGAGGTCCTGAGGTCGACCCCCCGGTACCCACAAAAAAAAAAAAAAACAGAAAACGGCCGGCAATATAGCTCAGTGGCACAGTGCCTACCTGGCAAGCGCGAGGTCATGAGTTCGATTCCTGGTACCGAAGATAAAACAAAACAAAAAACAATGCAGATCTTTAAGGAAGGGAAGAAGGGTTAAAGGGAGGGGAGGGGATTGGGGAAAAAAAAAGAAAGATCAAAACGTATCATGGGGGCCGGTGAGATGGCTCAGTGGCGTAAGCGCCTGCCTTGCAAACGTGAGGGCCCGAGTTCGACTTCCGGATCCCACATACGAAAAAGGGGCCGGTGATATCGCTCAGCGGCACGGGTGCCTGTTGGCGCGCGAGGTCCTGAGGTCGACCCCCCCGGTACCACAAAAAAAAAAAAAAAAAAAAAAAAAGTATCATGTACAGGTACAAATTCCCTATGATAAGTGTGATCATTATGTAAGTCTAAAATGTACCAATAAAATTTTAAAAAATAAAATAAAAACACAGGTCTTTGTACATAGGAGCAAGTATACTTGTAGGATAAATTCCCAACGGTCTGGAGAATGTTTTGAAGGGTGATGAAACTATGTAGAAACAGAGATCAGTTGTTTGGAGACTTGTAATGATGAGGGACTGAATTAAGGTAGTGGCAAGAGTGGACAGGGAAAGAATAAATTAGATATCTCATATTCCCTGATTTACCCCATATTCTAACATATTTGAAATTGATAGCTTATAGTTGATGATTTCATTCAATTAATTGCAAGTATATTTATAATTTCTTAGTGGTTCATAAAATGGTATATGATAGAAACAATATTTTAGATTCAGTGAAATACAGTCTTAGATAAGAAGGTAGGATTAGGAAGACTTAGATGTAGAAAATAAGGGAAGAGACAAGATAGACCTATCTTTTAGTATTTTTATTTCTTTACCTTTAGTGTTAAAACCATTTTTTATTTTCTGCAGGCTTTTCTTTTTCTTTCTTTCTTCTTTTTTTCTATATGCGGGTACCAAGAGTCGAACTCGGAACCTCGCGCTTGCCAGGCAGGCGCTTATGCCACTGAGCTGTATCACTGGCCCAGGCTTTTCTATTTGATAATAGTTTTATTAATTTTGTGAATGTAATCATCTGGCTTGTTAGTGGGTATTTAGGTCGCATTTTTCTTTGGTTTATTACAGATAATTGATAACAACAGTTTTCTCTTTAGAACTGGGGAAATATTGAATTTAGGAGACTTTCAGATAATTGTATATAATATTTGCCAGATTCTTTCCTGCTCTTTCATGCTCTCTCTCTCTCTCTCCCTGTTTCTGTCCCTCTCCCTCTCCCCTTCCTCCCTATGTATTGAACTCAGGCCCTCACATTGATTAGATATAATTTCATATGGTGAGTCATATTAAAAATTAAATCAGTTGAATATTTTGATGCTTGGAACACCGGCAGGTATCCTCCTGTGTTCTTTAAATCATCCCTAGATCACCTGTAATACCTAATATAAGGTAAATGCTATGTACATATGAGCACATTGCATTATATATACATAATTATGGTATTGTTGCTGTGCTTGAGCATCTAAGGATTTGCGTATTTGCAGGGGGGGGGGACCAATTCTCAAGAATACTAAGGGACAACTAACTATGCTTACAGATAAATTTTTGCAAGTTATTTGCTATTAACGTGACTGCCAGTAATCTATAGCTCTTGAAATCTCAAATTTCTGTATTAGAATATTCTTTGCATCTCATTCTACAGGGCATATTCATATAATGCTTTTGGCTATTAGGGACGATACTTCCAGTGCCAGGGTTCTCATAACCGTGGTATCACAGAATTAGTATGTTGTCAATTCTGACAAGAACATCTAATCAAAGAAGTAATTAAAGTTATATTTTAAATTTGTTGATTAATCTGTCCCCAGATAAACTTGTAAATCTGAACCCCCAAGCAAAAAAATCAGGGTACTCTTTTTTCCTTCTTCTTCTTCTTCCTCTTCCTCCTCATCTTCCTCATCTTCTTCTTCTTCTTCATCTTCCTCATCTTCCTCATCTTCTTCCTCTTCCTCCTCATCTTCCTCGTCTTCTTCTGCTTCTTCTGCTTCTTCTGCTTCTTCTTCTTCTGCTTCTTCGGCTTCTGCTTCTTCTTCTGCTTCTTCTGCTTCTTCTTCTTCTGCTGCTTCTTCTGCTGCTTCTTCTGCTTCTTCTGTTTCTTCTTCTGCTGCTGCTTCTGCTTCTTCTGTTTCTTCTTCTGCTGCTGCTTCTTCTTCTGTATGGTGCTAGGGATTGAACCCAGGACCTCCTGCATACAGCTGTCTGCCTTCCAATAACATTCAGTCTCATAAACAAAGTAGTTTTTGTGATTTCTGTACTGTACAGTACAACACTGTTCAGTAATTTAAGTTCATAAGCAATAAAGAAAACTACAGTATTCCGAAGCGCTCTCACAGGGACCTAAAAGCTATTCGAGTGCATTCATTTTGCAGAAGCTTAGGTTTGTGCTTTTAGTGCATCCTAACATATATGATGTCCTGATGTAACGTCTTTCATTCTCAAAATGTCCCAGTTTCGATGAAACATGATCATCCTCATGTAGTGGTGGAGCAGTGTGACACTTAGATTTCCTGTGTGCTTCCTGTTCTCTCTCTCTACTACCTTAATAGTTTTTCAGATAATCTTTTCTTGGTAAGCCTCAGCAAGACAACTAAGTGATTTTTTGTTTGTTTGGTTTGTTTTTTTTTTTTTTTTTGGGTTTTTGAGACAGGGTCTCACTTTGTAGTTTAGGCTGGCCTTGAACTTACTATGTAGTTCAGGCTGGCCTCGAACTTGCAGCAGTCCTCCTACCTCAGCCTCCCAAGTGCTGGGATGACAGGCATGCGCCACCACACTTGGCAAGATGACTAAGTGATTTGAAGGAATTTGGAGGACTTACCTTTTTCAAAAGAAGTTAAGAATTCTTTGAAAAAGTGTATAATTTTCTTCTACTTAAATATTCAGGTGGAGCTAGTATGCCAGTATGCATACAACAACTATTACATACATACTATTAAAACATGTATAGCTGGGCATGGTGGCGCACACCTATAATCCCAGCATTCAGGGGGCTGAAGCAGGAGGATCGCCACGAGTTCGGGACCAGCCTGAGCTACACAGCTCAAGGCCAGCCTGAACTACACATAGTGAGACCCCATCTCATAAACAAACAAGCAAGCATGTATATGTGAAAAATGGATGTTGTTTTCTAACTATATAATACCTTTGTACAAAAAAAAAATAAAATAAAATAACCAATTTGGATTAGATTGCCTATAACATATCTTTGGACTTTAATATCCTTTAATTAAATTAAGTATTTGTGAGGACAGTACAAATAATGGCAGTGCCACTTGAATGTTTATTTTGTTTTGTTTTTTTTTGAGACAGGATATTGCTGTGTTGTCAGGCTGGTGTCAAGCTCCTGAGCTCAAGCAGTGCTCCTGCCTGAGCCTCCTGAGTGCTAGGATTACAGGCACAAACATTTTCATGTTATTTAAGTACTTATCAACCACATAACATGGTTATAAACTTACTTAACTATTCTCCTATTATCCTTTTGATGCTTCTAGCTTTTCTATAGTAATAATTAACACTTTTTGTTCATGTGGCTTTTTCTTCTTTTTCCTTTTAACATCCTATTGTACAAAGGAAGACATACTGAAGCTAATGAAAATGAATCTTTTTCAAGGGTTACAACTCAGGTATCAGCTGCCTTTATTTTTAGAGCAAGGCATGTAGACATAAACTCTTTACATTAACTCAAGTTAACAATTATCTAACCCTTCTGCTACCAGGTTAACTTTTTATTTTGATGGCACGTAAGTTTAAATTCGTAACCCTCATAGTCCTGCAGTCAGCCCTTCCTTGCTTGTCCATAGTGATGAAAAAGGGTTGAGCACTTGACTGTTGAGGAGTCGCCGCCACTGTTGGGAGGCACTGGCTTTGTATCTCGATGAAACTCCGTAACAGCCCTGCGTTCCCTGCTGTCCAGTAGACAAGACCAGCCCTGTCTCTCTTGTGGTCACACAGAAGCGTTAGCAGGATTGTTAACCAGACCGAATAGAGAGCTTCTCCCCTTTTTCTTTTGTTTTTCCCTTCTCTTTTTTCCTAATGAATTTTTTTTTTTTTTTTTTTTTTTGTGGGTACCGGGGGTCGACCTCAGGACCTCGCGCGCCAACAGGCACCCGTGCCGCTGAGCGATATCACCAGCCCCTTTTTTCGTATGTGGGATCCGGGAGTAGAACTCTGGCCCTTGCGCTTGCAAGGCAGGCGCTTATGCCGCTGAGCCATCTCACCGGCCCCCTAATGAATTTTTTGAAAAGTAGGTCCTGAAAACCTTCCATGAGTCAGGCACTGTTGTGGGTGCTGAGAGTTCAGTAGTATAGAAACCAACAAAAGTCCTTATGTTTGCCAGGCACATTGGTGACACAGGCCTGTAATCCCAGCTATTCAGTAGGCTGAGGCAACCAGAGCACTGGGAGTTGGAGGCCAGAATGGTTACTTACTGAGATCCTGTCACAAACAAACAACGAAAAACAAGTTCAAGTCCAGTCTGTTTTGAGATCCTATCTCAAAAAGAAAGAAAGAAAATTAAAAAAAAAAAAAAAAAAAAAAAAAAAGGACTGGGGTTGTGGCAGAGCGCTTGCTTAGTGTGCTCAATGCCCTGGGTTCAATCCCTAGTACCACAAAGGAAGAAAACCAATAAATTGTATCATATATTGGAAAATTCTGTTATTTGGGGAAATAGTGCAAGGAAAGATAACAGGAGTGTTGGCTTGATGTTATTTTTTTGTTTGTTTTGGGATGGGCATTTGCTAGTTGCCCAGGCTGTGCCTTGAACTTGTGATCCTCCCTCTTCAGCCTCCAGAGTAGCTGGAACACAGGTATACATGCACCTCTGCCTAGCTGTTGTTGAAATTTTAAATAAGGTGTTCAGGAAGTACTCACTGAGAAAATAACATTTGCACAGCTTTAAAGGCTATGAGAGTGAAACAGGAGTGATACGGGAAAGAATGTTCCCAGCAGAGGGAGCAGCATGCTTGAGACCTGAGTCAGGGAGCACACCAGGTGTGTTGTAGGCCTTTGGGTCAGACAGGTGGCCAGTGTGGTTGGGCTAAAATTAGTGGCAGTGAGGAAGTCAGACCAGAAAGATAATGCAGAGCCAAATTCCTTACCTGGAGTATAATGATCAGATACATAGTTTTACAGGCTCTCTCGCTCACTCCTGAGATTTGATTAGTCTGAAGAGAGCCAAAGATATAGAAGCACAGAGGGACCAGTTAGGAGGCTGCTATAATGTGAACAAAACTTGGTGACTTAGACCAGGATACAGCGTGGAGATGGTAGTGAAGAGTTGGAGCCTATGTATTATTTAACATTTTTAAATAACTTCAAACTTTAAAAAATACTACAAGATTTCAAAGACCTCCTATATATCTTTTAGCAGATTCCCCAGTTGACATTTTACCATATTGGCTTTATGTCACTTTTTTTTTTTTTTGTGGGTACCAGGGGTCAAACTCAGGACCTCGTGCGCCAGGAGGCGCCCGTGCCGCTGAGCAATATCACCGGCCCTTTTTTCATATATGGGTACCGGGAGTCGAACTCAGGACCTCGTGCTTGCCAGGCAGGCACTTATGCCGCTGAGCTATCTCACCGGCCCTTATGTCACTTATTGATCTCCCTCTACATATAGACTTTTTCTGAACTATTTGATAGTATGTTAGAGGTAAGGTGAGCTTTTTAATACTTAGGAGTCCATTTCCCAAAGATGTTTTTCTTATAAGGTTATATCGGTCAGCTTGAGTTACCATAACAAAAAACCATAGACTTTGGATTCAACAACAGAAATTTGTTCTAGCACCATTCAGGAGTTGGGAAGTATACGATCAAAGTCCTATTCACTTTCTGGTAAGAGCTCCAGGCTTTCTTCTTGACTTGTAGCCAGGGTTTTTGCTGTGTCTTCCCTTAGGGTGAAGGGTGGGGACAGAACACCAGCACTTGTGTCTGCAGACTCTCTTACAAACTCATTTAACCTTAGTTACCTCCTTCCTTCAAGCCCTGTCTCCAAATATAGTCATTTGGGGGGTTAGGGCTTCAACGTATGAATGTGGGGGTGGGGGCACAAACCAGTCTTACAGCAGCAGTTGTTGTATGGCTTCTGCAGTTACCAAAATCAGGAAATGAACACCAGTACAAGGCTACTGTTGAAGCTGCAGACCCTAGTGGGATTTCGCCATTTGTCCCAATAATGGTCTTAAAGGCCCAGGATCGTGTGTTGCATTTGGCTGTCATTATTCTCATTTTCTTCTGTCAAGAGCAGTTCCGCAGTCTGTCTTTGTCTTTCATGATTGCTATGGTCTGGGTGTGGTTTGTCATCCAAAGGTTCATGTGCTGGCCAGGTGTCGTGGCACACACCTGTAATCCTAGCACTCAGGAGGCTGAGGCGGGAGGATCACTGGGTTCAAGGCCAGCCTAAGCTACAAAGTGAGTTCAAGGCCAGCCTGAACTACATAGTGAAACCCTATCTCACAAAGACAAAAAAACTCACAAAAAACAAAGGCTTATGTGCTGGAAGATTGGTTCTTAGTGTGGTAATGTTGAGAGGTGGTGGAACTTTTAGCAGGCAAGGCCTAGTGGAAGTATTGAGGTCACCAAGGGCATCACCCTGGGAAGGTATTCATACTGGTATCACAGAGTGAGTGAGTTCTCTCCAGAGCAAGACTGGCCTGCTCAGAGCCTGCCATCTGAATCCCTCTGCTTCCCTTTCTTGCCATCTGATCACTCTCACACGTCTTCCCACCTGGAGGTCATCAGCCATATTGTGATGCAGCCAAGGGGCCCTCACCAGGGGTCAAGTAGATAGAGCCACTCCATCTTGGACTGCCAGCCTCCAAGACTTTGAGCTAAACTTCTGTTCTTATTACCCAGCCTCAGGTATTTTGTTATAGCAACAGAAAGGGATAAAAACAATGACCTGAGCTAGGTGTAGTGGCACATGCCTGTAATCCCAGCATGTTGGGAGACTGAGGCTGGAGGATTGAGAGTTGGAGGTCAGTTTGAGCTATATAGCAAGTTCAGAGGTGGCCTGGACTGTATAGTAAGATACTATCTCAAAAAACTAAATAAAACAAACAAATAAACAAAAACAAAGACCTGGATAATTTTGATGAGTATGCACCAGCAATTTATAGAATATCCATAAATTTGTGTTTGTCTGATATTTTACTGTTAACAGTATTCAGGTTATGCAGTTTTGGGCAGGAATACCACAGAAGTAATGCTGTCTTCTTAATGTATTATATTTAGAGGATCGTAATGTTAGCCAGGCCCATTAATAGTGATGTTCAGTTTATCACTTTGTTAAGGTGCTATTGCCAAGATTCTCCATTGTAATGCCTATGAAAATTTTGTGGAGAGATAGACTGAGATAGTACACATATCCTTTTCCTCATTAAACTTTCTTTCGCTAGCCTTAGTATCCATTGATGATTGTTGCTTAAGTAAGTTTTCACCATAATGGTTGCCAAATACTAATTTTGTTAACATTATTCATACTACGTTTATAGTTGGCATTATATCTTAAAGTAGGGCTGTCCCCACCCCTTCCCTTATTTATTCGTATCAGTATATATTCCCTGGATTCCTGTTTAATCAGTGGGCTGTAATCTTTTGCTATTTATTTTTACACATGTCATCAATTTGGCCGGTAGGAACCCTTCAAGCTGATGCTTGTATTTTCTTGATACCATTTTTTGAATATGTTTTTACATTCTCATACAAGATGTTTCAAGCTTGCTTTTACTTTTTTTTCTGACCTTGAATAAGTCATTTCTCCAAGAAGTCCTGGTTCTTGTAGAAACTAAGATCTATGCATTAGGTCTGCTCATTAATACTGGAATGTGCACACAGATACACATATTCATGTGCATATTTTTTGTATATAACTCTTGAGTTCATGTCAAGACTTCACTTACAGTCCAACACCATAGGGCTTATTGCAGCCTTTGCCTTTTCCATATTTGTAACTTTCTAAGTCTGTATATATTTCAAAGGTAGCATTAGTGAGATTTGCTGATAATTTGCATAGAGGGGAGTAAAGATGACTAAAGATTTTTGACTGGAGCCACCAGAACAAATTGAAATGTCATTTATTGAGGTAGAGAAGAATAAAGAAGACATTTTGGAGGAAGAGATCAGGCCAGTTTTGGACATGCTGACTCCGGTCTGTCTATTAAACATCCAAGAAGAGACATTGGGTGAGCACTTGAATATTTGAGTCTGCAGTTCAAAAACAAGGTCCAGGACTAGGGTTGTAGCTCAGTGGTAGAACCACAACACCCCAATCCCCAGCACCACCAAAAATAAGAAATTGAAGGATGGAAAAACAAACTTTAAGAAAACCAATTAAAAAAAAAATTTTTTTTTTAAACACTGGAGATGAAACCCAGGGATACTCCATCACTAAGCTATGTCTCCAACCCTTTTTATTTTTTATTTTGAGACAGGGTCTCATTAAGTAGCACCAGGCTATCCTGAAACTTGAGATCCTCCTGCCTCAACTTCCCAAGGAGATGAGATTATAAGCATGTGCTACCATGCCTAGCTAAAATCAGTCAAATTTTCAGGACAAGCATGATTGTGTTCCTTTAATAACCTTTTATTATGGAAACAGCAAATACATATTATAGACGATTAGAATACAAGCAAGTAGAAGATAAGAATATATACCTATATCTCTTAGCAATCAGTACTACAAAAACTTAGTTTTGATTGGGTGCAGCAGCACACGCCTGTAGTCCCAGCACTGGGGAGGCAGAGGCAAGAGGGGCGCCATGAGTTCGAGGCCAGCCTGTGCTGCATAGTGAGTTCAAGGACAGTCTGAACTATATAGTGAGACCCTGTCTCAAAAAAACAAAAACATAACAAAATCAAAAACCAAAAACTTGGGCCGGTGAGATGGCTCAGCGGCTTAAGCGCCTGCCCGGCAAGCGCGAGCGCCCGAGTTCGACTCCCGGAACCCACATACGAAAAAGGGGCCAGTGATATCGCTCAGCGGCACGGGCGCCTGCTGGCGCGCGAGGTCCTGAGGTGGACCCCCTGGTACCCACAAAAAAAAAAAAAAAAACCAAAAACTTAGTTTTGTATCTTTTCTAATCTTTTATATAAGGATAAGTCTTTTTCTAAACTGAGATGATGACAGGCATGGTGGCACACACCTATAATCATAGCACTTGGGAGACTGAGGCAGGAAGATTGCTGTGAGTTTGAGCCTAGCCTGGGCTATACAGTGAGTTCAAGACCAGCCTGCACTATAAAGCAAGACCCTACCTCAAAAAAACCAACCAACAGGCCGGTGAGATGGCTCAGTGGCTTAAGCGCCTGCCTGGCAAGCGTGAGGGCCCGAGTTCGACTCCCGGAACCCACATATGTAAAAGGGGCCGGTGATATCGCTCAGCGGCACGGGCGCCTGCTGGCGCGCAAGGTCCTGAGGTCGACCCCCGGTACCCACAAAAAAAAAAAAACAAAAAAACAAAAAAAAAAAAACCAACCAACCAGCCAACAAACTGAGATCATGTAATTACTGTTTTTGTCAATTGATTTCCATTTCATTAAAATGTTATTTTTAAAATTTTTTGTTTTTATTAGTACTACATCTTTACAGTACATGATTACATTCCTTGTGGGGAGTTGATGCATGTATATAATACCTCATAAAATTTTTCATTTTATATACCACACATAGATTTCTAGATTTCCTCAGTTGGTTCAAAAATGTCATTTAATACTGTAGTTGGTCAGCTGGGCGCGGTGGCACATGCCTGTAGTGCTAACACTAGTAGGCTGAGGCAGGAGAATCACTGAGAGTTCAAGTCTAGCCTGGGGCTACATAGTGAGTTCAAGGCCAGTTGTAAACTACACAGCGAGACCCTGTCTCAAAACCAAAAACAAAAAATGTGGGTTAGTTCAAACCTATAACTAATTAAAGAGCACAAGTTAATTATATCTGATTACTATATTCCATCCATCTCTCTTAATCTGTTTAGTACATTTTATAATTTGTTGATGAGACTAGGCCTATTGTCCTGTAAAATATCACACATAAGGAGTTTGGTTATTTCCTTATGGTGTTATTAGCTCTTTTTATTATTTTTTTCTTTTTATTATTTTTTTCTTTTTATTATTTAACACTAAAATTACTTGCTACATTTTCTAAAACTTCCCTTTGTATAGAAGTTTTTGTGACTTCTTTCTTAAAAATAAGAATAAACCCTAAAGTTTTTTAGCTGGATTTTAAGTCTCACCAGAATTTGTCATCTTTGCCCGTTCTCAGCTGTTCTTCCTTGCAAATCTTCCTAGTCAAACAAGTAAGAATAGCGGCTAAGAGCATGAACTCTCAGCTGGGCATGGTGGCACTTGCCTGTAATGCCATCATGCTGGGGGAGGAGGATCAAAAGTTTGAGCCCAGCCTGGGCAACCTAGCAACTTAGGGAGAACCTGTTTCAAAATAAAAAAGTAAAATAGGACTGAGGATATATAGCTCAGTACAAAGGCCCTGGGTTCAATCCCAGTACAAAGAAAAAAAACAAACAAACAACTAATAAATGAGCATGAACTCTGGAGCCAGACCATCTGGATATATGAATCCCAGCTGACTACTTAATTAATAGCTGTGTCTCTGGACAGTTTACTTCATTCCATCCATTAGAAGGGAATGGTAATAGTACTACCTTACAGGGTATTGTTGAGGGCATCAGCTAATATTTATATCATTTTTAGAACAGTACCTGGCATGTAAAAGTGCTATGTTTGTTAAATAATTTAAAATTCTAGCCTAAGCCTTCCCTTCTCTAAGACAAAAGGCACTCATTGCAGTTCTGCTTAGCACCTTTGTTCATGATCTGTTCAAAATGGAATGCTCTTTGTCTTCCTGCCTACTTATGGACATTTAACTTTTTTTTTATTAGTAAAGTATGTGTTTGAGACACACAATAAATACACTGATTGTGCCAAGTGGGTACATATTCATATTGCATCTTGATCCTTTTTACTTCCCCTTCCCCTCTCTCTCCTGTCTACCTAGAAATTTAACTTCTTAACTAATATTAATTGGGCATCCTAACAGATACTGAATTAATCATTGAGCATGTAGCAGTAAACAAGACCAAATGCCAGCCTTCAGGGAGTTTATAACCTAATAGGGATAGAAACAAGTACACTACAGTGTAGCAAATGTGGTAAACGGCCTAAGGGCATAAGTACAGTCACAGTCTTGTGGAGTCAGGTTGCTTTTTGGAAGAATATATATAAGCTGAGACCTGAGGAAAGGAAGAGAATTAGCCTATTGAAACAGGCAGCAAGACTAGAGAAAGGAAATAGGACTTGAAGATGAGAACAAAGTGGAATTTACTGAGGTAGAGCTGTAAGGGAGAAAGTAGCTAAAGTTGGGGGTGAGCAGGTAAGCATGAAAGATGTTACAGAGGACTTTAAAAAGCATTCAAGGTGGGCCTTCTCAGTTTTCCCCTGCCCTTAGGCATCTTCCCAGACTATCTCTGCTATTGTTATACCTCCTGAATTTGTATAGTGCTGTGACTAAAGTAGAGGGTTTGCACTGGGAGAAGTAGTACTACATTTGGGGTGTCTCTGGGGAGATGCAGAGATAAAGATGGTGGCGATTAGAATCTGACATGAATCAAATTTAAAATTTTGGATATTTTCCCCTGGATGAATAGAGACACTGATAATTACTCAGGATGGATTGTCACAGAAAAGGAAATTTCTAAAGGAGGAAGGAAATGAAAAAGAACAAGCAAGGTTTTGAGTAATTCATTAAAGAAGAAACTTCAAAGAGGAGGAGATGAAACTGGAAGAGCAGATAGGATGCAGATCATAAAAGGAGGCTAAGTGTTTCAACTGTTTCCAGTAAGCAGTGGGAAATCATTGACGGGGTTTGTATGAGAAATAATTGGATAATGTTTGCATTTTAGAAGTTAAATTTGACTTGGGCATGGTGGCATATGCCTATGATCCCAGCATTTGGGAGGCTGAGGCAGGAGGGTTGCAGCAAGTTTGAGGCCAGTCTGGGCTATGAAGTCAGTTTAAGACCAGTCTAAAACTACATATCAAGACCCTGTCTCAAAAAGCCCTCCAAAAGAATATAAATTTAGTGACAATATAGAGGATAATTTGAGGGGACCAAGTATAGATTAGGGTAATGTTAGGAAGGTGTTACAGTAGTAGCCCATATCAAGGAGATGAACCCTAGCAAGAAGCAGTAGAGGGAAGAGAAAGAGAAGAGGCACAAACTTGAGACTGTTGGAAACAAAATTGCTTAGACTTGGAAATTTATTATTAAAAGAGGTGAGGTAAGGTATAGTTAAAGAATTGCTAAAATTCTAGTAAGAGATGGAAGAAGAGGAAGGTAATTAGGAAGATAATTAATAAAATATTTAAAAATCAAGCTCAGAGTGCCTCAGAGACTTAGAGGTAGGTATGTGCATTGACTGGTGGCAAGACATTCAGGCTGGCTATCTATGGAGCCATTGATACATAGGTGGTATGACCACTGCCATAAAAGTATGTGACTGTGCTGATTAGCATTTTGTTTTCTGTATGCTGAGCCCTGTCCTAAATGCTTTATGTACTGTTTCTTTTAGTTCTTATAAAATAACCCTGGGAGGTTCTCATTTTATAAAAAAGTTAAGTGATATAGAGAATAGTTAAGTGATACGTAGAACCCTAAACCTAGTAAGTGACAAAAAGGGCTGGGAGGTAGCTCAGTCGAAGGCCCTAGGTTCACTCCCCTCTACCACGAAGAAAAAAAATTGATGAATCTCCTACAGCTCATTAAGGACATTTGAAAGGACTGCTGTATAACATTGGGGGGCCAGCTGAAGAAAGATTATGAGTTTAGATTATTTCAGTTTGTGTTTTTTTTTTTTTTTTTTTTTTTTTTTTTTTTGAGACGGGGTCTTGCTATGTAGTTCAGTCTGGCCTTGAACTTGTTGCAGTCCTCCTGCCTCAGCCTCCCAAGTGCTGGGATTATAGGGCCGACTCCTCAGTCTTTTTTTTTTTTAAATGTGGGTACCAGGAGTCGAACTCAGGACCTCATGCTTGCCAGCAGGCGCTTGTGCCACTGAGCAATATCACTGGCCCTTTTTTTTCTCCTTTATGTGGGTACCGGGAGTCGAACTCAGGACCTCGCGCTTGACAGGCAGGTGCTTATGCCGCTGAGCTATCTCACTGGCCCTCAGTCTTCTTTTTGGTGTGATTTTTCTCTGACAAAAACAAACAGCAGGGGCCGGTGAGATAGCTCAGCGGCATAAGTGCCTGCCTGGCAAGCGCGAGGTCCTGAGTTTGACTCCCAGTACCCACATACGATAAAAGGGCCAGTGATATCGCTCAGCGGCACGGGCACCTGCTGGCGCACGAGGTCCTGAGTTCGATCCCCGGTACTCACACAAACACACACACACACAAAAACAGCAGAATTAAAGTTTGGTAAAAGCATTCAGTTAGGTCAATCCAAATTAAGGCCTCAGGGCCAGTGAGATGGCTCAGCGGCGTAAGTGGCTGCCTGGCAAGTGCAAGGTCCTGAGTTCGACTCCCGGTACCCACATAAAGGGAAAAAAGGGGGCCGGTGATATCGCCCAGTGGCATAAGTGCCTGCTGGCAAGCGCGAGGTCCTGAGTTCGACTCCCAGTACCCACATAAAACAAAAACCAAAACCAAATTAAGGCCTCAAACTCACAGTGATCCTCCTGCCTCAGCCTCCTGAGTGCTGGGGTTACAGGCGTGCACCACCACACCTGGCAAGAGCAGAGATCTTAATGAAATTGAAGAACAAGTATAATAGGAGTGAGGGTGTGGTCAGAGTACAGGATTTTAAAGTGAACAAAGCAGTGGTTCTAGAGGTCACTGAGTTTGAGATCAAGGAAATCGAGACTGAAAACATGATGGATTATTTATATGGATAGTGAAATTTTCCCAGTAGAACAGTGAAATGTAGGCAGCTTTACTCAAGCTTCTAGATAATAAATTTAGCCAGCCTGGTGGTGTGTGCCTCTCTTGTCCCAGCTACTCAGGAGGCTGAGATGGGGGAATAACTTGATTATACAAGTTTAAGACCAGCCTGGGCATCTAGGCAAGATCCCTTTGCAAAAAGAAAAAGGCTGATTGAATCTTGTGGGCCATGGAAAAGCTTAGCCTAGCTTTGCACATGGGATCAAATTATTTACCTGGACACTCATCTACCAGTGAAAGTAGTGTTCCCTTTTAGTAGATAGGACGACTTATATGTGTCTGGATTAGTTGGTAAAAAGGGTCAACAATAATAATTATAGTAATAATAAGCAATTTGCAGTTACATTCTGTTTATATTTGAAAGCCCATGTTCTTTCCACTAACCTTGGTATTTCTGCAACAAGTTTATTCAACTCAATACTTTTGTCTCTCCAAATGTCTGTCTGGGAGAAAATTTTGTTTTATTTTAGCTTCTTTACAGTTAATGAGTTTGTTTGTTTTGTTTATAGTGCTACAGTGTGAAGGAGCAATCTATTTGAGGGGTACCTTGAATAAACTTAACCTGAAGTAGTCGAGGATTTTAGTACACTCAGTAAACTGATCCATTAGATCATTTATCCTTCCTCCTTCCCTCCTTCTTTCCATCTATCTACCATATTACCCAGAAAATAAGCCCTAGCGTGGTTTTTCAGGATGCTTGTAATATAAACCCTACCCCCAAAATAAGCCTCAATGAAAATTGTTAGCCAGACTGACACATTTAGCATGTTTGTTGCAACACACAGTGGCCATATTGAATTATAAAATAATGTCAATGTATAATTAAATGTAAAAAATATTATTGACTTTAATACTTAAAATAAATGATAATATAGATTATAATTAAGTGTTTGTAAGTACCTAAGCAGGCGCCTTTGGATGAGTGGTTAACGCCTATGTAAGCAGATGAATTCGAGACTTATTGCCAAATAACCAGTTGGAGGACAGACACAATGTACAAATAACACGTGTACTTGATAACAGGCGTGGTAGTGTCTAATATGAACCTTCATAATTGAATAGGTCGTGCATTGCAACGGATGTACTTAATGCACTCATGTAAAATTAAGAAACGTTTTCTGAATTTGGGTGCCTGCAATGTTTCCCCATCATTCTTTCTTTTTTTTTTTTTTTGTGGGTACCGGGGGTTGAACTCAGGACCTCGAGCGCCAGCAGGCGCCCATGCCGCTGAGCGATATCACCGGCCCTTTTTTCATATGTGGGTACCGGGAGTCGAACTCAGGACTTCGCGCTTGCCAGGCAGGCGCTTATGCCGCTAAGCTATCTCACCAGCCCTTCCCCATCATTCTTAACTGTCATCATTTTTGTTACCACTCCTGTTTCATCATTCCTTTTTTTTTTTTTTTTTTTTTTTTTGTGGGTACCGGGGGTTGAACTCAGGGCCTCGCGTGCCAGTAGGCACCTGTGCCGCTGAGCGATATCACCGGCCCCTTTTTCGTATGTGGGTTCCTGGAGCCGAACTCAGGACCTCACGCTTGCCAGGCAGGCGCTTATGCCGCTGAGCCATCTCACCAGCCCCATCATTCTTCATTTAATGCTTGACTTAATGGAAACTGTAAAGCCCAGCTTGCAAGAGGTCGAGACTTGGGTGAAGAATTCCTGGGATAAAATCACTGACAGCTGTGTTGCCAATGCATTGTGAGCAGGCTACATGGACAAGAAATGCTTATTTAAGGAGAGCTGTATGACTGGACATGAGAGATTGGGGCCAGTGGTTCTACAAGAAATGGAGTCCCAAGAAATTCAGGCTGGAATTTGGGGTTTGGAGAGTTACAACGATGTTCCCGAAGAAGATGAAATGACTGTATTTTTGAACATGAATAAATGTAGATTTTTGTGTATGAATAAATGTAGATTACTATACACGAAAAAATAAGATATCCCCTGAAAATAAGCCTGTTGCATCTTTTGGAGCAAAGATTAATGTAAACCCCTGTTATGGCTTGTATCTAGATGTGCCTGCAAAGCCTCATGCAGTCATAGGTGGGGCTTTTCGGAGGTGGCTGGATCTAGGGTGTGTGGTGCCAGGATTAAGAATGTGATGCTGGGATTGATTCATGGTGCAATGCTAGGATTAAGGGTGCCCACCCTGGGTATGAGTGCTACCCTCATTAAGGGTGGGTAGCCTGGATAGGACATAAGGAGCAGAAAGAGGGTAACTGCTGGTTGCTTGTTGCTTCTTTGCTACTTTGCTGCTTTGGTGACCTCTGCTATTCTATCCTGCCTTGGAGCCAGCCGACTATGAACTGAAAACTCTACAAACTCTGAGCTACCATAAACCTTTTCTCCTTTAACTTTGGGTATTGGGTATTTTATCTCAACAATGAGAAAAGTAACTAAGATAGACCTGGTCGTATTTTTGGGGAAATACAGTATGTAATCCGATTCATCCTTTTACGTCTATGAAAAAATAGCACACTGTATTTGAGCAAACTATAGTGAGAACACTATGATTGAAATAAGTTGAACTAAGTATAAAATGACTTACTTGGTTTTTATTGTATTTTGTTATCTCTAGCTGCATATCCCCACCGTTTGAATCTCTTCTACCTTGCCAATGATGTCATACAAAACTGTAAAAGGAAAAATGCAATCATATTTCGTGAGTCGTTTGCTGATGTCCTTCCTGAAGCAGCTGCTCTAGTGAAGTAAGTAAATGGTTATCGCTCTTCCTTTTTTTCTTTTTGAGACAAGGTCTTGCTATGCAGCCCAGGGTGGCCTCAGGGTTTCTGCACTTCTCCTGCTTGGGCCTCCCAAGTGCTGGGATTACAAGCGTGCACCACCACACCCGGCACATTTTTTTTTTTATTAGTTTATGTTTGCATTATGTAATAGTTATATTCATTTTGGGGGGATTGGGACATACCATATCATTTCTTGATCATTTTAAATACCTTTACCCTTCCCTCCCTCACACGCTTCTGTATTTCCCCCCCCTTTGGTGGTACTGGGTATTGAACCCAGGGCCTTTGCACTGAGCTACATATTTTTTGAGACAAGATCTCCCTGAGTAACCAGGCTGGGCTTGAATTCATGATCCTCCTGTGTCAGCCTCCCTAAATGCTAGAATTACAGGCCTGTACCACCACCCATGGGTTTTTGGTTGTTTAATTCTTTTTTTTTTTTTTTTTTTTTTGGTGGGTACCGGGGGGTCGACCTCAGGACCTCGCGCGTCAGCAGGCGCCCGTGCCACTGAGCGATATCACCGGCCCCTTTTTCGTATGTGGGTTCCGGGAGTCGAACTCGGGCCCTCGCGCTTGCCGGGCAGGCGCTTAAGCCGCTGAGCCATCTCACCAGCCCTGGTTGTTTAATTCTGTAGTACTGAGGAGTTGAGGTTTAAACCCAGGGTCCCAAATGCTAGGCACACACTCTACCCCTGAGCTACAGTATCTCTCCAGCCCCCTCCATTCATTCATTCATTCATTCATTTCCCATACTGGCAGTTGAATTCAGGGCCTTCACACTGAGCTACCCCCAGCCCTTTACAGGCAGGGTCTTGCTAGGTTGCTGAGGCTGGGCTCAAATTTGTGACCTTCCTTCCATAGCTTCCCAGGATGCTGGGAGTACAGTCATGTGCCACTGTACCCATTTTTGTGTGTTTGTTTTGTTTTTAACATTTTTCATTTTTTTTTAACACTTTTCATTTCTTCTAGAGTTTTTCTGAAATCTTGCTCCCCCCTTGAAATCTGTGTTAAAGAATAATGGGAATACTTATTCCCAGC
Organism: Erethizon dorsatum; assembly: GCA_028451465.1. Taxonomy (NCBI): domain Eukaryota; kingdom Metazoa; phylum Chordata; class Mammalia; order Rodentia; family Erethizontidae; genus Erethizon; species Erethizon dorsatum. Next base: position 73,113,019 of record CM051829.1, on the reverse strand, counting down.
TCTGTATTGATTTACTCCATTTTGCAGAATTTGTATCACCATTGTTCACAGTTGATTACTGTGAAGTGATGAGAGAAGGAAGGATCTCACACTCAAGTTTGGGGCAGCATTCTGACCACGTTTCCTCTCCTAAAGAGTGTACATTACTGCATAAATTTTGTTTCCTGAGGGAACAGTGCTAGTTTCAAAATAGCATTTACTTAATTTTGACCCCATTTTTTAAGACAGGGACTTGCTATGTAGGTTAGCCTCTCCTTGAACTCACTATGTAGCCCATTGGCCTTGAACTCGTGGTGATCCTCCTGTCTCAGCCTCCTGAGTGCTGGGATTACAGGCATGCCACCACACCCGGCCAAATACAGAAGAGTTTTAAAAAAATATCTATACACAAAAAATCAGAAGGTGACAACCCCATATACTGTATATATAATTTTTGTGTGTGTGATGCTGGGGATTGAACACAGGCAATACCTAGGCATACATTCTAGGCAAGTTCTCTTAACACTGAGCTATATTAATGCATTAACTAGCTGTGAAATCTGAAAGCCTAGAAAACACAAAGATAGAAAAGAAAATTAAGAAAAAGAAAAAGAAAAGAAAAGGTTGGTATTGAAGTCACTGTGCAGTCTAGGTGAGCCTTGAACTCGAGGCAGTCAGCTCCTGCCTTAGGCTATCAAGTGCTTTGGGAGACTGAAGCAGGAACATTGTTCATGCTCGTTGCTCATGTTCAACTTGAGCAATATAGTAAGACACTGTCTCAAAAAAATAAAAAGAGCTACCTAGAAATGAAGTGCACACCTGTAATCCCAGCACTTGGGAGGCTGAGGCAGGAAGATCACTGCAAGTTCAAGACCAGCCTGGGCTGCAAAGTGAGTTCGAGGCCAGCCTGAACTGCACAGTGGAACCCTGTCTCAAAAAAGACAAAGAAGGGCTGGTGAGATGGCTCAGCGGCTTAAGCGCCTGCCCTGCAAGCGCGAGGGCCCGAATTCGACTCCCGGAACCCACATACGAAAAAGGGGCCGGTGATATCGCTCAGCGGCACGGGCGCCTGCTGGCACGCGAGGTCCTGAGGTCGACCCCCCGGTACCCACAAAAAAAAAAAAAAAAAAAAAAAAGACAAAGAAAAAGGAAAGAAAGATGACATACAAAAAAAAGAAAAAAGAAAAAAAAAACCAACTACAACTAAACTGACAGCAGAACCAAACATATAAAGATATCTTTAGAAAAACAACTGAGATAATTTACTATTAATGAGCTTCTGAATCAGTTTTACTCTAAGTTAGCAATAAAAGGATGAGTCCTGCTAGCAATAAAATATGTGAAATATCTAATAATAGCCTTAATAGGAATATGTGAAAAATTTATGAATAAAATTGTACTTGGAAACTGGACGCAGTAGTAAATGCCTGTATAGTAGTACCTTGGTTCACAAACTTAATTCATTCCACGATTCTGGTTTGCAACCGAATTACCAGAATCGTGGAATGAATTCTGAGACCAGGATTGTGGAAAGAATTAACTTCATGAACTGAGGTACCACTGTAATTCCAGATACTTGAGAGCTGAGGAAGGAAGATCACAGCTTGAGGGTAGTTTGGGCAGGTTAGCAAGATCTTGCCTCAATATAAAGTAAAAAGGGCTCAGGATGTAGCTTAGTGGTAAAGGCCCCAGGGTCCAATCCCCATTATGTTTGTGTGTAGGTGTAAATAAATGCACAAGCTTGGGAATGTTGACTAAGTGGATAAATATTAATGGGCCACTACTGTGTGATTCATTAAATTTCTAGAGGTTTAATGCAGTTTCGTTTCCTGTATGTGCCATTTTTAGGCCCCAAAAATGCCTTTTGTGAGCACACGATGTGATAGATTCATCAACTCTCATGTTTGAAACATGCCATAATGTTGATATAGCCGGGTATGGTGACTTATGCCTGTAATCCCAGCACTCTGGGGGGCTGAGATAGGAAGATAACGTTTGAGCCCAGCCTGGGCAATTTAGTGACTTACCAAGACCTTGTCTCAAAATGAAAAATAAGCCTGGCATGGTGGTGCACACCTGTAATCCCAGCACTCGGGAGGCTGAGGTAGGAGGGTCACTGAGTTTGAGGCCAGCCAGGGTTCCATAGTGGGTTCAAGGCCAGCCTGAACTGCATAGGGAGACCCTGTCTCCAAAAAAGAAAAACAACAAAAAAAAAGCTGCTTGACATGTAGCTCAGGCCCTAGGTTCAATCTCCAGTACTGCAATAAATAAAATAAATATATACATACATACATACCTAGGTTAGGTTTTTTTTTTTGTTTTTTTGTTTTTTTTAATCTTATACAGTATACTTCAGCCTCCTTTGGTTCAGTGGATGTACTTTAGGAGAAGTTAAGTTCTCATTTTGTCCTTTTTTTTATTTTACTTTTTTTATTTTTTCCTTGACACGTCGTTGCCATGTAGTCCAGACTGATCTTGAACTCACTATGTAGCCCAAGCTGGGCTTGCCATCCTCCTACTTCAGAATATTGGGATTACAGGTGTACACCACCATGCCCTGCCATTTTGTCTTTTGACAGATCGGTTAGGGTGTCAGAATGTTGTCCTCTGTTATTTGGTAGATTTGTTAGAAATTTCCCTGTAATTTTGATCTTTTGAGGGTTGGTATTTGAGACAGTGTTTCATTATGTAGTTCAGGCTGGCCTCACTGTCTAGCCAGGTGGCCTCAAATTCTCAGCAGTCCTCCTGCCTCAGCCTCCTGAGTGCTAGGATTACAGACATGCACCACCACACACAGTTTTGATCTTTTGTCCTTACTTTGCTTCTTGGGCTCATAGCAGTGTGATTCTTCTTTACAGCTCTACTGTATTTTTTCTACAGTTTCACTTAAGACATAATTTAAATCTTTATTTCCTGGTAATTATTTCTCAGCCACTTTTACTTTAATACAGTAGTCCTTCCTTTCCTAACCTTCCCCTTCCCTTTCCTTCCTCCCTCGTTCCCTCCTTCCCCACCCCTCCTCTGACATGCACTACCCACCCTACAATTACTTTGCTTTTTTTTTTTTCTTCAAAGTGTATTTGAAAGAGTAAAAGTGAAGAATGAGGGAGAAACTCGCTCTGCAGAGCGAGCTTGGGCCAAGGAAAAAGTAAGATAAAAGTGTATCCTGGGGCCAGGGATATAGCTCAGTGGAACAGCGCCTGCCTGGCAAGTGTGAGGTCCTAAGTTCGATTCCTGGTACCAAGAAAAAAGAAGTATATCCTGGAGGAAGCAGGGTGGGCTATGGCGAGGAAAGCCACTGCAGCAACAATTCTGCTTTATAAGTAAGCTAGCCTGACCAAACTCAGAAGCCCATTGTGAACCAAACAGAATAAAATAATACTCTCAGCTCCCTCATTCTGGAATGTATTTTTATAACATTGTAATATATGTGATGACTGTTCAGAAGGACATGTTACAGGGGCCAGGGATGTAGCTCAGCGGCATAGCGCCTGCCTGGTAAGCACAAGGCCCTGTTCCACTTCTGTTCCATTGCAAAGCTCAATATGCCATCCATAGCTTCATATATGTCATTGATAAAAGTGTTGAATAAGCGTTTAAGATTTCACGGGCCAGTGAGATAGCTCAGCAGCACAAGCGCCTGCCTGGCAAGCAGGAGGTCCTGAGTTCGACTCTCGGAATCCATATATGAAAAAAGGGCCAGTGATATCACTCAGCAGCACGAGCACCGGCTGGTACGCAAGGTCCTGAGTTCGACCCCCGGTACCCACCAAAAAAAAAAAAAAAAAAGATTTCTTTAGCCCTGGACATTGTAAGAAAAACATGTTTTTGATTTTTTGGGTGAAACATATTTAAAAATAAACATCAAAGCTGGACATGTGGTTCACATCTCTAATCCTATTACTCTGGGAGGATGAGGCAGGGGATCACAAGTTCAAGCCTACCCTGGGCAACTCAGCAACTTAGTGAGACTGTCTCAAAATAAAAAATGAAAGGACTGGGGATGGAGCTCACTGTGAAGGCCTTGGGTTCAGTCAGTTTTTTCAATCAAAAATTTTTTAAAAATCAGAAGAAATTTAGGAAATAGTAATTCTGTTGATAACTTTATTTTCAAAGTTCTAGTTTTATATAAGTCAGTGTTTTTATAATCTGTCTTTTTTTTTTTCCTTCAGGGACCCATCTGTGTCTAAGTCTGTAGAACGAATCTTTAAAATCTGGGAAGACAGAAATGTGTACCCAGAAGAAATGATCATGGCACTGAGAGAAGCTTTGAGTAAGTGTCTTTTCTCTCCTAAAAGAAACATTTAAGCCAGTCTTTATTAAAAAATACATAGAGACAGACAGACAGACAGACAGACAGACATGGTCCTCTTGTATAATAACAAAAAATAAAGTTTTGGATCTGTCTGTGTGTGTTTTAAATTAAGTATTTTTAAAATTAAATGTTCGAATTAAAAATTTAAATGGAATTGGTTCTGGAGGCAGGGTGTTAGATTTTGTTTTTATTGACCAAAAAAGGCAAGCATATTAAATGATTATTTTCTTGCATTTGCTTTGTTTCAAACTGTTCATTGATTGTATTTAATAAATAATGTCCTCTTACTCTTGGAGAATTTTTAGAGTTAGTTCTCACTCAGCTCTTTGGTGCTAAGTATATTGGTAGTCATTAGACTCTTTTGATTCAGATTTGCAGTGAGTTGTATACTTTTCTTATTTTTAAGTAATTTAGTTCTTTGTATTTGATGCATGTAATTATTAAGTCATTGAGTAGAATTTGGTAATCAGCTACAGTGACTATCATTTGACTAGAAATTCGCTTTTAAAATAACATCGTCTAAGAAGCTGTTAAATTCTTCATTTGAATTTGTTAATTGGTATTTTTAAGCTTGTTTCCCTATTGTTTTCAGGGTTGGTTATTTCATTGATTATAGAAATTATCTTTATTTGACAGCTTCTTAGATCTGGTAGGTGTTTTTTTTTTTTTTTTTTTTTTTACTATAAAAATGAAAGAAAAGGAAAGAAAGAAACAACACAGTCTTGGATTGCCTTTTTTTCATGCTACAACTTTGGCACTGAAGTGGACAGACAACAGCTTCCCGTAATGCCAGATTGCAAAAACTGAAATGTTTTCCAGGTACCACTTTCAAAACTCAGAAGCAGCTGAAAGAAAATCTGAACAAACAACCGAATAAGCAGTGGAAGAAATCACAAAGTAAGGAACAAAATCTCAACTAATATAAAATTACCTCCTCTTTTTGGAGCAGAAGAAAATTTAGACCTTTGACATCGTACCTGGCAATAAACCACGGGCAAGCCTGTGTTTTCCAGGCCTGGGAGGCTCTCAGTGACTCACACTAAACAGATCATCATGAAGTTGTTTCTTAAAAAGCCACTATTAAACAAAGGAAATATAGCAAAAGGGTTAAATTGAGTGAAGATTCAAGAGTAGTTGGGGATTGAAAGAAGAAAAAAAAAATCCTTGATAGTGTCCAGGCTAATTCTCAGGTTCAAAGATATATGAAGTTAGAGGCAGCTGGCATTAAACAACAGATCTGAAGAGGAGACTAGGCATTAAGAAGCATTTCTGTGAGAGCCATGAAATCCTTCAGATTTGAGGATCCACTCTACCAAATTAGACATGGGCCTCAAACCTTGGCAAGAAGCTCATTCTCTTAACTGGCGCTCCTGTTGTGTTTATCACATTTACCAGCATGAGACCAAGGGAGTGGAATACTGCATGTGATAGGCTGCTGTGGGCAAACTGAGAAATATTGAAAGAGCTTGAAGTGTGGAGGGAAGAAAGTAAAAGACAGTGAGAATTGGGAGGTGAACCAAGACGCTTGGGATGGTTTTACTCCATCAAGCATATGCTACTCATCATAGTTAAGGGAGTCTGCTAACATCCTTTTGGTCATAAGTTGCATGCTTAGGAACAAGAGTCATCATTTCAGCCAAAGTTCAACCACAGTGGTAATTAATTTAAAACTCTTCTTGCCTATTTTGCTGTGAATTGAGCCAGCACCAAAGAAATGGAAAGCTAAATACATGGGAAGAGTTGATATTTGTAAATAATTTTCTTCAGCCAGTGTTAGGGTTAATTGGACGCCCTGTTCCTGAACAGTCTTACTTTGAGGTGTTGAGACTCTCTCAGATTCAGTCAAACTAGAAAAAGAAGGTACTTCATGTATCTCAGTATCTCCAAACCAGTAATTGTAGGACTTTATGACTTCAAGGGTCTGTTGGAGGTAAGTGGGTTAGGCCTTTCTAAATAGTATATTTTTATATTGACCATACTTAGGAGTGTTTAAATTTCATAGTACATTCTTTATTCTAGGAACTATATTATGATTTAAATGTGCATGTCATATGTTCAGAGTGCACCCTTATCTATACAGCTAGTTTTTCCTGAATTTAGTCAACTCTTTGTGTTTGTATTCTTAATGTGTTTGGTTTAATTCCAACAGCATCTACGAATCCAAAAGCTGCTCTCAAGTCTAAAATAGTTGCTGAATTTCGAGTAAGTTACAGAATATGTTAAATATAGCAAAGCATTATTTTTCCCTTTTAAGTTACAGTTTTCTATATAGTTCAGTAAGATTTATTTTTACCCAGTTATGTATCAGTTGTGTTCTAAGCATACTTGAACTGTGCTAAAGGAATACAGATTAGGTTAGGTTACTTAGAGTTTTATCTGTTTCCATAATGAGAGAAATAACATCCAGAATCTCTGTTACCAGCTGAGTTCTGTGTTAAACTTAGCCAACAAGAAGGCTCATCTTAATTTGAAATTCTACTAAATTGGAATTTTCTTAAACATAATTTAATTAGATAGACATAGAGTAATATAGTTTAATTAGATAAAAAAATAAAGTGATATATGTTTATCTAATAAAAATTTAAAGAGTATATAAGTGGGCCTTTGTCTGTTTCTGTCTTAACCCTGTTTTTTTTTTTTTTTTTTTTTTTTTTGGGTACCGGGGGGGTTGACCTCAGGACCTCGCGCGCCAGGAGGCGCCCGTGCCGCTGAGTGATATCACCGGCCCCTTTTTCGTATGTGGGTTCCGGGAGTCGAACTCGGGCCCTCGTGCTTGCCGGGCAGGCGCTTAAGCCGCTGAGCCATCTCACCGGCCCTTAACCCTGTATTCATAAATTAATTTTGAATAATTAAGGAAGTATATAATTTTAAAAAAACAGTTTTTTTTTTTTTTTTTTTGTGGGTACCGGGGGGACGACCTCAGGACCTCGCGCGCCAGCAGGCGCCCGTGCCGCTGAGCGATATCACCGGCCCCTTTTTCGTATGTGGGTTCCAGGAGTCGAACTCGGGCCTTCGCGCTTGCAAGGCAGGTGCTTACGCCGCTGAGCCATCTCACCGGCCAAAAAAACAGTTTTGACAGGAGAATTGACTATTGATACTCCTGATAAGGAAAAGTGAAGGGTTTTTTCCCCTCTCTGGGTTTTATTAGGCTTTAGTCTTTTTTCATTAATAGGGAGAGGTAGAAGAAGAATTGAATAACATCATAAATGAAACATGACTCTGATCTGTGTTCAGTCTCAGGCCCTCATTGAAGAACTGTTGCTCTACAAGCGCTCAGAAGATCAGATAGAATTGAAGGAGAAACAGTTGTCAACTATGAGGGTGGATGTATGCAGCACAGAAACTCTGAAATGCTTAAAAGGTAACATTTCACATCCTTTAAAACCGGGTTTTTCTTTAGATCCATCATTGTCAGGTAATTAGACTAGTTACCCCATAAAGAGAACTTTAGGTCCTAGAAGGTACCTCTGGTTCCCTAGATAGTGATTTCATTCATATAAATTCCACAAGTAAATTCTTATCTTTCTTCGCACTTTCTTGGTATTTGGGTCATATATAAACAGTTGTATTTCACATCTGCAGTCAATTAGTTTAGGTCTGCTCTTTAATAAAGTCACTGTAATGTGCTGTAAAATCTAATTATTTTCTTTCCCTTACATTGTAAATAGTGTATAATCCTACTAATAATTTATTAGAATGTACACCTCATGAAGTCAGAAATTACCCTTATTTATTCATTGGTGTATCCCAGAACTTAGAACAGTCCTTAGCACATAATAGGCATTTGGTTCATTTTGGCATCAATTTTTTTCCTACACCATACTTTAAATTGAACAGATGTTATCTAATTTAATCCTTAAAACAACCCAGAAGCATACTAAAATCTCAGCCTCTTTTTTTTTTTGAGACAGGGTCTCACTAAGTAGCCCAGACTGGCTTGGAACTCACAGCAATTCTTCTGCCTCAGTCTCCTGAGTGCTGGGATTACAGGCATGTGCCACCACACCTGGCTAAAATCTCATTCTTATGCACAAGAAATTTAAGGTTTCATAAGGAGATAAGTAGTTAGCTCAAGTTATATAGCTGATAAGAAAAGCCAAAATTTACTACCATATCCAAAGTCATATAGTAGCAGTCACTGGGAAAGGAATATGTATTCAGTTACTAAAGATACGTTTCATGCAGCACTCCCAGGAAGATCTCAGTAAGTTCAGGGCCACCCTGGGATACAGAATGAGAGCCTGTCTCCAAAAAAAACCCAAAAAACAAACAAAAAAATAAATAAAATATAAGTAATAATTACAGCTGTCTCTTAGTGAATGTTCACCATGTGTCTGACTTTACATATAGTATTTAACTAGCTGGGCATGGTGGTGCATACCTGTAATCCGCTTGGGAGGCCGAGGCAGGAGGATCACTACAAGTTTGAGGCCAGCCTGGGCTACATAGCGAGATCCTGTCTCAAAAAACCTAAATAAATAAGTAAGTAAGTAAGTATCTGTTTCAGGTAGGAAATAGCATTTAGTATGATACACACAGAGATCATTTTACTTTTCTGAACCTTCTTTTCTCATCTAAAAGATACATGTTGTCACCTTCTGTAAGGCAGAAGGTATGGTATAAATGAACAGAATTGAGCCTCATCCTGTTATTCCTAAGCAGCAGTGTAGCCTCAACTTTGTAAAGAAAAGAAGTAGTTAATCAAAAAACTTTTTTCCCCCCCGTGGTACTGGAGATTGAAGCCAGGGCCTCATGCATGCTAGGCCAGCCCTAACAAACTTTGTTTAGTTGAACGCTTGTGTGTATGTATATGTTACTGGGGATTGACCTCAGGTCCTTCACAATGAGCTACATCCCTACGCTTTTTTACTTTTTTTATTTTGAGACAGTTGTTAAATTGCTAAGACTGCGGTCAAACTTGTAATCGTCCTGTCTCAGCTTCCCAGAGTGCTGGAAATGCACCACAACACCTAGCTTGAACTTTCTTTTGTCTTAATTGTAAGTACATTCACTCTTGTTTCTCTGTAGCAGATTCACAGGAATCTTTTGTGAAGAATTTCACAAAACTGTTTTGTTATTTTGTGATTTTAGAGAAGCTTTAAGGTAAAAATCTGAAGCTAAAAATATTACTAAGGCAGCAAGAAGAAGGAATTTTCCTTCCCTTTTGTGGGAAAATCCCACAAAAAAGGGATTTTCCTCAAAAGTAAAATTTTTACTTGTTCTTTTTTTATCTTGAAATAAACACTTTCTCTGTTATTTTAGATAAAACAGGGGGGAAGAAGTTTTCCAAAGAATTTGAAGAGGCAAGCTCTAAGCTGGAAGAATTTGTGAATGGATTAGATAAGCAGGTGAAAAATGGACCCTCACTAACAGAAGCACTGGAGAATGCTGGAATTTTCTATGAAGCACAGTACAAAGAAGTAAAAGTGGTGGCTAATGTAAGTAATAATTACAGCTGTCTCATAGTGAATGTTCACCATGTGTCTGACTTTATATATAGTATCGAGGCCAGCCTGGGCTTAGTGAGTTCAAGACCAGCCTGAATTATATAGTGAAACCCTGTCTCAAAAACAAACAAACAAACAACCCAAACATATACTGTTTAACTCTGGAAAGATAAATAGCATTATCTACATCTCACAGATAAAGAAAATACTTTGCAGGCGTGGTGGTATATACCTGTAATCTCAGCACTCGGGTGGCTGAGGCAGGCAAATTGCTACAAGTTCAAGGCCATCCTGAACTACAAAGTTGTTTTTTTTAATACTTTTGAAGGCAGTTAGTGGTCTTGTACAAGTTAATACAGGTAGTAAGAAGTGGTAGAGACTAGATTAAGACCTGAATCCTGCTGTTGCTAAAGTTTCCTTATGCCCTAACCATTAAACTAAGGCTTGGTATTTTGAAGCTATTGTTGGAAGATATAAAATTGGGCAGAAGTATACATACTTTTTTTTTTAAAGCAGAAAACTGGATGGAAACACCCTGTTACTAAATTTCATGTAAAATGACTAAATAAAGAACCCTTTCTCACCTGGTGTGGTGGTGCATGCCTATAATCCCAGCACTCAGGAGGCTGATGCAGGATGATTGCCACTGAATTTGAGGCCAGCCTGGACTACGTAGCAAGACCCTATCTGGAAAAAACAAAAAAAAAATATGAAACCATAAGTCCCACCAGATCTGTTTCCTAGATACAATCTTTTTTTAACTCATTTAGCTTTTTCAAAAAATAATTTGCCCATATTGTTCTTAAATTATTGTACAGTATTTAAAAAATATCTGTTAACTTCTTGTTATAACAAATGTAGCTTATACTTTCCTGCCTTATCCCCTCTTCCAGAATCATTATACGACTTAAATCTCTGTGTATCCTTCTAAACTGAAGTATGATATTTGCCGGTTATTTGACCATTAGTTCTAGACATTTGGCTTTGTAGAATTTGGACACTGACAGGTCTGTCTTCCCATTAGTTTTTAATCTCTTCCTTCAGTTTCCCAACTGTACCGTGTGTGTGTGTGTGTGTGTGTGCGTGTGCGCGCGCGCGCGCGCGTGTGTGTGTGTTGTTGTTGTTATTGTTGTTGCTATTAAGAAAGAAAAGAAGGTGCCAGGTGTGGTGGCACATGCCTGTGACCCCAGCCTGGCAGAGGGACATGACAGAGGGCAGTTGCTCACATCATGGCAGCCTGGAGGCAGAGCATCAGAGGAGGAGCGATGGAAGGAGATGCCACGACCGGCCCCGGCCACCATATCCCACCTCCTAACAGCACGTCAGCCAGCTATGGCGCCCCCTAGTCCAGCATTCTGCGGACATACATGAGGCCTGGGAGCCATTTTAGATCTAAATCGTAACATCTGTGTGAGAGTGTGTTTGTGTATGTGTGTGTGTGTGTCTCACAAGAGTCACAACATTTGTTTCCAGTTTTTGCCCTTTCTTCCTTTTTTTTTCTTCAGTACCTGTGATTGAACCCAGGGCTTTGTGCATGCTAGGCAAGTGCTCTGCCAGTGGGCTACATTCCTAGCCCTCTCCTTTTCAGATTGCTAATTGATTTTACAGTGCAAATAATGCATTACTGCCCTTATCTTCAGTGTGTTATCCTGTTATCCCAAAAATAAGACCTGACAAGAAAATAAGCCCTAGCATAATTTTTCAGAATATTTGTCATATAAGCCCTGCCCCAGAAATAAGCCTCAGTTCAGATCGTCAGCCAAACGAATGCATTTAGTTTGTCCATTGTGACATACAATGGGCTTGTTGAATTATGACAGTGTTCCAGAAGATGACATGACTGTATTTGAATAAATGTAGATTTTCATACATGAATAAATGAGTAAGTATAGATTGTTGTACATGAATAAATGTAATTTGTTGTACGTGAAAAAATAAGACACCTCTTGAAAATGAGCCATATTGGGTCTTTTGGAGCAAAAATTAGTATAAGACCTAGTATAGGTATTTGATCAGTCCCCTTGTGGGTAGCCAGTCACCCAGCACTTCTGACCCTCCCTAACCACTTCTGTGGGCTTTGTGCACATCCTTCTTAGGCTCCAGCATCCCTTGCAATGCCTCCTACCCATGAACTTCTCAGGTCTAACTAATGGGTTTTGCATTGCATTACTCAAGAAAGGAAAAGGAAGGGATTTTAAAAATATTCATGAATATTAATCATAGCTGTTTTGTTTTTATTAAGTAATTCTGATATTGGCTTTACTTCTTACAGGTATATTTCTAGTATCTTTTTTCTTCAGAGTTATTTAAATTTGTCACTGTGCCTAATTTTTTATTGAATGAAGAACATTGTGCCAGGTATGGTGGTGTACGCCCATAATCCCAGCACGCAGGAGGCCGAGGCAGGAGGATCACCAAGAGTTCGAGACCAGCCTCTGGGCTACATAGTGAGACCTTGTCTCAAAAAAAAAAAAAAAAAGTCGCCATTCTAGACCAATGACACTGAATGAAGAATGTTGTATATAAAAGAGTGTAGAGATTATGGCTGATTTCTCTTCCCCCAGAGAGTGTTCACCCTCTCTTTCGCTGGGCAGATATTTATAGGGACTGATCTGACTCTGAACTGCAGTTTGGATAAGCTTTATCTTACCCAGTTTCAAGGATGTGGATTTTCTCACTTAGATCCTGGAGTTATTTCTAGGTCCTCTTCTCCATGGCATGGTGGACTCTAGACATTGTCTTGTTGGCACTAAACTGCCTTAATCTCTGAGGCTTTTCCTTTCAGGCATCTTGAGAATGCCGCACATATCATCAAGGAAAAATTACTGAATCAGTTGAAGCCTGCCTTTTTTTTTCTTTTTGCAGTAATAAGGTTTGAACCCAGGGCCTTGATACATACTAGACAAATACCCTACCACTGAACTGCAACCCAACTTTTTAATTTTTATTTATGCAAGCAGCTGAACCCCTTGCCTTCACACTGAGCTAAAACCCAAACCCTTTTTAATTTTTTAAATTTCCTTGTGTTTTGTTTGTTTCTTTTAGTTTTTTGCAACAGGGTCTCGCAATGTAGTTCAGGCAGGCCTTGAACTCACTGTGTAGCCTAGGCTGGCCTCAAAGTGTGTACAATCCTCCTGCCTCAGCCTCCTGAGTGCTGGGATTGCAGCCTTAAATTTTTTTATTTCGAGACAGAATCTCACTAAGTTGCCCAGGTTGGGCTTGAACTTGTGATTCTTCTCCCTCAGCTTCCCAGAGTTCTAGGATTCCAAGAGTGCACTACCATTCCCAGGGTAGTTTTATTTTGTTTTTATTTTTTCAAATTTGATTTTTGGGGGCTGGTGAGATGGCTCAGCGGCGTAAGTGCCTGCCTGGCAAGCACGAGGGCCTGAGTTCGACTCCCAGAACCCACATATGAAAAAAGGGCTGGTGATATCGCTCATTGGCACAGGCGCCTGCTGGCGCGCAAGGTCCTGAGGTCGACCCCCCGTACCCACAAAAAAAATTTTTTTTGATGTTTGGGTCTCTTTTCTTACTGCCATATCTCCAATTCTAGAATAATTACTTGCACATTGAGGTTCCTTAGTAAATACTGCTTGGAGCCAGATGTGGTAGCACACAGTTGTAATCCCAGCATTCTGGGAGGCTGAGGCAGGAGGATCACATGTTTGAGCCCAGGCTGGACAGTTTAGCAACTTAGCCTGTCTCAAAAATTAAAAAAAGTCTAGAACTCTATGTGATGACCTGGGTTTCAATACCTAGTACCACAAAATAAATAATGCTTGGTTGAGTGGATAGGTGGAAGTGAGGGAGGATGAATTACAGATAACCTTTAGATTTATAACTCAGGCAGCTTTCGGATGGCATTATTCACTTAGGAAGACACAAAGTAAAGACGAGAAACGCTTAGGCTCCACATGGTGGTGCACTTCTGTAATCCCAACACGCTGGAAGGCTGATACAGAAGGATCATAAGTTCAAGCCCACCGTTGGCAATTTGTCAACTTACTGACATTCTGTCTCAAAATAAAAAATAAAAGGGTTTTTGGGTTGTAGCATAACACAAAGGCCCTGGGTTCAGTCTCTCTTACCACAGATAAAACTATTCCATGTGTTACACACGATGGTATTTTTTGCTTTGTGCAGGTGATAATGTTAATGAGGAAATCTGTTTATAAAGTCAAAATTAATAAACTCTTTTATCTCTTTTAGGCATACAAAACCTTTGCTAACCGCGTAAACAATTTAAAGAAGAAACTGGATCAGTTAAAGTCAACCCTTCCTGATCCTGAAGAATCCCCAGTCCCTTCCCCAAGCATGGACGCTCCCTCCCCAACTGGTTCTGAGTCTCCATTTCAAGGAATGGGAGGTGAGGAGTCCCAGTCACCAACTGTGGGGAGTGAGAAGTCTGCCACACCCGAGCCTGTGACAGACAATCGTGATGTGGAAGACATGGAGCTCTCAGATGTGGAAGACGATGGGTCCAAAATCATTGGTATGTCCTTACCTGATTTGTAGACAATTTATTCCTTGTCAGCTTGGCTTTCCCACCCATTGATCACTCATAGGAAGATAATAGAAAGATAGTTCAGTCCTTATGCTTAAAACATCAGAATAGCATTATTGTCCCTAGAACAGTGAGTAGTCTGGGACTTGGTAAGCCCCCTAGGTTAAGAATCATTGCTCAGGGCTGGTGATATAGCTCAGCAGCATAAGCGCCTGCCTGGCAAGCACGAGGTCCTGAGTTCGACTCCCAGTACCCGCATATATTAAAAAAAAAAAAAAAAGCATCATTGCTCATAGTCAGGTATAGTGACACATGCCTGTAATTCCTGCATTCAGGAGGCTGAGGCAGGAGGATTGTAGCGAGTTCAAGGTCAGCCTATACATAGTAGGCTTAAGGCTATTCTGAACTACAAAATGAGACCCTGTCTCAAAACAAAAAAAAAAATCATTGCTCAGCTGGCTAACGTTGTACACACCTATAATACCAGCACTCAGGAGCCTGAGGCAAGAGGATCATGAATTCAAGGCCAGTGTGTGCTACAGAGTGAGTTCAGCACTAGCCTAGACTGCTCAGGAGACCCTATCTCAAAAAAAAAAAAAAAAGAGAATGAATGACTGAGTCATCAAGGTTGGGGATGTAGCTCATTGCACTTGCCTAGCATACACCAATCCCTGGGTTCAGTCCCCAGCACTGTACCAGAAAGAAGGGAGGGAGGGAAAGAAAAGTAAGAATTACTGCTCAAGATCAACACTGTTAGCAGACTCAGTGGTGCATACCTGTAATGCCAATTACTCCGGAGGCTGAGACAGGAGGATTTTGAATTTAAAACCAGTGTCAACTTAATGAGATCCCCTTCTCAAAAAAGTTAACTGGGCGTGGAAGCACACACCTGTAATCTTAGCATTCTGAGAGCGTGAGGCAGGAGGATCCTAAATGCAAGCCCAGCCTGGGCAATTTAGTGTCTTAGGGAGACCCTGTCTCAAAATAAGCCTACATATCTAACTCAAGGGGAAGGCATGAGATTCAATCCCCAGTACCAAAAAAAAAAAAAAAAAAAAAAAAAAAGTCAGTTCTTCAGAGCAGCCACTGGCTGTGTGTAAACTGTTAAGCATTTGAAATGCGGTTTGTCCAACTTTAGATGTGCTGTAAGTATAGCACACTCCCTGGGCTCCAGAAAATTAATTACCCTCCCCCCAAAAATATACTTTGTTAATTGTTTTTATTTTTATTTTTACTTTTATTTTTTTTGTGGGTACCAGGGGTCGACCTCAGGACCTTGCGTGCCAGCAGGCGCCCATGCCGCTGAGCGATATCACCGGCCCTTTTTTCGTATGTGGGTACCAGGAGTCAAACTCAGGACCTTGCGCTTGCCAGGCAGGCACTTATGCTGCTGAGCCATCTCACCAGCCCAGTTGTTTTTATTTTTATAACTTACTAAAATGAAAATATTTGGGCTGTATTGAGGTAAATATATTATTAAAATTTATATATTTATTTTTTAATGTAGCTGCTAGAAAATTTAAATTTACATATGTGGAATGAATTATAGTTTCACTGGTCCACACTGGTTGGGGGGACACTTCTACTGGAATTCCCTATTCTCTGGGATTCTTTTTTAGTTGTTGTTTTTGGAGACAGGGTCTCTCTATGTAGTAGGCTGGCCTTCAACTTATTATGTAGCCCAGACTGGTTAAACTCACGGAAATCCTCCTTACCCTCCTGAGTGCTGGGATTATAAGCATGCAGTACCATACTTGGCTTCTTTGGCACTCTTTTTTTTTTTTTTTTTTTTTTTTTTTGGTACTGGGAATCCAACTCAGGACCTTGTGCTTGCCAGGCAGGCGCTGTGCCACTGAGCTATATCCCTGGCCCCTTTGGCACTCTTGACTGCCAAGAATTCAACAGCTAGCTGGGCAGACCTGTGATTCCGCATCCCTGGGCAACTGAGGCAGGAAAGATTGTAGGTTCAAGCCAAGCCTGGGCGATTTAATAAGACTTAAAAAAGGAACTGGGGGGGCCGGTGAGATGGCTCAGCGGCATAAGCACCTGCCTTGCAAGCGCGAGGGCCCGAGTTCGACTCCCGGATCCCACATACGAAAAAGGGGCCGGTGATATCGCTCAGCAGCACGGGTGCCTGTTGGCGCGCAAGGTCCTGAGGTCGACCCCCCGGTACCCACAAAAAAAAAAAAAAAAAGGAACTGGGCATGATGGTATGTGCCTATAATTCTAATGCTCTAGGAAGCTGAGGCAAGAGGACTGCAAGTTTGAGCCCAGCCTGGGCAATGTAAGTGACTTAGTGAGACCCTGTCTCAAACTACGTAAAAAAAAGGGGGGGGCTGGGGATATAGCTTAGTATGAAGGCCAATGGGTTCAGTCACCAGAATAAAAAATTTTTAAAAGATATTTTTAAAAGCCTGGGGATATATAGCTCAGCGGTCCCTGAATTCAGTCCCCAGTATTGGGGAAAAGTACAGGCACGTGTACACACACACACACACACACACACAAAATAGCCAGCTTTCCATTTTATTCTTATTGGTTAGTTTGACTTCTCTCTAATTCATGATTCACCATGCATCCTTTAAAGCATTAAAGTTATCAGAAGTGAAAACAGTGGAGCTTCAGGTTAATGACTGCCTAATTGGGCCTCAGTAGAGCAATTTCAAGGAGTTAGAAGAAAATACAGTAAATTATGTACAGAGTTTTTATTAGTAAGAAAGTTTTCAAGTCAATGAAAAAGATAGAACAATTTATGACATATGTCATTCCCAGAAGACAACACAAATATGTACCATATAATGACAATAAGTTTCTGAGAACACACACTTTAAAATTTTATCTTATATTTGGAGGTGTTGCCGCAGCAGCATTCTTTTATTTTTTATTATTTGTCCCACCATTTTCCTCCGTTTTCCCCAGCATCTCTGTCTTCTTCCCTGGTCTCTCTCCTTCCTATTACAGAAATGTACATATCTAATACATGAATACTAAGAAGATGCAAATGAAGCATTAAGTAAAATACAGGATGATTGGGAAATTCTTTTAAAGTAGATATTGAAGGTGGAATGATTGTAAATTATGAAGACTGTGACTTCAAAAACAAAACAACTAGGCAGGGGGAGGTAGCACTGTGGGAGGCTGAGGCAGGAGGATCACAAGTTTGAGCCCAGCTTGGGCAACTTAATAATTTAGCAAGACCATGTCTCAAAATAAAGACTGGGGATGTAGCTCAATGTGAAGGCCCTTAGTTTAATCCCCAGTGCCACTAAACAGACAGACAAGGCATAAAGCGAGTGGTTCTCTTGAATATAGTGCTTCTTACCCTCAAATCAAGAAATATTAGGACATACTGTTTCATACTGGAAGGAAAGTCTGGAAGGCAGGAGGGTGTAATATCATCTCTTTCCTTTGTTGAAACAGTGGAAGACAGGAAGGATAAACCTGTGGAGAAGACAGCTGTCTCCACTTCTGTACCTACAAAGCCAACGGAAAGTATCTCAAAGGCCTCTTCGTGTGCTCCAGTGCCTGTGACCATGACAGCAACCCCACCTCTTCCAAAGCCTGTGAATACGTCTCTTCTGTCCCCTTCCCCAGCTTTGGCTTTGCCAAACCTGGCTAATGTGGATCTAGCAAAGATCAGTTCCATCCTTAGTAGCCTGACTTCAGTCATGAAAAATACTGGTGAGTAAGTCCAGTGAAGAGGATAAAAAGCTGATTTTCATTGTTTTTAAATTGAGCCATCAGTCTTTTTTCGTGTTCAGCTTTTTAAAGTCCTTTTTAAAAATTTAAGAGGCTGGGAGGTGGTACATGGTTTGTAATCCCAGTACTCTGGGAGACTGAGGCGAAAGGATCTCAAGTTTGAACCCAGACTGAGCAACTTAATGACTTAGTGAGACCCTTTCTCAAAAGAAGGAGCTGGATGTGGTGGTGCACATCCATAATTCAGCACTTGGGAGCCTGAGGCAGGAAGACTGCCAGGAGTTCAAGGCCAGCCTGGGCTACATAGTGAGTTCAAGGCCAGCCTAAACTACGTAGCAAGACCTTGTCTCAAAAAAACAAAAAGAGAAGAAAGAAAAAGACTGGGGATATAGCTTAGTACAAAGATCGTGGGTTCAGTACACACACAGACACATATCATGGAACAAAAATAAAACCAGTATGTGATCATTAGAGAAAAATTAGAAAGTCAACAAAGAAAATAAAATAAGTGTTTATAATCCTGCTGTCCCAAAGGATACAACTTGTGTTTACCCTTTTGAGGGATATGTGTATATGAGAGTTTGGAGGATTATTTGTAATTTTTCTTTTAATAATTGAAACATTATATTATACTGTTTTATAACCAACTATGTAAAATGAAGTAATATCCTAAACATTTTTATATCATTAAATATTCATCTACATCATCTTCAGTAGTTGTATAGCATTTGATAATTCACCTAATTTATGAGACATTTATTATGCTTTTACCTTTTCACTGTTATAAAGAATATGTAATACACAACCCAGCACTAACATTTTATGGACAACCCTTGCTAAAAGAGTTGATAAGTATATAGGGAGTCTCTTTGTTGTTTTTATTTGTTTTGGGGTTTTTATTAGTTTGTTTGGTTTGGTTTGGTTTTTGTTTTGTTTGTTTTTGGGTGGTGGTGGTCGTCGTGTTAAGGATCTAACCTAGGGCCTCATACATGTTAAGCATGTGCTCTACTACTGAGCTACAGCCCCAGCCCTAGATTTTTTGATTTTTTCTTTTTTAGTACCAGGAATCAAACTCAGGACCTTGAGCTTGCCACGCAGGCACTGCACCTCTGAGCTACATCCCTGGCCCCTAGATTTTTTTTTTTTTTTTTTTTTTGTGGGTACCGGAGGTCGACCTCAGGACCTCGCACTTGCCAGGCAGGCATTTATGCCACTGAGCCATCTCACCGGCCCGATTTTTTTTTTTTTTTAATGGAAAATTCTGATTTTAAAAAAATGGCTAAATGACACTGGGCATGGTGGCTCTCGCCTATAATCCCAGTACTCAGAAACCTGAGGCAGGAGGATCACCATGAGTCCAAGGCCAACCTAGGCTACATAGTGAGTTCAAGGCCAGCCTGAACTCTATAGCGAGAAGTAGAGCACCCCCATGTACTCATCACTCAGCTGCAACAGGATAGCTACGACAAATCTCATTTCATGTATTCCTTGCTCACCCTGGAGTATTCTGAAGAAAATTCCAGTTATTTCATTTCATCATAAATACTTAAAAATTTATATTTCTAAAACATAAAGACTCAAAATCAGCATGTAGGTTTTTAACATCTTTTCGTATGTCATAACTAAGTTAATATCTGAGAAGGTACTATTTTGTGTACTTGTATATGAAAGTTCCCATTGTTATTTATCCTTTCCACTGTTTGCTTTGTTTAATCTACATCACATGCAACTTTAAAATGTTGTTTGTAGCCAGGCTCTGTGGTGTACATCTATAATCCCAGAACTCTGGGCAGCTGAGTCAGGAGGATGACAAGTTAGAGCCTTGCCTGGACAACTTAGTGACTTAGAAGGACCTTATTTCAAAATATAAAAAAGGGCTGGGACTGTAGCCCAGTATGCAATACAGCATTGCCCCAAAATAAAAAGGTTGGTTGTTTTGATATGTATTCTTAAATTAATTAAAGATGTGGTTGAATTTTTTTCATTTATCACTTACATCTTAATAGTTTTTATCATTTTTTTTAAAAAACAGTAATGTTTGTTTTCTCTTATCATTATACACAGTTTCTTGCTAGGTCAAAAATCAACCCAGTGTTTTAAAAAAAAAAAAAAAAAAAAGAAAAGTATAAAGGAGGTTGCTTCTATAATTTCATTTTAAAGGCCATTTCAAAAACAAATCACTTAGCAATCACACGGAAATGTTTCATGGCTGAGTCCTGCAGCTGCAGTATGTCGTGAGCACTGTTGGGCTCTGAAGTGTAGGTGCCATTTGGCAGAGAAAAAAGAAGTAGGTGGCCTATTCTCTTCTTACAGAGGCTCTCAGAAATAATGAATATATATGAAAATAACTCACGGATTTTAATCTAATTTTCAGACTTTTTTCTTTGTTCATATCATGATAGGGATCGTTTGTGGATCAGTCACAGAAGAGAGTGAATGGAGGGCTGGGGATGTAGCACTGTGGTGAAGCACTTGCCTAGCGTGTGTGAGGCCTTGAGTTCAATCCCCAGTACAGCAAAAGTGAATGGAAAGTCATTTTGAAATTGCATTGTTTTGGGCCGGTGAGATGGCTCAGCGGTTTAAGCGCCTGCCTTGCAAGTGCGAGGGCCTGAGTTCGACTCCCGGAACCCACATACAAAAAAGGGGCCGGTGATATCGCTCAGCGGCACGGGCGCCTGCTGGCGCGCGAGGTCCTGAGGTCGACCCCCCGGTACCCACAAAAAAAAAAAAAAAAAAAAGAAAAAAAAAAAAGAAATTGCATTGTTTTTAGTTCATCTTTCTGCCACCAGGGGTCAGTCCTGCATCAAGACCCTCTCCGGGAACTCCTACCAGTCCCAGCAACCTCACCAGCGGCCTGAAAACACCTGCACCTGCCACAACCACACCTCACAACCCTCTGGCAAATATCCTCTCGAAGGTGGAGATCACCCCTGAGAGCATTCTGTCTGCTCTTTCCAAAACTCAGACACAGTCAGCCCCTTCATTGCAAGGTAAACTGAAACGTGCTAGAGGGACTTGAATGGTGACTGTTTATCTCTGATTTAATCCTGGATTCCATTTCTGAGGAAGCCAAAGCCATGAAATGTATAATACAGTTAATATAGTATTCTCTGTATCATCTGTAACCTGGCATTTATTTTTTAAATTAAGTTTATTGGTATAATTTATTTATTTATTTTGTTTGTTTGTTTTGTGGGTACCGGGGGTCGACCTCAGGACCTCGTGCGCCAGCAGGTGCCCATGCCGCTGAGCGATATCACCGGCCCTTTTTTCGTATGTGGGATCCGGGAGTCGAACTCGGGCCCTTGCGCTTGCCAGGTAGGCGCTTAACGCCGCTGAGCCATCTCACCGGCCCATATTGGTACAATTTAGATATAACTAATGATCACATAGGGAATTTGTACCTGTACGTGATGTCTTTTTTTTTTTTTTCTTTTTCTTATCAGGTTTTATTGGTACATTTTAGACACACATAATGATCACATTCATCATAGAGAATTTGTACCATAGAGAATTTGTACATGATATAACAACTTTTTTTTCCCCCCTTCCCCTACCCTCCCTTCAATCACTCTTCTCCTCCTTATTTACAAAGCTTTGTTTCCATTTTATTATTCTTTTATAACTTGGCATTTAGAAAATTATAAAACATCAAAGCAGAAGGAAGCCAGGCACTGTGGTGCACACCTGTGACCCCAGCTGAGGCAGGAGGATCACAAGTTCAATGCCAGCCCAGGCAACTTAGTAAAACCCTGTCTCAAAAAATAAAACAGTGGGATGTAGCTCCCCTGGAGAGTTACAAGTTCGAGGCATCCTGGGCAACTCAGCAAGACCCTGCCTCAAAAAAAAAAAAAGACATGAAATTATTTTATCACATTCTTGTGCTTGAGAACTAGGTTTGGTGGGAACAGTGACTACTAGGAATTAAACAGGAGGGGAAAATTACATAGCTAGGAAACTTTGGGATGAACTATGCTTTTTTTTTTTTTTTTTTAAAGATAACTGAAGTTAACATTCAAATTTTGGACATTATTAAACATCAGTATTAGATGATTGGATAACAATTAAAACCAGATAGCCTCTGGGGCCGGTGAGATGGCTCAGCGGCGTACTCGCCTGCCTGGCAAGCGCGAGGGCCCGAGTTCGACTCCTGGATCCCACATATGAAGAAAGGGGCCAGTGATATCGCTCAGTGGCATGAGCACCTACTGGCGCGCGAGGTCCTGAGGTCGACCCCCGGTACCCACACACACACAAAAAAAAACCAGATAGCCTCACACTGGATGTAGTGGCTCTCCCCTGTAATCCCAGCACTCCAGAGGCTAAGGCAGGACAAATTTGAGACCAGCCTGGACTACCTAGTGAGTTCAAGGCCAGCCTGAACTACATAGTAAGACCCTGTCTCAAAAACAAAACAAAACAAATACCAGGGAGCCTTATTTAAAAGTAAATGGTTTAAAAACATTAGAAGGGTGAGGTAACCTTAAAATTCTTCAGATCTGAGCCAGGTGTGATGGTACACACCTGTAATCCCAGCTACTTGGGAGGCCGTCAGGAGGATCACAAAGCATGTACCTCCACATCCAGTTGGGTGAAATTTGTACTGTTCATTTATGACCAAAAATTGGATAAATTTTGCAAAATATGATTGAATTGGTAAGATCTTCTATTACCTCTGTCAAATATTTTTTAAAACATTTTCTACAGGAACAGTTTGCCTTGGTGAATTTCAGCCTTTGCCCCAAAGAATTTTTTCTCTGTCCTTAGGAGGAGGTTTTGTCTCATCAGTGAATATGGCTGAATCGCATTTGTGTCAGCTTTAACCAATCAACAATATTTATATTTTCCAAGCTATAAAATGGGAACTATGTGTTTTCTTGTGAAAGAATCAGTGCCCCAGTTGTCTGCCTTTGTGTTTGAGGTGTATGTTTATTATTGCTACATTTTACAAATAAAATTGATAGCTGCGGGCCAGTGCTATAGCTCAGCCTGCCTGGCAAGCGTGAGGTCCTGAGTTTGATTCCCGGTTACGCACATGTTAAAAAAAAAAAAAATTTGATAGCTGCAAGCATCAATTAAGATAATACCAGTGCAGTGAGAAAAACTTTTTTTTTTTTTTCTTAAGAAATACTTATTCAAATAAATTTCTGAAATTTTTATACCTATCTCCTTCATGAGAATAACAGTGTGCATTTACTTATTAGAGTCTGTTGTGGAAGCTGGAAAGGAAAGATAGGGTAGGGTATCAATTTGCATTTAGAGAAGCATTTCCTTAGATCAAACGTTAAGAAATACTGGCTTACGTTGTTGTTTTTAAATTAACTTTGCTTCCTTTTTTTTTCCTGCTTTGCCTTACTTAAACTGACTGATTCTGACATTAAAATCTCTCCCTTCCTGCTGCTTTTTATTGTGCTGTGCTGGACTTGTTTCTAGCTTGTACTGGAAACATTTCAGTGGTTTGTTCTCTGATTGATAAATAAGTCCAATGTTTTCAGTGACATTTAGCCATGGCTTGTTTGGTCTGGATTCCCTTTGACTTTGTATTTTAAAGACTATCTGGTTCCCACCAGAATGAATTCAAATAACTAATAGGCCCACATTGTTTCTTTCATAGGGTAGGGAGTTCTTTTTAACCCCTCTAATCTTTGTTTCTACAGGCCTGTCGTCTTTACTGCAGAGTGTTACTGGGAACCCTGCTCCAGCCAGTGAAGCTACATCCCAGAACACTTCAGCCTCCCCTGCCAACACCACAGTCTCTACTATAAAAGGAAGAAATGCACCCTCCAGTACCCAATCTTTTATTCCCAAAAGTTTCAACTATTCTCCTAATTCATCAACTTCTGAAGTCTCTTCAACTTCAGCCATCAAGGCATCAATAGGGCAAAGCCCAGGGCTTCCCAGCACTACTTTTAAACTACCATCCAACTCTCTAGGGTTTACTGGTACCCACGGTACTAGCCCTGCTGCCCCATCTACTGAAGTAGCCATGTGCCAGTCTTCAGAGAGCTCCAAGCCAAAGCTGGAGTCAGAGTCCACCTCCCCAAGTCTGGAAATGAAGATCCACAACTTCTTAAAAGGTAATCCTGGTTTCAGTGGCTTAAATTTAAACATCCCAATCCTGAGCAGTTTGGGATCCAGTGCCCCATCAGAGAGCCACCCTGCAGACTTCCAGCGTGGCCCTACTAGCACCTCAATCGACAACATTGACGGAACCCCTGTACGGGATGAACGAAGTGGGACTCCCACCCAGGATGAGATGATGGACAAGCCCACATCCAGCAGTGTAGATACTATGTCCCTGCTTTC
The DNA here is from genome assembly GCA_028451465.1 of Erethizon dorsatum. Lineage (NCBI taxonomy): Eukaryota > Metazoa > Chordata > Mammalia > Rodentia > Erethizontidae > Erethizon > Erethizon dorsatum. Next base: position 73,088,769 of record CM051829.1, on the reverse strand, counting down.
TAAGATCATTAGCCCTGGTTCCTCAACACCCAGCAGTACAAGATCTCCACCCCCTGGGAGAGATGAAAGCTACCCCCGGGAGCTCTCCAATTCTGTATCTACATATCGACCCTTTGGCCTGGGCAGTGAATCTCCCTATAAGCAGCCTTCTGATGGAATGGAGAGACCATCTTCCCTGATGGACTCTTCACAGGAAAAGTTCTATCCAGATACTTCTTTCCAAGAAGATGAGGATTATCGAGATTTTGAGTATTCAGGGCCTCCACCCTCTGCCATGATGAATCTAGAGAAGAAACCAGCCAAATCTATCCTGAAGTCAAGCAAGCTTTCTGATGCCACCGAGTACCAGCCAATCCTGTCCAATTATAGCCACAGGGCCCAAGAATTTGGGGTAAAGTCTGCTTTCCCTCCATCTGTAAGGGCCCTCCTGGACTCTGGTGAGAACTGTGACCGTCTCTCATCTTCCCCTGGGCTATTTGGTACCTTCAGCATAAGAGGGAATGAACCTGGGTCTGACCGGTCACCATCACCGAGTAAGAATGATTCATTTTTTGCCCCTGACTCCAACCACAATAGCTTGTCTCAGTCTACCACTGGGCATCTCAGTTTGCCACAGCAGTACCCAGACTCTCCTCACCCAGTCCCACATCGTTCCCTTTTCTCTCCGCAGAATACCCTTGCTGCTCCCACGGGCCACCCACCCACATCAGGCATGGAGAAAGTCCTGTCCTCCACCATTTCCACCACATCGACGATTGAGTTTAAGAATATGCTTAAAAACGCCTCTCGCAAGCCCTCAGATGATAAGCATTTTGGCCAAACCCCCAACAAGGGCACTTCAAGTGATGGTGTCAGTCTGTCAAATCTCGCCCAGCCCAGCCTGCCCACCTCTGATCAGCAGCAACAAGAAGAACACTACCGCATAGAAACCCGCGTCTCCTCCTCCTGCTTAGACTTGCCTGATAGCACTGAAGAAAAGGGGGCCCCTATAGAAACTTTGGGTTATCATAATGCAGCCAATAGGAGGATGTCAGGGGAGCCAATACAGACCGTAGAGTCCATCCGAGTTCCTGGGAAGGGAAATAGAGGACATGGGCGAGAGGCTTCAAGGGTGGGTTGGTTTGATCTGAGCACATCAGGCAGCTCTTTTGACAATGGTCCCTCAAGTGCCTCTGAGTTGGCGACCCTTGGGGGTGGGGGCACCGGAGGACTCACTGGCTTTAAAACACCATACAAGGAACGGGCACCCCAGTTTCAGGAGAGTATCGGCAGCTTTTGTTCCAACAGTTTCAACTCAACATTTGAGCACCATCTCCCCCCGTCCCCCTTGGAACATGGGACACCCTTCCAGAGAGAGCCAGTGGGGCCATCATCTGCCCCACCTGCCCCTCCTAAGGATCATGGTAGTATCTTCTCTCGAGATGCATCTGCTCATCTGCCCTCTGTGGATCTTTCGAACCCTTTCACAAAGGAGGCAGCCCTGGTCCATGCTGCCCCACCGCCTCCTCCTGGAGAGCACAGCGGAGTTCCTTTCCCTGCCCCACCCCCTCCTCCGCCCCCTGGGGAACACAGCGGTGGTGGGAGTGGTGTCCCCTTTGCTACTCCGCCACCTCCTCCACCCCCTGTTGACCACTCTGGGGTTGTATCCTTCCCAACCCCACCGCTGGCAGAGCACGGAGTGGCAGGGGCTGTGGCAGTATTTCCCAAGGACCATAGTTCCCTTCTTCAAGGGACCCTGGCTGAGCATTTTGGCGTGCTTGCAGGACCCAGGGATCATGGGGGCCCCCCTCAACGGGACCTCAACGGCCCTGGCCTTAGCCGTGTGCGGGAGAGCCTGAGCCTACCCTCCCACCCTCTGGAGCAGCTGGGTCCAGCCCATGGAGGAGGTGGGGGGGGCAGCAACAGCAGCGGTGGCCCTCCCTTGGGTCCCTCACACAGAGACACCATCAACCGGAGTGGTATGATTTTACGGAGTCCCCGGCCAGACTTTCGGCCTAGGGAACCTTTTCTCAGCAGAGACCCATTCCACAGTTTAAAGAGACCCAGGCCACCTTTTGCTAGGGGCCCTCCGTTCTTTGCACCAAAACGCCCATTCTTCCCTCCCAGGTACTGATGGAAACCAAGGGAAAAGCATTTGGAACAGTCTAGAGAGCCTTGGAAGTAGTTTGATTTGTTGTTGTTGTTGTTTTCCCTCCCTTGCTTTATTTTTTATTATGGTAAGGGCCTGCCTTCCAAATTAAAAAGTTACACATGCCTACATTTCACTATCCATCAAGTCCTCCCTCCCACTGCACTTACTACCTTCCCCAAGTTGATTGTATTTGGGGGGAAGAAAAAACCCACAACCAAAGCCACTTCATTTGGCTGGGGGCTTGGGGAGTGGGGAGGAAAAACAATCTTTATTTTATCCCATCTATTTAAGACTATTTACTACGTTTGAAATAAAACTTCCATCAGTACAGATGATAACATGTGCAATGCTGGGGTGTTATTTTGGGCTTGCCTATCCAGTGGTCAGTGGAAGGGTTCCTGTGTCCTTGCCTCTCAAGCTTGGTGACCGCTGTAACCAGTGTGGCTCCCTCCCCTGTGCTCTGCACTGCTGACAGCCAAGGGATGGGAAGCATGGGAGACCTTGGGCCTGTCAGGCTTGCTTGTTTTGGGTTTTTTTTAAAGGCATGTTGAAGTTCCTTACCCTTCTCCTAACATCTTAATTTTTTTTAAATCAGCCTCTTCCTCCAAAGTACTATTCAGCAGTAACTTTAAGGCATTACAAACCTCACTCTTAATAGAAATTTTTTCTCTTTGTCCTTGGAGTGAAAGAGAGGAGGTTAAATATAAATTCAAGGTGAAAATAAGGAGCAAGTGTAATACATAAAGCTAGGAAAGGAACTGTTGATGGTGTGGTGTAACTTGACTATCCTTTGTAAACAAGAAAATAGGATACATTTTGAAATAGTTTTCCACAAAATCTTGTATCGTGCTCTTGCCTCCTGCTTTTTTTCCTGGACTTTTTCTCCCTCAGTTTTTACTTCTGTTTTGGCTAGAAAGTCACTACAGTTGACCATTGATACAAAGGTTCAACTGAGATATTATCCCTGTATCTTTTAATAAAAGACATAGACATTAATGTTACCGTGGTGCCTCCCTAATGTAATATTTATTGGTGATTTTCAGCAAGGATTAACACTTACAGAAAGGAAAACATTTATCTTCATCATTTTTTCCCCTTGCCTCAGTTTTGATTGCACCCCTATTCTTGGTATTTTAGAGGAGACTTAGCAGTATCTTTATAGTATATCTCTTTAGATGTGTCTTAGAAACAGGTGGGCATTGCTATTCATGTATTTACGGAGAAACAAGGAAACTGATAAATACAGATTGACCCCACTCCATAGATAACAAGCCGCCTATCACATTTCAAGGGACTAACCTTACCCCTACCCTCAACAGGAAGTAAAGAATGTTTCTGCCCTTGGTCATTTTACATGAGAGAAGTGCTTTCCTTCTCCCTGGACTTTAAAAGGCTTGTTTGTATTTCTACATTTAGTACTTGGGAAAAGACAAACACTAAACTTTGTTTATATCTTCGGGTCTAGGGACACTGAAAAGCAAATAACTGCTTACTACATTTGTTTTTAGTCAGTGTTTTCACCCCACTGAATTACAAATCTCCAGCTAGATGAGTAAAACATCCTAGCAAGTTCATGTATTTTCTCTGAACTTAGTATAGAACTAACTAAGGAAGTATGGGAATGGGATTTTAAAGATGGGAGAGGCTGGGTAATGTCACAAGACCCATTCTTTGTCTCAGAATAAACTTGCTTTTCAGAGAAAGAGCAGCTTAAGCCAGGTGCGCATCCTAGCTTGGGAGTTTTCCGTAGTATATTCTGTGTATTTATTTGGGCTCACCCTGTGTTCCGTGGTCAGGGTGAGACAAGTCATTCATCTTCCTAATGCTTATCTGGCTTTAAACCAGCTGTTCTTTGTTTCTTTGACCCTCTCAAGCCTCTGGCCCATAGCTGTCCCCACAAAAATGCATGATACCATGACCTTCCATGTGGGATGGGACATACAGTATAGCAAAGCAAAGGAAATATATTGGGTCCTAAGACAATGAAAAGCAGAGAGAGAGAGAATAGGGGTGGGGTAGGGGGATTCTATTTGACTTTGAGAATTGATTTTTTCAAAAATGAAGTGGGTAATTTTTCATTCTGGAATACAAGAATGTGAATTCTTTCTGCTGCTCTTGTTTAAGCTAAATGTAGTGTTCACTTGAAAAGGCTCTCTGACCTTGTGATTTTATCGGAAATGTTGGGATGTCAGCAAAGTGGCTTCCTGAATATTGGGGCAGGGTGACTGTCCCCAAAAACACGATGCCTGACACATGAAAGACGTTGTACAGTTCAAAGGTGAACTTGTTTTTGTGAAATATTTTTGTTTTGTTTTTGCCACAAAATCCTCTGTGCATTTATTTCAGGATGGAAGTGAGGATTTGTATAAGACTGTCAGTTACTAATTTTACAGAAATCTGTCTACAGCAGTAAGTTAAGATGACAGTGTATATATGTGATATAGTGAAAAGACAATTCTGGTATTCATAAACATGAAACAAAGAGGTTTTATTCTTTCTGTGTCTGTGATTTAAAACTCTGTGACCATGCTCTGACTTGTATTTCAATCTGAGTTTAAAAAAAAAAAAAAGATATTTTTTAAAGAAAGTATAACATAGTGTGTCTTAGCAAGGACATGATTCATATGAAAGCAGAATATGAGTTGTTGCTAAGGTCTTTGGTGCTCACTGTAAAATCACAGACAAAGAATTCTAGTGAACACACTAGTGTCATTTAAAGTTTAGTTATACAGTATCAGGAATAGGGCCCTTAAGTATTTTGTAAGAGTTCATTGGTCAGCCAGCTTAGATGAGAGCCCTCCCCTCTCCCCTCTGCCCTCCCAAGAGTTGAGGTAAATAGAATTTGGTTTGATTCCAGGGAGGTGAGCAGAGAGTAGGACTTTTACCCTTTCCAGTACCAGGAACACACTTTGTAATAACACATGGTACAGCAAACGTATCTAGAAAATGTGAATATGCTAAACTTTCTAATTGCAGAGTATTCACTATCCTGAAGTTACCTGTTCATGCAGTTAAGCTTCAGCTGTTACTGTTTTAAGCTGCTGTAAATTACTGCTTCCCTCCTCCTCCCTCCTCCCTCTTTTTTAATTGGTGGGGGTGTCTGTTAAGAGTAAAATTAGATATGTTGGGTTGGTATTTTCACGTGTTCAGTGTGGAAAATAAAACAAGTACATGCTTTAGAGGCAACAACAATGAAAGCCTTTTGAAATGTGTGTTAATATCATTTAATAAAAATAAGTAGTTCTAAAGGTTTGACATTTTTCTTTGAGATTGGGGCTTGCACCAAGGGCCCTTGACCTCTCTGGTGAGTGCAAATAGGAGGGAACTTCTCCAGGAGCTGAAACTGCTGCTTTGTAAGGAGACCAGTGGGTTGGAAAGCCTAAATTTTCTCCAGCAAAGATCCAACATGACTGTCCAGGGCCGAAGGTGAAACCAACTACAGAATGCAGAGAGAAAAGCCTGGATCTGTCTCTGAAGTTGCAGTTGTATTGGCTTTTGGTTTAAGTGTGTATGGGGAAGAGGGTGAGAGTGGCACAGACACAGATGCCACCGGCCACCTATCTGGTCCCTTCCTCATGACCACTTGCACTTTCCTCTCTTCTAGCCATTCTTTTATTTTAAAAAAATCTTTGTCCCCAATATTTTGTTTTCCAGTTTAATAAAGTATGGTTTTCTTTGTTGTGTGGTTGACTCTTACCCACTCACGTTGATCTTGTCCAACTGGCCACTTTGACTTTCACACTTATCATGGAGAGTTGTCTGAGCCTCTAGGATCTTCATGGCCTTGTGGGTTTTCTGTTTGATCCTTTGTATAATTGTGTAATGGGTGGGGTCAGACCAAGATGTTGAGGGAGTGGTTGGTGATGAAGTGGGAATACTGTATAGATAATTATTTGTATCTTCTAAAAGGTGTACAATTGTGAGCCAAGAAGCACAGAATTAGGGGGAAGGTGTGGGCCAATTTTTTCCCCGCATCTACCCTTCTTGTTGCATGTAGGCAATGTCGTGCGGAAGGCATACTTAACCCTTCTCTGTTACCTCATCCCATCTCTCTTTCATAATCTAATGAGGCTCAATAAATGGAATGTTGGCTTTAAGGGGTAAAGAGGGGTAGTCACTGTATCTGGGCCAGGCCTGGGTCATTGGCAGGGTAGGCGGCTGTAAATAGCAGCCTTGATTACATAAAGGTACATGTATAGGTGTCATAAAACACTTTGGAAATAGCAGCGGCCTAGGAACACACCCAGCAGGTGTACCAGTGTACTGGCTGCTTCTGGAATCAAGCTTGGGCTGTCTTCCTTACCCCTCGGGACCTTTATTTGTCCACCTGATTCCTCTCTCTGTCACTAAGGAAGCAACAGCATCTAGACCCTCATTGGCCTTTCTGGGCATGTTATTGAATATGCATAGCTGCCTCCCCCTAAAGTGTTTAAGCAGAGACGAGTTACCTCGTGTGTAGACATAGGCTGAGTCTCAAGAGTATTGGGGTGCTCTCAAAGCTTGGTTATTGAGAAGTGGGCCTTGGTTACATATTTTTTTCTATAGTCAGGCAGGGTCTTGGAGTATTGGCATGCTCCTCATACTTGAGTAACCAGACAAGTCTGATCAGCTGCTGTTCACAGTTGCTGAGTAATAACTCATTGAGGCTACATAGACAAGGCTACTAGAGGGCCACTGTTAAAGAGAAGTCCACTTAGGTAAACATCCTGTTCTCTGCCCCTGTGTAGAAGAGAAACATTCTTTAAGGAAAGAAGCATGTGTGATGTAAAAATATGTTACTTTCAGGGCTGAGGGACAAGAGAAGATGCGTAGTTACAGGTCTGAGAGGAAAGGTATAAGAAGGCTGAGGTCTGTTTAGAGTTATCATTACAGTTACTTTATGGTTTTTGCTGGTGTGTATGTGTGCTGGGGCTTAAACCCAGTGCCTTGTTACATGCTAAGCACTTACTCTACCACTGAGCTACATCCCCAGCTCTTCCATTTTCTGTTTTATACTTTTTAGTCTTTCCCTGTGTTCTCACTTAGGCAGAGTCAGGGCTGAGGTTACAGACACAGGATCTGGGTGGAGGGGCTGGTGAGCTCTGCAGTGCCAACTGTGGAGCAGACAGCATTTCTTTTTTTTTGTGTGTGTGTGGGTACCAGGGGGTCGACCTCAGGACCTCGCACGCCAACAGGCACCCGTGCCGCTGAGCGATATCACCGGCCCATTTTTTCGTATGTGGGATCCGGGAGTCGAACTCGGGCCCTAACGCTTGCAAGGCAGGCGCTTACGCCGCTGAGCCATCTCACCGGCCCCAGACAGCATTTCTTTGTGTGTGTTTGACTCAAAAGGGTGTTGGCTAAACCAGTCTGCCCTGGACCTGTTTGGGTTCATAGCACATTTTCCAGCAAATTTACTTCCTTATCCCTATTGTAGCCCCTTATTTTTGAAAAATACTCAAGTCCTTTGCCAAGCAATTTGTAGAAAAGAGTGGGCTTGAAATTTTCTACATTCTTCTTGGAATGGATAGGAAGGTTGACAACGTCCAGTTCTTTGGTTTCCCCCTCTCTGTAGGTCTGGAGTCCTTTGCATCTACATAAGGCACAACTTACGGTAGCCAGTCATTGCCAAGAGCAGAAGTTAGTACAGGTTCAATTTGAAAGCTTGGTTATTGAGAAGTGGGCCTTAGTTTCATATTTTCTTCTATATACCTGTCTAGGACTTTCCTTGAGAGTACTTTGACCTTTTTCACTTTAGCACTGAACCTAAGTTGACATATCTGTGCACTGGATCTTGTGTTTATATATTTTCCCCATGGCCTTGACCTGCCAAATTGGGGTAAGTGGGGGTGTCTTATTTCTCTTCTACAGACTTGAGAGATTTCTTGGGGAAGGGAAATCTTAATGGAGACTTCAGGTGAGCCCAAGGCTTTGTTTTTGAAGCCAAAGTTCAGTTTATCCCCATGTTCCTGGCAGGAAGCTCTTCCCTCTTTATTAACAGATTTAGCCAGGCTTTCTGGTATCATGGCATCTTAAGGCAGAATTAAAAGCTTGGCCACATCCCAGACCTTCCAATTATATTACTAAGGAATTTGTTTTTCATAGGCCTAATATTGGTACCACCTCCTGTCCCTTTAGCCACATGGCTAATTCTTTAGGCTTCAAAAGAATATGGTGGACTGAGTGTAGCTCAGTGGTAGAGCACATACCTACCATGTACAAGGCCCTGGGTTCCATCACAGCACCAGGGAAAAAAGGCATTTGGTGGCAATGACAAACATATTTTATCTCATTTCTCTCCCTTCCCTCACCCTCCAATATCTTCGTCCTTTTTCGTGCAGGTAAGGGGCAGTTGTGCCTAAGAGCTAAGATAGATTTGGAAGTATGTGCTCATTCTGATGAATAGAAAATGTAATTTTCCTTCAATGGAGAGTATTTTTTTTCAACTTTATTTTTTTTTTAAAGACAACAAGTAAACATTCTCATGTATTAACAAACTCAAGCATTAGAGAATGTACAAATACCTTTTGGAGAAAAATATTACTCAGTATAAGATTAAGCCATGTGAAAGCTAGGTAAAAATAGAAGACTAAGGAATGGAATAGTCACAGTGAAATTGCATTTTCATACTAGGGAGACAATACGATGTTTACAAATGTGCATCTGGTTTATTTCGCTTGTGAGTATTTTCTCGAGTTGCATCCATTTACCTATAAAAGTTTCCAGTTTATCTTTTTTTATGGCTGAGTAGTACTAATGGAGAGTATTCTTACATGTAATTTAAAGCTATAAAAAATTTTCATCAGCTGGGAATTGTGCATGCCTGTAATCCCAGCACTCGGGGCGGCTGAGGCAGGAGGATCACTGTGAGTTCAAGGCTAGCCTGGGCTACATAAGCAAGTTTAAGGCCAGCCTGCACTACATAGACCCTGTCTAAAAAAAAAAAAAAATGTCATCAAGCTTTAGCCAACTTGGGATATTTGTTCTAAAAGTGCAGTAAAGCTGAGAATATCCTAAACTGCCTAAAGGTCTAGGATACCCTTAGGGTTCCCCTTTCCCTATACTGCTGTGGAAATCTTTCAGTGTTATTTCCTTTACACTTCTTTAACTTTAGTCTGGTAGAGAAAAGTTAGAAGATACTTTTCTTCGTTTTTATTGGATTCACCTCTTTACCCTATTTAAAGGCCTTTTGGACCACAAGTATCAGAGTCCAGGAAAAGGAAATGGTGCTACCAAAATGGTACATTGTGACTAATCTGGCCAGTGAGACATAGCATAAATGAGGTTTGATTGACATAGAATGGGACTTGACTTCTCTAAGAATCATATTCCATGTTTGAAGGGGAAGGTAAGAATACTACTTGACAAAGTTGGGTTCTAGAAATTAGTGAAAGCACAGCATATGGCACATAGGTGTTCAATTGTATTCTGTCAAGCAAAGGTGGCGTGTGGTGAGGTGGGCAACAAAAGTTTCAGAGATAGCTGTTTGCCAGACAGAGATTACTGAGTTAAAATTTCTGAGGTTGAGCCAGGTGTGGTAGCCCACACCTGTAATTCCAGGACTCGAGGCTGAAGCAGGAGAATTGCCACAAGTTTGAGGCCAGCCTGGGCTACATAGTTCACAGCCTGAACTACATAGACCCTTTCTAAAAAAAAAAAAAAAAAAAGTTCTGAGGCTGAGACATAGTAGAAGTTGTAGTAGAACCAATTCTTAGTGAATTGGCCTTAGCTGGCTTGTGCTTCTTGCTTGCTACAAGGGATGGGATGGAATAACGACCTTCCTTCCACTGCGACACAAGTTACATAGGTGGTGATGTGGCTATCGGTCAGCATCACCTCAGCACCCAGCTCAGTGCATTGCACACAGTGAGCATCAGTAAATGTCTGAAGGGTGAGTGTAGGGAGCTGCCGTATCAGGTTGGCCTACTTATTCCACCATCTTTGATCCTAATAAAAGAGGATAAGGTAGAATGATTAAATAAACTGTGCCTGTGTCGTTGGAACATCAGTACAGTTATTACTTAATTCAATAATTTATTGAGAATCTACCAGCCTGTTGCCCACAACATTCCCCTACCCCTTTTAGTGCAGGGCCACAAGCAAAGCCCTGCCTGCCATTGTCACCTTTTCTCAAGCCATTTAAAAATTCTATTTTCTCCTGACCACATACACAAACACAGGTAATCTTCTCCACAGTCTTGTCTTTCTCTTTTTATTTCAGGATGTCTAACATGCCAGAAGATGGAACCAAGATCCTATGACTCAGATCAACTATCCTCCCCAGAAACAACTTCTGGCCTCTCTGGAAACCTAAATTAAACAGCTTTCTCTGACAGCTCTTCCTCCACAACCCTGATTCCACCACCACTGAAACTTGAGAACCAACTTTAATCATCCCTGCCCCCAGGTGAGGGGACTAATTGGGAATTACTGAGAGCCTTAGTTGCCCACAGTTCATTTCCCTTCATACTTTACTACAAATCGAGTGGTGTTTGTATTTTTGCTGTGTAAAATCAATCATTATCCCTGTATCCTGGATGTAACGGGGAGAGGAAAGAAAAAAGAAAACAGAGCTGGGATAGAAATGAAAAGTAAAAGGCTTATGTGGGGGAGCAGACAGCTAGAGTGAGGCACCTTTTTTAGTGAGGGGGAATATATATATATAAAATTATATAATTATATATTATATATATAATATATATAATGTACTATAGTACTAGAAAAAGCGGGGTGTGGTGGATGCATGCAAGTCCTGGATTTAGAAGGCAGCAACAGCATTCACTCTTTTTATTTTGTGTTTTGTTTGAGACAGGGTCTTGCTATGTAGTCCAGGCTGGCCTCAAACTCATGGTGATACTCTTGCCTCTGCCCCCGGAGTGCTAGGATTACAGGCCTGCACCATCACTCCTGGCAGCACTTACTTTTTGACCTTGCATCATTTAGCATTTCTGACCTTAAATTCCACATCTATAAGATTAATCTCTAAAGTTCTTTAAGCACCTTGAATATGAATGAACTCCAAAAAGAGACCACTGCAGACTTGTTGCTTCAACTTTATTTATTTATTTAATTATTTTCTTGAGACAGGGTCTTGCTATGCTGTGCAGGACGGCCTTAAACTCACTATGTAGCCCAGCCCTGCCTCGAACTCGCAGCGATCCTCCTGCCTCAGCCTCCCGAGTGATGGGTGCTGCAACTACAGGCGTGTGCCACCACGCCCAGCCCTCGCTTCAACTTTAAAACTGTTACCCATTTATAACGGCCTGTTGCTGTTGTCATTATTATATACCAAGCATTATGCTAGACGATTTACACAAAGTTTACAACTACCGGGAGTGATACGTCTATTCTCGTTTAATATGTGAAAAATTAGAGAAATTAATTTACAAATATTATTTAATGGCAGATCCACGATTTACACTAGGTCTGCCTGGTTCCAAAGTCTATGTTCTTAACAGTTTCCTACCTACTTTAAAAATAAGGCATAAGAAAATATATGGTTAAAGGGAAATGACTGACTACCATTTCCGGTCTGTTTTTCTCCCACTCTTGTCCTCAAAGTTTGTGCCTCTGACTTCATGGTTGCCGGACACCTCGTGCTACTCGGGGCCTTCAGCTGAAACGCGGCGAGTTTCCCGGATCGCCGGTGTGTGTAACAGTTTCCATCTTCCGGTCACCGGAACCACTCTAGCCGCTGCTCCTGCTGTGGTGGGGTGTGCCTCTTCGGAGTTCCCGGTGGTGGTGCCAGACCAGAGTGGCAGGTGAGGTAACCAATAGACAGGGATGTTGCTGGGGTAGAAGCCAATGAGGAATCTGAGGAAGAGAGGCGGTGGTAATCTGAGGCTGTAGCCGCTGGTTCGGAGGAATATGCTGCTGTGTCAGAGGGGGCGACCGTTCCGGCTCCTGCTCCGGCTCCGGCTCCGGCTTCGGCTCCGGCTCCCGGGGTTGCAAGCCTACAAGCTACATACTTTGCATGAGGTACCCAAAAGTTCCGAACCATCGTACCCAGCCCAAGCAAAGCCCAAGGTGCAGACTCAATCCAGCCACTCGCTGTTACTCCACTCCCCTGCACTCCGAAGTCCTCAGACAAGGGTACCCCAGTCCTCAGTTGGCCATCTGCTTCTCGAGTCAGAGGTCGGGAGCCTGGAGGGAGCTCCTTAGGGAGAATAGTGTCCATTGAGACCCCCAGTCTAAAACCTGTATCACCCAGGTCCTATTAAGAACCAGAGATCAGGGTCAAGGCCTCTTGAATACCCGCAACTCCTACCATCTTCAGCCCCGAAAAGAAATTATGAGACCTGTGTTAATGCCTAACATATCCTTCCCCTCAGGCGTCCGTGCCGACCCCTCCAAATTGGTTGGTAGAGCGGCTTGGCCTTTTTGAGGAGCTGTGGGCTGCTCAGGCAAAGAGGCTAGCAAGCACTACACAGAAGGAAGTCCGGACTATTAAGGTGTCCCTTCCTGGAGGCCAGAAATTGGATGCTGTGGCATGGAACACAACCCCTTACCAGCTAGCCCGGCAAATGAGGTATCCAACCCTGCCCTCACTTCTCTGCACCTGGCCCCGGAAAGAATTTGGTCTGCTTGTTTTGTTTCATCCCAAGCAAGATAGCCTTCCCTGAGAATTTGTTTTATCTCCATTAGTTTCAGAGTCTGTCTTTCTTGTAGGTTTTACTGTTCTGGAAGTTCATTTCCCCTTTACAAATTCAGGGTTACTAGGGGATTGGCTTCTCTCTTCTCCCGTGGATTATAACCCTGCCATTTTCTTCATCCCCACCCCCCACTGCTGAAGTTTAACACTGGCAGATACTGCCCTGGCTGCGGAAGTGAATGGAGAACCTTATGACCTGGAGCGGCCCTTGGAGACAGATTCTGACCTCAGATTTCTGACGTTTGATTCCCCAGAGGGAAAAGCGGTAAGTTCCTTCCATAGAGAGTACCGTGACTAGTAAACTAAGATATTTAAACAAGAAATTCTAACATTTCTTTTGCTTCAGTTTCTCCATTTGCAGTTGAGAGCGAAACCTACCATCTATTTCTGGCTGAGCTGGAAACTTATGACAAGTTTTTAGTTAACTTTAATCTTAAAAGCATAGATCATTTTTGCTAGTGAAAGTGGTAATAAGTTGAAAAACAGAAGTATAATGTGCCAGTTCAACTTCCTCAGCTCTTGAGCACATACATTATAGGTCGTCCGTGGTGTATATTCAGCTGGAACATGGCTGCCACAACTCAGCACACAGCCTGCTCACCTCCCTACTTTTCCTCTTCATGTCAGCTTGGGTAACACAGACTTTGACTATTAGGATCCAGAAAAATGGATTTGAATATGAATAGTGGCCAACTCCTAGAAGAGTAGTTGCATCATACTAGATTCCTGAGCTAGAAAACAGTAGGACGAAAAGACCAGATGGAGAGGTGGGGGCAATACCTCCAGGAAAAAGTGCTTGCCTAGGAGAAAGGCCCTAGGTTCATTCCCCAGGACCACCAAAAAAACAAAAACAAAACAAAAAAGATAGTCCACCCTGAAACCCTAATTGGTTATAGGAGCAGCAAAAGAAGACTATTTGGCCTGCTTCTGTGCTCCAGGACTGGAAAGCACCAAAGACTGAAGAGGGTAGCTATAGCTGCTGTTCAGTGAAACAAGAAAGGATAGTGGCCTCTGCTGCTGCTTCTATTGTCTTTAATTTTTTTTTTTTAACTATTTAGTGGTCCCTCTCAAAGACTAATTTCTCCATTTTGTAGTAATTATTCTTAGAAAAATCATAATGGTTTTCCCATCAGTGTCTCTGCGGAAATGATCGGAGTTAAGGGATGAGTTTATGAATTCACAGTTTTCTTGCAAATTCAGGTGTTCTGGCACTCTAGTGCCCACGTCCTGGGGGCAGCAGCTGAACAATTCTTGGGTGCTGTTCTCTGCCGAGGTCCAAGTACAGAACATGGCTTTTACCATGATTTCTTCCTGGGAAAGGAGCGGTGAGTAGTACAGCAAGGAATAAAGAGAATTCATTCTGGGGTGGTTTCAGAGGCTCTTTTCTGGGGCCTCAGCCATGTTTAATTTAAGGAGAAAGTTCTTTAGGCCTCATCTGTGACACTGGTACAACTTCTCTATTAGGTCATGTCCCTCTTCTAACTCTGCTTGAAATTTACCTTCAGTTTTCATAAGTTTTCAAATCTTACTCCATCCCTTCATTACTATTGCTCTAATTTTGTCCATCCAGATTTCCTGCACTCAGCTTTTACTTCATGAATATCCCAGGCATGGTGGCGGGCACCTGTAATCGCAGCACTTGGGAGGCTGAGGCAGGAGGATTGCCATGAATTTGAGGCCAGCCTGGGCTACATAGTGTGTTCAAGCCAGTCTGAGAACCTATCTCAAAATAACTGCTTGCATAGAGTTTCCCTCCAGCTATAAAATCTATACCTTAGGCTAGTGATATGGCTCAATGCTTAAGCACTTGCCTAGCCTTGCAAAGCCAAAGGGTTGATCCCCAGCGGTACACACACACACACACACACACACACACACATGTGTATATATATATACAAAAACACACAGATCTCTTCCTGATTTCCTATTCATGTTTTCTTGGGTTTATCAGTCTGGGCCAATACTTGTAGATTATTTTTCTTGGAGCATAAGATTTCCCCCTTTAGCCAACTGGTGTATCATCTAGTGATACTTCTTAGAAGAAGTAAACCAACAACTCTCTTCTTTCCAGGACAGTCCAGGGCTCAGAGTTACCTATTTTGGAGCAGATTTGCCAGAGGATTGCAGCTGATGCACAGCCCTTCCGGAGGCTGGAGGCTTCCCAGGATGAGCTACGCCAGCTCTTTAAGGTGATTACAGTGTAGTTTTAGGAGGAAGATTGGGCTTTGAGGGAGGGGCACCCCTTTACCAGGCCTTTTTTTGGGAATAAAGACTTGGTTTCCCTCTTGTCATCCACTTTTCTTCCAGGATAACCCCTTTAAGCTTCATCTGATAGAGGAGAAAGTGACAGGCCCAACAGCAACAGTATATGGGTGAGCTCTGTCAGCCTGAAGAAAAGAGGGTGGGGCAGGGAAGCAGTGGAGAGGCCTGAGAGCCATAAGGGAAGAGAAGTGGATGGTAATCTCTGTTGCTCCAGGAAAAGAAATGAAAAGAATTGATTTTTATCTGGCATTGTTCTCTCTGTCTGTAGAATAGTTCCTTCCCCTTTGGCTCCTCCTTCTGTCAGCTAAAGACCATGAAAGAGAAAACGAGCCAGGTGTGGTGGCGCATGCTTATAATCCCAGCACTCAGGCGGCTGAGGCAGGAAGATCTCTGTGAGTTCGAGGCCAGCCTGGACTACATAAGCAAGTTCAAGGCCAGCCTGGACTACATAAGCAAGTTCAAGGCCAGCCTGTACTACATAGTGAGACTTTGTCTCAAAAAAAAAAAAAAAAAAAAAGAAAAAAGAAAAAACGAGACACTCGGGACAGTGGTCTAGAAACTACTGACTGGCCTCTGGTTTCCCCCAGGTGTGGCACGTCAGTTGACCTTTGCCAAGGGCCCCACCTTCGGCACACCGGACAGATCCAAGCGCTGAAGCTGCTCACGGTCAGTTGGGAGGCTGTCATTAGGGTGAGGCTTCCCTTTTCACAGGAACAAGCAGGAGGATGAGAAGGTGATCCTCTCTCCCAGACCTTGCTGTGCTGTCATGGCTAAGGAAGGAATCCAGAAGAAGATATTTGGTCCCCACACTCTAGAATCTCCCAGTTTGATCACAGATACTAGATACCCTGCCAGGGCCCAGAGCTTGCTTATTTATTTATTTATTTATTTATTTATATGGTGCTGGGGATCGAACCCAGGGCTTTGTGCATGCAAGGATAGAATTATACCACTGAGCCACATCCCCAGCCTCCAGAAGCCAATTTAAATTCCCTAGTCTGACACTAGTGTTAAGAGAGATACAGCCATAAAGAGAAAGCAAAACAAAACAAAACAAAAAAGAAAATAAATAAAAAATAGAGGCAGCCAGAAATGGTGGCACACACCTGTAATCCCAGTAGTGGAAGGCTGAGGCAGGAGGATCACAAGTTGGAGCCTACCCTGTACAATTTAGTGACTTAGCAAAACTCTGTCTCAAAAAAAAAAAAAAAAAAAAGGTTGTAATTCAGTGCAAGGGCCCGGAGTTCAATCCTCTGTACATCCCCTGCCACCCCCCAAAAAAAGAGGGAGAGAGAAACGTGGAGCCAGGGGTATGAGCAGTCTAGGCAGGGCTATGTAGGGAGGGGAGACAGGGCTGTATAGGGAAGGGCTGTGGAGGTAGATGAATGAATACTGTTTGCCAGGCACAGGGAGAATCTTCTATGTTAAATGCATGTCTTTTATAAAAATACTTCTTTCCCCAGTAAATATATTCTGCTCTTAAAAAAAAATATTGCTCTTGACAAAGAGAGCTACTAGATGGGTGGGAGCAAGGGACAAAGGAATAGGTAGATACATAGAACACAAAAGCCTTAGACTGAAAACTTAGCTCTCTGCATCAGTCCTTAGTATGCCACCAGAGAAGTATGTGGCTTTGGCTGACCTCCTTACCCATTTTCTCCATCTATAAAACAATTCCCGTACTACCAGTAAATCCACATCATAGAGACAATGAAAACTAACACAGAAGAAAGTGCTATAAAATGTAGGTTCTTGCTGGGTATGGTAGCACTTGCCTGTAATGACAATATTTGGGAGGCTGAGGCAGGAGGATTTCAAGTTCAAGACCAGCCTGGGCTACAAAATGAGTTTAATATGAGCCTAAACTACATACCCTATCTCAAAAACCAAAAACCAAAAAAGCAGGTTCTTTCTTATTAGTACTATTTATTGTTAAAGAAAGGAGTAAGTTTTAAAATTTCATATGACCAGAAATAGGATGCATGGGAGGGAGGTTGACTTTTCTAGGAGTTGTATGGGATATTCATAAGGGGATAGATAAACTGACATTTGCCTGGAGTTTATTTACTCTTCTAAGTAGTCATTGATTAGAAGGGGAAGAACTAAGTACAGGGGTACAGGTAGGGCAGTGAGAATGGGGAGAGAAAGAGGTGGCTAGGTAAGACTAAGCTTGACCAGGACGTATGAAGGAACCCAGTCCAACAAACCCAAGGCTGTAAATATGTCCAGAGGAAGGACTCCCATCTTTCCAGCGGTGGTGAGAGGGAAAGTGATGAGTGAGATGGGATAGGACTGGCTTGAAGGGGCGAACCTGTGCTACTTACACCGAGGCTTGAAAGAGTCAGGCGCCTTCATCCTCCTCCTCTTTCCTTTGATTCCCTGTCTTCCCACAGAGCTCCTCATCCTTGTGGAGATCTCCAGGGAGTCTAGAGGCGCTGCAGAGAGTGTCGGGGATTTCCTTCCCCACAGCTGAGTTGCTGAGGGCGTGGGAAGCACAGAGGGAGAAAGCAGAGTCTCGAGACCACAGGCGCATTGGAAAGGTGCAGAGCTTGGGAAGAGGGCAGGATGGTGATATAGGGTGGAGAGAGACAGAGGAACCTGAATGCAAGGTGCAAGCAGGTTCAGTAAAGAGTCTTTGCAGCTCTGTCAGTTGTTTCTTCAGATTCCAAAATCCCCTGCCTCTCCTTGAAATGACAGTTGCCATTCTGTCCCTAGGAACAGGAGCTCTTCTTTTTCCATGAACTGAGCCCTGGGAGCTGCTTCTTCCTACCACGTGGGACCAGGGTGTATAATGCCCTGGTGGCATTTATCAGGGTAAGGGAGACCCAAGTCCAGGGGAAAGGAGACAAGAGAAGGGCTGGGGCCTAGAAGCCATTGTGTTTAAGAGAGGGAAATGGGAAGCATAAACTGTAAAGTGCTAGTGATCTGTAGTGAGGTGCTGCAGTCATGTGGCATCAGTAGGGGAGCAGGAATAGGACATGTAACAGCTTGTGGCTGAGTTCAGCACAGTCTGAGAGCCCAGGTGAATCAGCCAGCTGCCTTCTTGCCGTTTCTCCTTCCAGTGATGCTAACCTTCCCTGTCTTGCCTCCTCTCCAGGCTGAGTATGCCCGCCGTGGTTTTTCAGAGGTGAAAACCCCCACACTGTTTTCTGTGAAACTGTGGGAACAGTCGGGGCACTGGGAGCACTACAGGGAAGACATATTTACCCTGCAGTCCAAGGGCTCTGACAGGCCCACCAGCTCCCAGAGCAACCACCCTGCCAGGCATCCCACCGAGACACTTGCCCTCAAGCCCATGAATTGCCCTGCACACTGGTGAGCTGGGATCCAGGACAACTGGGTCCTCCCGGGGCTGGGAAACAGGTTGGAAAGCATAGGAGAACATCTGATTTGAGTCTAGAATCTGCCCTCTAGCCAACCAGGTGGATTTGGGGAAATCATTCTACCTCTTGGGTCTCAGTCTCCTTACAAGTAACATCAAGCCAGGCGTGGTGGCACATGGGAGGCTGACAGGGGGATTGCCATGAGTTAAAGGCCAGCCTGCATAGCGAGAAGACCCTGTCTCAAAAAAATAAAAAATAAAATTAAAAAACAGCATCAAGGCTCAGTGTCCATCACAGAACGGGGGCACGGTAAATGATAGTTGTTACTGTGTGTGACTGACAGATTGGCTTTTGACCCAGGTTGGCTCAGAGTGTGCCGGGGACTTGGTAGGTAGAGAGAACAGTAGCTGGAGGTGCAGAGAATACACAGCCAGATGGAGGAGCAGGCATGAGGGGCTGGTTCTCCCTGTGGCCCTGACCCCTCCCCACCTCAACCTTAGCCTGATGTTCGCCCACCGGCCCAGATCCTGGCGGGAGCTGCCTGTGCGACTAGCCGACTTTGGGGCCCTGCACCGAGCTGAGGCCTCTGGCAGCCTGGGGGGACTGACGCGGCTTTGGCGCTTCCAGCAAGATGACGCTCACATCTTCTGTGCACCAGATCAGGTGGCCCTTCCTGGCCCCACCAGAGCATCTCCTGACCCACCTTTAATTCTCTTAACGAACCTCCAAACATCTGTGATCTTCAGTTGCCCTCTGTATAACACAGTTCTGCTACCTCTTCCTGCAGCTGTCTTTTGCTTCCCCTCTATGTTTTCGCTCTCTCTTCCCCCAAACCACCATCATCCCAGATCTCCAGCTGACACACAGCTCACCCTCCTTTATTTCGTGCCCGCAGCTGCAAGCTGAGATCCAAGGCTGTCTTGATTTCCTCCGCTCTGTCTATGCTGTCCTTGGCTTCTCCTTCCACCTGTCACTGTCCACCCGGCCATCTGGCTTCCTGGGGGAGCCTCGCCTTTGGGACCATGCTGAGCAGGTAAGCAGGTGGGAGGGAAGCAGAGATAAACCATTCTGCAGTGGGGGTCAGGGTGAGGGTGGTAACCAGGATCCTCCCATGGAGACATATGCTGGGAGTCATTAGGGGGGCACAGTTGAGAGGTGTTGCTCATGAAGTCCCAGGTGACATGTCCTCCTCTTGTCTCATTCCCTCCAAAGGTCCTTCAGCAGGCCTTAGAGGAGTCTGGAGAACCCTGGGACCTCAAGCCTGGAGATGGTGCCTTCTATGGGCCTAAGGTAAACTGGGGACCCTGCTTATAGTATTTATTCATATTTTGTTTTGGGAGGTTTTTTTTTTTTTTTTTTTTTTTGAGACAGGATCTTGTTATGTACTTCAGGCTGGCCTTGAACTTGCTTATATAGCCCAGGCTGGCCTCGAACTCATGGCAATCCTCCTGCCTCAGCCTCCCAAGTGCCAGGATTACAGGTGTGTGCCACCGTGCCCAGCTCATATTTTGTTTTGTTTCATTAAATATTTAGTATATGCAAAGAAATACCTTAAAACTTGTGTAGGATATAAAGAAGAGTGTTATATTCCCTGCTGCCATGGAATTTGCGTCTAGTGGAAGGTAAATAGGCCATATCAGTGCCTTGGGTCAGTGCTACATTAAGTACTAAGGAAGCACAAGGAGTTAGATTGTTCAGGACACAGGAAGGGCTTTCTACAAGAATCATTCTCCAGCTGCGCTTGGTAGCACACATCTGTAATCCCAGCCCTGGGGAGGCTGAGGCAGGAAGATCGCTATGAGTTCAAGGTTAGCCTGGGCTACATAGTGAGTTCAAGGCCAGCTTGGAATATACCAAGACCATCTCAAAAAACAGGAATCACTCTCCAGTCTAAAGCTGTCATTGTTGTCCAAGTAAAGAGCTGTTTCAGGAGGGAACAGTGTAGGTGGAGCCTGTAGGTAGGGGTGAAAACCGACAAGGTAATGTAGAAGTGAGAGAAGTTCATGGTGAATGGTGGGTAGCCAAACATGGTGGCACACACCTATAATTCCAGCACCATGGAAGGCAGAGGCAGGAGGATCCAAGTTCAAGCCCAGCCTAGGCAGCTTAGCTACTCAGTGGGTACAGAAAGGGAAAGGACGGATAACTGTCTGCTGGATTCAGTAAAAAGACTGTTAGGAGTCCCGTGAGGTAACTCACACTTGTAATCTCAGCTACTTCAGAGGCTGAGGCAGGAGGATCACTTGAATCCAAGAGTTTGAAGCCAGCCTGGGTCAAATAGCAAGACCCTGTCTCCAAAAACAAGAAACAAAACAAAACAAAAACAAGGGAGCTGGAGATGTAGCTCAGTGACAGAACACTTGCCTAACATAGAAAAGGCTCTAGCTGGGCCTGGTGGCACATACCTGTACTGTAATCCCAGCACTCTGGGAGGCTGATGCAGGGGGGAAAGGGGCTGGAGAAGTAACTGAATGTGAAGGTCCTAGATTCAATCCCCAGTACAAAAAAACAAAACAAACAAACAAAAAAACAGCCAAAAAACAAGTTCGTGTTACTAAGAAGAAAAAAATTCATAAAGACTCAACAGTGCACTTAAGGCTATAGAGATAACAATCTGTGATAAAGTATATATTATGCATTGGAGTACCACTCTGCCACAAAGAAGGATAAGCTTGAGACATTTCTAGCTAAATAGATGCTCCTTGAAACCATACACTTTTTTTTTTTTTATGTGGGTACCGGGAGTCGACCTCTGGACCTCGCACTTGCCAGCAAGCGCTTGTGCCTCTGAGCAATATCACCGGCCTTTTTTTCCTTTATGTGGGTTCTGGGAGTCGAACTCAGGACCTCGCGCTTGCCAGGCAGGCACTTATGCCACTGAGCCATCTCACTGGCCCTGAGACCATACTCATAAGTGAAGTAAATTGGACACACATGTTTAAATACCGCATTGTGTCAGGTGTGGTGGTGCACGCCTATAACCAGCGCTCAGGAGGCAGAGGCAGGAGGATTGCTTTGAGTTCAAGGCCAGTCTGAACTACATAGCAAGACCCCGTCTCAAAAAAAAACCCATAAATACCACATTGTTTCTCTGGTATGAGAAACTGAAAGTGTACATAAAGACCAAAATGTATAATAGATATTGTAATAAAATGTTCAAATGAGAAGGGGAACAAGGGAGGGAGGGGCTGATGGGTGGGAAGAGAAAAGAGGAATTAAGTAAACTTGAAGAGCCAGGAATAGGAATAACTCACCTAGAAGAGCAAGAAAGCTGAATTAGAGAAGGTGTTTGATGGACCATTTGAGAAGTACAGCTGTGAGGGGAGGTGACAGGATGAAGGGTGCAGCCCTGAGCATGGTGGGGGAGAGGAATGCAGGGAATTGAGGGGCTGGGGTATGCAGATGCCCTAGTATTTTCATGTTGCTCTTAAGTGCAGGGTGCCACTGCCAGAGTGGGTGACACAGAGTGGTGTGAAGGGGTAGAGCACCCTGGGTGACGTGACTCCATGTGTTTGGGGATGCATGTGGTAGGACAGTGGGGCGGCTGGGTCTGGTTTCTCTCACGCCTCCCATCTTTCTCCTCCAGATTGATGTGCACCTCCAGGATGCCCTGGGTCGGCCCCATCAGTGTGGGACGATCCAGTTGGACTTCCAGCTGCCCCTGAGATTCAACCTCCAATACAAGGGGTACAGAACCTGCCCGTCCCCTTTTCCCTTGACAGCCCATGGGATGGGTGAGCAACTCCCCCTACCTTTGACTCTAAGCACTAAACAAAGTCCTCCACACCCTCCCTTGCCAGGGCTGAATATTTCTCAAAAACTGGAAGGAAGATGATCCTGGGTGCACAGCTTGTGGCACTGCTACCATGCCACCCACTTGCTCTCTTCTCCTTCCCAGGCAGGCGGGAGCCCTAGAACGCCCCGTCCTCATCCACCGGGCAGTGCTGGGCTCTGTGGAGAGGCTGTTGGGAGTGCTGGCCGAAAGCTGTGGGGGGAAATGGTGAGACCCCTATGCTCCATTTCTCCTCTGGCCCCCAAAGCGAATAGTTCCTGCTCCAGGTCCTATCCCCTTCATATCCAGCTGTTTCCTTCTCACATCTGCTCCCTGAAGCCACACTTCTGCCCACTGCCAGAATGAGTAATGTGTTGCCCTGTTCCCTCCTAACCAGGCCCCTGTGGCTGTCCCCGTTCCAAGTGGCAGTCATCCCTGTGGGGACTGAGCAGGAGGAATATGCCAGGGAGGTGAGCTGGGGCAGGAGCAGCTGGAGTGGGTAGGATGAGGCTGCATGGGGTCAGGGGTTGGGCACATACCTTGGAGCCACAGATTGAGCTTGAGTGGCAGCTGTCCTATACGCTAGAAACTCTTATCTGAAAAATGGCCCAAGCTGGCATGGTGGCACACCTATGATCCTGGCACTCTGGGAGGCTGAGGCATGAGAATTGCAAGTTTGAGTCCCACCTAGGCAACTTGTTGAGATCCTATCTCAAAATTTTAAAAAGGGGCTGGGGTTGTAACTCAATGCAATACCCCTGGGTTTAATCCTGAGTACTGCCCCCAAAAAACCTAATATCTGCCTTATAGACATGTGGAAAAATTAAATTAATAAATGTTAAATGCTGGCATGGCACAAAAATGGGCTTGGGTAAATGTTGGCTTTATTTTTTCTTCTTTTTTGTGTGTGTGTGGGTGCTGAGACAGGGTCTCACTTATACAGGTCAAGCTGACCTCGAATCCACGGTGATCTTCCTGCCTCAGTCTCCCAAGTGCTGGGATTACAGGCATGGGCCACCACGCCCAGCTCTCTTTCCTTTCTAAAGAGAATTGAGAATTGAGATGTTTCCAGCATTGAGCAGCCAGCTGGGTGGAGTGTTGGCCAGCAGCAGGCAAAGTCCAGGGAATAACTGAGGACTCCTCTTCAGTAGGAGTTAGACAAAAAAGTTGTGGGTTAGGGAGGAAGCATCAGTGAAGAGAAGAGGAGGCTACTGGTGAGAAGTGGAGAGCGCTGAGGTGGAGGTGAGGATGAGTGCAGTCCTAAGTCTGCCTCCTCAGCCTCCCAATCACTTCTCATCACTAGATACAACAGACCCTGCAGGCTGCAGGACTGGCCAGCAACCTGGACGCTGACCCGGGACTGACTCTCAGCCGGAAAGTCCGCCGGGCCCAGCTTGCTCACTACAATTTCCAGTTTGGTAAGAGAGAGGGTCCATCCAGCACCTCAGATCTGGCCCTGATCGTCTCACCTGCCCTCTGCATCCCTTTTCTCTTCTGTCTGCTAAGCTCATCTGTGTGCACAGCAGGTTCACTGGGGCTCATTACCGAGCTAGGGGGAGCCTGACTGATTTGTCCTGTACGTCCATGCATACTGCCGCTCTTCCCCACAGTCGCCTCTGCCCCTTGCCATAGTTTCCCTCCTGTTAACCCCACCGTAAGGGTTTTCTGTTTAATTAATTAGCCAAGGGAGCATAGAGAGAAAGGGACAGAAGAGTTAAGCCATTAATTAGCCTTGTTTACACCTGCCTGGATGAATCAGCCCTGAGGGATGAGGGAATTTTTTTTATGCTGGGGATTGAACCCTGGGTCTTGCACATGCCAGGCAAGTGCTGTACCACTGAGCTACCTCCCCAACCCCCACCCTCTATGTGGTACTGGAGACTGAACCCGGGGCCTTTGCTCTGAGCTATGTCCCCAGCCTTTATTTTGAGACAGGTTCTGACTAGGTTTCTTGGGGTGGCCTTGAACTTGCAGTCCTCTTACCTTTAGCCTCCTGAGTAGCTGGGATTACAGGAGTGTACCACCATGCCCGGCTGAGTTGAGAGCTCTTGAAGGCAGGGAACACAGTCTCCTCAGCCATGCTACCACATGCCCTGCCTGCACCTAGCACAAGCTGTCCCAGAGTCCCATGGGCTTGCATGTATGTGCCATCCCTGTGGTCTTCCCCTTCCCCTAGTGCCCCTCCCCAATCACACACAGTTTTGTTGTTTTTTTGGGGGGGCTCATTCTTGATCTCTCATTCTCCGACCAACTCATATCTCTGACCCTTGGGCTCCTGACCAGAAGTGATAAGGTATGGAGAGCCTGGAATATTTCCTTATCTGCTTAGGATGAGCAGTGAGCTGGAGAGCAGGCACAGCTAAATATATTCTCCTTTAAACCATATCCAGGCTCTTCTCCCGCCCTTCCTAAAGATTTGGGTCTTTTAAGTTTCCACAAAGGGAAAGGAAATAGCCCATGTCAGTGAATTTGTCCTGAGATTCCTAAACCTCCCTTCCTTTTCCTGCAGTGATTGGCCAGAAAGAGCAGAGTAAGAGAACAGTGAACATACGGACTCGAGATAATCGCCAGCTTGGGGAGTGGGACTTGACAGCAGCTGTGCAGCGGCTGCTGGAGCTGCAGAACACCAGGGTCTCCAATGCTGAGGAAGTCTTCTGAGCCTTTGCCCATAGATGAGGCGAAGATCTGTGAGAGCCATCAGCTTCTCCTAACCCAACACAAGTGACGGTCTGGGATCCTCAGAACTGCATGTGTGTGCTCCCCTAAAGAGACTTTGTTTCGGGGCCTACCAAGGGAAGAAAACTAGCGTTTGGATGTGAAGAGAGTAAAATGAAAAAAATAAACTTGAAGCTGCGGGGTATGTGTCTTCTTCTCTGACTCCTGAGAGACGGGTAAAAGGAAGTACCACTATCTCCCTCTTTTTTAATGAATGAATGAATTTTTTTTTTTTTTGGTGGGTACCGGGGGTCGACCTCAGGACCTCGTGCGCCAGCAGGCACCCGTGCCGCTGAGCGATATCACCGGCCCTTTTTTCGTATGTGGGTTCCGGGAGTCGAACTCGGGCCCTCGCACTGGCCAGGCAGGCGCTTACGCCGCTGAGCCATTAATTTTGTTTTTTGACAGTGTCTTACTGTGTATTCCAGACTGGCTTCACTCACCTTGTGGCACTCCTCCTGCCTCAGCCTCACAAGTGCTGGGATTACAAGCATGTGCCTGGCTCTGTACCTTCTTTGTCCCACAGTTAGGCCTGTCACTGAGACAATGGTCCTATTCCCCACTCTTAGCTCCTTAGTACCCTGTTTCCCAAACCAGTTCAGTAGGTTGTCAAATCCCTTTTCCACAGAAGGCAACGTGCAAAGTGAGGCACAAATTCAGGAGCTCAAAGGTCTCTTGCCCCATGATTCTGAGTCAGTTTCTCCTGGGGTCATCCAGATGTTCCCTTCCCATTGCCTCCTTTCTTAATCCTCAGAGGAGGCCTCCGAGTGAGTTTGGGAGGAGTGGCTGCTAGAGGAGGAGCAGCTAGCACTGAGTCATGGCAGGAAGCTGAAGAGGGCGCGATAGCACCGGACAGCATATAAAAGGGAGACGGCCCTGGAGTTCACAACAGCAGTAACAGCAACTAGAGGAGAGGAGCAGGCTTCCAGGAGCCCAGCATTTCCAGTCCAGATCTGCCCAAGACAAGCCAGCTTTTGGGTGGCCCCAGAATGGGGGTCATGTCCAGAGCAGCTGTGATCTTGGCCTATTTGGCAGTCGCTTCTGCAACCTCTGAAGGAGGTGAGTAGGGGTGGGGCCAGCACTTGGGGCCTGGCTCCTCACTGGCAGGGTGATCTGGCTTCCCCTTTTCTGAGCTGGCCTAAAGGGGCCTGGGGCACTGGAGCATTTAGGAGGAAGGTGGGAGAAGAAGGGGGTTCGTAGAGATTGCTGCTAAGAAACTCAGAATTGGACTCAAGTAGACAACTGAGCAGAATAAGGGACCTCTGCCTAAGGAAGATGTAGGTGAGAGGGCTGTGGGGCAGGTGAGTAAGGGAACCCTCTCCCCTTCCCCACTCAAAACCGGTTTCCTCGGGCCGGTGAGATGGCTCAGTGGCATAAGCGCCTGCCTTGCAAGCGCGAGGGCCCGAGTTCGACTCCCGGATCCCACATACGGAAAAGGGGCCGGTGATATCGCTCAGCGGCACGGGTGCCTGTTGGCGCGCGAGGTCCTGAGGTCGACCCCCCGGTACCCACAAAAAAAAAAAAAAAAAAAAAACCGGTTTCCTGAGCAGGGCGTGAAGACAACACGCCTATAATCCCAGCACTCAAGGCTGAGGCAGGAGGATTGCCACAAGTTTGAGGTCAGCCTGGGCTATAACAGTGAGTTCAAGGCCAAAATGAACTATATAGCGAGACCTTGTCTCAAAAACCTAAAAAAAAAAAATCAGTTTGCTGAGCCAGGGAGGCTTGATTGAGTCACTGGTTAAAGGAAGAGTTAAGCGGGGAGCCCATCCACAGACTTCATCTTCCATGGATCAGGTACACACTCTGTATGCTTTGTTGCCTGAACAAAAACTCTAGAAAGAGACTAGAAAGAATATCAACAGATAAAGCTTACATCTTGGTAAAGCCCTACCTGATCACCCCTCCTAGTTCCTAGTCTTTTGCACTTGCAGATCAGCTACAAGTGATTCCTTTCATCTGTGCTTGGCCTGGTCCCCCAGTTCCTAAATTGAAAACTAAGCTTAGGAGGAGCTAAGACCAGCGTAAGGAACACACTTAAATTTTTGGCTGGGAATCCTATCAAAAGGCTGAAAGATGTTTAAAGGGCCTGGAGTAGGACTAGCAGTGCAGAAGATGGGCAGGTGAGGCCCTGGACAGCTGAGGTCAGACTTCTCAGAAAGCTAAGAAGCATCACAGAGCAGCTGCCAAGAGGACACCATAAGCCCTACAGAGAGCTGCTGGCAAGAAATTATCCTCTGTCCTTCACCCCATGTCATTTCTCTTTAGGTCCAGCCCCCGGACCAGGCTTTCTCAGAGCCCAGTCAGTCACATCTAGGGGACACAGGGCAGACACAATCTAGGGATGGTTCCCATGTCTTGGTTGGTTTCCTACACTCAGCCTCCACAGCTCACCATCCTTTGCTCAGGGCCAGGAAAGACTCCTTCAAAACTGTGCTTGACTTGTCCTTACTCTCTCACAGGCTTCAAGCCTGCAAGACAGAGAGAACTGAGGCCAATGCGTCCCACTCAGCGCTTTGAAGAAGGTAAGAGCCAGGCACTGTGGTACATTCCTGTTATCTTGGCTACTCTGGAGGCTGAGGCAGGACAATCAAAGGTTTGAGGCCAGCCTGAGCACTTAGCTAGACTTTGTCTCAAAATAAAAAGGGGGAAAAAGGTCTGGGGATGTAGCTCAGGGGTAGAGTACTTGCCTAACATGTGAGGACATGGGTTCTATCCCCAGTATGCCAAAAAGAGAGGGAAGATGAGAGTTGAGAGGAGCAACTGGGACTGGGAGTCCAGGAGGACCTGCAGGCTTTCTCTCCTGGTGTTTCTAGTGGGCTACGCAGAACCCCCATCCCTGCCCCTGAGCCAGAGCCGAGGCCTACTCGCGGGTCACCATGACACTTCTCAGCATGACCCTCCTTTTGAGGGACAGACGGAAGGTAAGGCCACAACTACCTCTCCAGCTCTCTAGCAGAGCCTGCTTCGTGCCCTTCCGAGGGGCAGAGCGGGCAGCCCAGGCCCTCTCCTGGTTGGCAGAGTGGCCGCTCATATAGGCCTTCTCCTGTACTGCGGCCTGTTTCCTCTCCCCTGCGCCCTGTTGAAAGGCCAGCTCATGCTCTTCCCCCACCAGCTCGCTGGGCCTGGTGTGATCTGCACCCTTTGTGTCCTCACCCCTGTCTTTTTTTGGTACCAGGAATCAAAATCTGGGCCTTGCGCTTGCCAGGCAGGCGCTGCGCCACTCAGCTATATCACAGGCTCCTCACCCCTGTCTTGCAGTGAACCTTCCCCCCGTCCCTCAGGAAGAGATCCCCCTCCAGGAAGAGCTGCCCCCTCCCCGGCGCCCTGATGAAAAGAAAGGTGAGCACATGCTCATTCCCAGCCTCCAGCCCCACGAGCTTGCTGGCATTGTCTCATCTGCACCCCTTGTGTCCTCACCCCCATCTTCCAGTGGACACCCCTGTCCCTCAGGAAGAGATCCCTCTCCAGCAAGAGCTGCCCCCTCCCCGGCGCCCTACTGGACAGAAAGAAAGTAAGCAACTCCCTCTCTCTCTAGGCCCCTTCACCCCAGGTCATACCCCAGGTGCAGGCAAGCTGGTGGCCCTGCCACTTAACCAGCTCTGTCACCTCAGAGGAGTTACTTTCCTCTCCAAGCTTTGATTTCTTCATCTGTAAAATTGAAAACATAATACCTATTTGATAATTATGTGATTAAATGATATGAAGATAGTTCTTATTTTCCCTTGCTTCTCTGAGTTCCTCTTTTTTTTTTTATGTGGGTACCGGGAGTCGAACTCAAGACCTTGCACTTGCCAGGCAGGCGCTTACGCCGCTGAGCCATCTCACCGGCCCCTCTGAGTTCCTCTTTATGATGGAAACTAGCCCAGTGCCTGTCACCCACACCAATATGATTTTCACTTATGCTTCTCCTACCCCAGTGGGCTCACCCCTCACACACCAGGACAAGATAGTCCAGTCCAGGGAGACGGAGGGTGAGTGACAGCATGGGTCTCCCCATCCCCTGCCTGCATGCTCGGTCCCTAGGGAGAGGAGCTGGACACCTGAGCCTCAGGCAAAGGAACAGGGACTTGGCAGGAAGGGTCGGCTCCAAGGTGACTCCTTTTATGCTTTTATTCTTATTTCCCTTCTAGTCAGTTATCCCAAAGGTAAGAACACAGATTAATTTCCTGCTGGTTTTCCCTATGTCTTCCCAGCCTTTTCTCCTCACCCCAATTCTTTCAATCCTCCCTGCTTGTCCAGGCTGTGTCAAATCCTCCACATCCACACCCCACTGTTTCCACCCTTCCAGAAAAGCCTGGTCCCCTCACTGGTCAGGGGCCTTCGGATCCTCAATCCTGGAACCCAGCCCAGCACTGCCAACAAGGCCGATTCCGAGGGGGCTGGGGCCACCGGTTGGATGGCTTTCCCCCGGGGCGGCCTTCTGCAGACAATCTGAACCAGATCTGCCTCCTGGACCGGCAACCCGTGGTGTACGGCCCATGGAACCTGCCCCAGTCTGGCTTCTCCCACCTTAGCCGCCAGGGCGAGACCCTCAATTTGCTGGAGACTGGCTATTCCCGCTGCTGCCGCTGTCAGAGTACCACAAACCGCCTGGAGTGTGCAAAACTTGTGGTAAGGGCTGGGATCCTGATGCCTGGGGTGGAGGACCCTTAGAGCCCATGTGCTGGCCCTGCCATGTGGCTCTAGCATGTCAGGAGAGCGAGGACAGCTTCTGCTACTGCTGCTACTCTCTTACCTAGTTGCCAGGGATCATTTCTTGGACCCTGGAGGAAGGCAGGGATGTGGGCAGGGGGCTTCTGAGCTTACCCACCCCTCTCACTCTAGTGGGAGGACTCGATGACCCAGTTTTGTGAGGCCGAGTTCTCGGTCAAGACCCGACCATACTCATGCTGCAAGCAGCAGGGGGAGGCCCGGTTCACCTGCTTCCAGGAGGGAGCTCTTCGGCCACACTACCAGCTCCAGGCCTGCCCCAGCCACCAGCCTGGTATTTCTGTGGGCCTGGAGGTACCCTTTCCCCCTGCGCTGCCCACACTGGACAATGTCAAGAACATTTGCCACCTGAGACGCTTCCGTTCTGTGCCACACAACCTCCCAGCTACTGACCCCATCCAAAGGCAGCTGCAGGCTCTGACACAGCTGGAGGTTGAGTTCCAGCGCTGCTGCCGCCAGGGGAGCAACCAGACTTGTGTACAGAAGGCTGTAAGTGGGTGTCCCAGTCTGTCTCCAACCTCCGAGTCCACTGATACATCTGTCCATGTGCCTCCCTGCTGTGAGCATGTCCACGTCCGTCTGCTTGTGACCATCCATACGTCTGTCCGTCCATCCATGTGTCTGTCATGAGTCCGTTCATCTGAGCCTTCACGCTACAGTCCTGGCCTTGTCCACCCATGACCCCATGACCACCATGCACCTGGCTGCCACCCATCCACCCAGCTCTGCCTCTCCTGTCCCTGTCCACCCACTGTTCCAGCTCGGGTCCTTGGCCACTTTGAAACCTCGTCTGTGCTTCCTCCCATCCACCTTCCCAAGCCCACACATCCACAGCTGCCTCCTTGCTGTCAGGTTCTGCGCCTTCCCTCTGGCCTGAGGCTGGAGTGCCTTGTCTCAGAGTTGGGCTGCTAAGGGAAGCAGACAGTGAAGGAGCCAAGCGTGCAGGCTTCTGACTTCCCTCTCTCACCACAGTGGGAGGATGCCCTGGACCGATACTGTGACCGGGAGCAGGCCATAAAGACCCACCACCACACGTGTTGCCACTACCCACCCAGCCCCACCCGTGACGAGTGCTTTGCCCGGCGGGCTCCCTACCCCAACTATGATGGGGACATCTTGACCCTCGACCTCAGCCGAGTCACCCCCAACCTCATGGGCCATCTCTGTGGAAACCGAAGAGTTATCACCAAGTAGTGAGTCTTACCTGGTTCTTCCCAACAGGCTTCCCTTCCACTCCTCCCTTCTGGGATGTCCTTAGAAAGAATGCTCATGGTCCCTGTACCATTTCGATGCCAGGGATGTTCAAAGACCTCACCCCTTCCTCTTTCACAACTACATAGTAAACAGATTCCTGGACTGATCTGGAACATGACCGCCCGCTGCTGTGAGCTGCCATTTCCAGAGCAAGCCTGCTGTGCTGAGGAGGAGGTGAGCTGTGGGGAAGGGGTCCCAGTCTGCAGAGGAATGCAGGGGAGTGGGGGAGAAGGGCTAGGACTACAGGCTGTTCTTCTCTGTCATACCTCCAGTCAGCCCCAGAAGGATCTATTTCTTTGGTTCCTGACCTGGCCTGCTCCCCACTCCTAAGTTCCAATTATGCCTTCTCTGGGTGTCAAGCTTCTGGCATTTCCAGATGTGCACATCTGTCAGTCACAAGGAATCCAGCTGTGAAGTCAGCCCTGTACTCTCAGGATTCCAGGAAGGGATCCAACAGGAGAGCAGGAGCAGCTGATAGGAGGAGGACATTAGGCAGCCAGGTATAAACGCCTGACTTCTGGACACCACCCCCCAACATCTCTGCTTTACTCTTCTCCATCAGAAATTAGCCTTCATTGATGATCTCTGTGGTCCCCGACGGAACTTCTGGAGAGACTCAGCCTTGTGCTGTGACCGGAGGCCTGGGGATGAACAGACCAACTGCTTCAACATCAATTATCTGAGGAACGTGGCTCTAGTGGCTGGAGACACTGGGGATGCCAGTGGGGAGCAGGGTCCAACTGGGGGAACAAATGTCAGCCCTGCCCCTGAGTCCAAGGAAGAATGAGTCACTGCAGAGCCTTGGAGGATCAGATGGGGGAGCCCCACCCCACTCCACCCTCTTTGAACACTTACTACAGTAAACACCTCCTGGATCTAGTGTCCTCATTGTCTGTCACACACAAACACACACCCCTAAGCTGGTGTGGATTTCCCTCAGTGACTGGCCCCTGGCCTGGGTCCTGCTGCAAGCCAGCACAAGCCGTTCCCCTAACTAAAGTGTAACTTCACTACTCGCCATCCTGACTCTGTTCACATAGTAAAAAGAAGTGCCACCTCGTTATCTGTCAGGATTCATGGTGAGAAAAGATACCGTTTGTATCATTGATGAGCCCAGAAAATGCCACAGCCCAGCGAGATATTTTATTTCTTTTGCAGTTGGGATCACACCTAGGGCCAAAGGAATGTTAAGCACACACCCTATCACTGAGCTACATCCCCAGCCCAGCCTCCATTTCATTTTATTTTTTATTTTTTAGAGACAGGGTCTCACTATGTAGCTCAGGTGGGCCTCAAGCCTCAAGCCTCAGGTGGCTCAGCCTCTAGAGCACTGGGGTTTACAGGCGTGTGCTACCACACCTGGTGGCAGCCCTCCTTTTAAAATCTTCGCTTTTGATCCTCGGAGTTCATGCACTGATCCACTCAGCATCTATTTTTTTTTTTTTTTTTTTTTTTTGGTGGGTACCGGGGTCGACCTCAGGACCTCGCGCGCCAGCAGGCGCCCGTGCCGCTGAGCGATATCACCGGTCCTTTTTTCGTATGTGGGTTCCGGGAGTCGAACTGGGGCCCTCGCGCTTGCCAGGCAGGCACTTACGCCGCTGAACCATCTCACCGGCCCCAGCATCTATTTTTTTTTTTTTTTTTTTTTTGTGGGTACCAGGGGGTCGACCTCAGGACCTCGCGCGCCAACAGGCGCCCGTGCCACTGAGCGATATCACCGGCCGCTTTTTCGTATGTGGGATCTGGGAGTCGAACTTGGGCCCTCGCGCTTGCAAGGCAGGCGCTTATGCCGCTGAGCCATCTCACCGGCCCCCCCAGCATCTATTTCTTGACCCCCCCTCTCTGTGCCTCAGCGCATACTGTGCAAGACTTAGAGGTTACCTGTCTTAAAAACATATGGCCCTGCCCTGAAGTTAGTCACAGTCCATGAGCCGTGACAAGTGTTGTGATCAGTGCTGTGGTATGGGGTGGCCCAGATGCCAGTGTGCCCTGAGCGGGACAGGCCCCCCGGCAGGGATGCACCAAGCAAGGCCTTCGGGGCGGCGAGGCCAGAGCCGCTCAGGAGAGAAGGGTGAAGGATAGCCGTGGGCCCCCACAGCAGGGCCGTAGTCTTCCCTTCGGGTGGGGCTGGTGCTAAGCCGACACTGGTGGCTTCAAGCCAAGGATGTGCCTCGGTTTGCTGCTCAGAGCATCTGTCGGCAGTCAGCCCTCACCCATGGGCACCTTACCCATGGCCAGGGAGGGGACCAGAGCCAGAGGGCGGTTGGGGACTGGGACGTTCAAGCCCTGTGAAGCCGCCCCAGGGACCTGGAGCCTCAAGACTCAGGCTGACAGACGGAGTGAAGACTCGGCCGGGAGGGGTAGTTCCCCCGTGACCTTCCCTTCAGGACGCCTTTGCAGAAAGCCAGACTTCCTGGCCCCATTTCGGGGGAAGAGGGTGAACCCAGCCAGGTCCAAGCTGAGTCTCAGCAGTTCCCAAATCCACACCCGCCGCCACTTCCCCCTCTCCGCCACAGCCTTCTATTTATTTACTTATTTTCTGGCCAAATGGTTGTTGCCAAGTAGCCTATTAGCGCAGCCTCGCCGGCCGTCCTTCCCGCCTGTCCGTCAGCACGAGGACCAATAAGCGGGTAAAAGCAGCGGCAGGCCCCGCCCCCTCACCAACAGCCTCGCCCCGGAGCCGTGGGCTGCTCGGCGTCACGTGCTTTGCCCTGAGCGCCTCTGCGGACGTCTGCGGGGCCCACGGCGGGGTGGGGCCGCGTTACGCTGGCTTGCAGACTCGGGAGCGGGTCCGAGCCCGGCGGGGAGGATGAGGACGAAGCTCTTGGCCGGGACCGAATCCCGGTGCCGGGGAACCCGCCGACTGGAGCGTCTGCTTTTAAAGGGCGCTGATTTGTGGCCTGGCGCTGGGAGGCGCCTGCGCAGCGAAGGCTGAGGAGGAGGAAGAGCCAGGCCGGTGCGCCCGCCGTCCGCACCCCGGGCTGGTTGTGTCTGACGGAGAGAGGAGGGGGAGCCTGGCAGCGGCAGTGAGCAGGAATGATAGAGTAGGGGTCTGAGCCGGGCGTGGCGGCGCACGCCTGTGATCCCAGCACGCAGGAGGCTGAGGCAGGACGACTGCAGTGCGAGGCCAGCCTGAGCTGCGTAGCGAGACCCTGTGTGAGAAAACCAAAATAAATAAAAAATAAAAGAGCTGGCTGTGTAGTTGAGGGTGAAGGCCCTAGGTTCGATCCCCAGTGCTTAAAACAAAACAAAACAAAACAAAAAGCATTGAGAGAACCTGTTTGCTAGTGGAAATGTCTAGGGTGACTCCCGAGTTTGAGGCTTGGGTAACTAAGTAAGTGTTGTGTCTCCCCAGATTCTTGTGTTGACATCCTAATCCCCATTGTGATATTAGGAGGGGGCCCATGAGAGTGGAGCTTCGAGAATGGGATCAGTGATGTTGTAAAGGTGACCCCCAAACTGCGCAAGGTGGCGAACGCCTGCAATCCCAGCTGGTTGGCTGAGGCAGGAGGATTGCAAATTCCAGGCTGGCCTGGGCAAATTAGTGAGAACTCATCTTAAAATAAAAATGTAAGAAAGAGCAGGGGTTGTAGCTTAGGGGTAGACAGGACCAGCTTATCAGATCAGAGGTCCTGGGTTCAATCCCTAGCAAACACACACAAAGGACTGTTTTACCCTTCAAATGAATTGATGAGTATGATTACTTCGGCTTTGAGCTGGTACAAGTTTGACCTTATTTCTTCCATAAATATTTGATGGAAGTGAGAGAGGAGACCACCTTGGAGTGAAACTGGACAACTGTGGGTTAACTGTGCAGCCAAGCTCCCCGGGGAAACTGCAGCTAAGCTCCCTCAGGAGATTGATGGTTATGACCCTGGCCAAGTATGGGTACAGCTGTGAAGTAAATGTCAGTGGGGCACAGCAGAGGTGGAAAGCCCCGTCTGAACTCCCTGACCCTTGATCACTGTTCATTCCCTTTAATCATTGCTTTCGCTTCTGTAAATTCCCTTGGTTCTGATTTCCAATGAAAGATTGCCCTGTAGGATAGAAACAGTATAAAAGTGGGAACAGGGCTTTGTTCTGCACTCTTAGGTGGACACTAGTTCTCTGGAGAGACACTGGCAAATAAACTGCTCTTTGTTCCTAAAACTCCGTGTCGTGTGGGCTCTGTGGAGGATCCCATGTAGTCTCCTGCTTCAGAAGTTGCTCATGAAGCTGTACAGGCCTGGAATGTGCTTTAATATGTTTACCTAGCATGCCATGTTGGGTTATTTTTTGGTTTTGTTTCATCCTGTTTTGTTTTGTTTTGTTTCAGATAGGGTCTCGCAGTGGACAAGCCTTGAACTCACAATGGAGCCCAGGCTGGCCTGGAACTTGCAGCCATCCTCCTGCCTCATCCTCCCCTGGGGCACGTAGGACCATGTGGCCCTCTTGGTTTCTTTCTAAGATCTGTAGTGGCATGTTTTTCATCCCTGAAATAATTCATTAGTGCTTTCTGTCCTTGTCATCTCACAAAAAGTTATAAGGTCATTTCCTCTCAGAGTACCTATCTTGTTTTATTTTTATTTTACTGTTTTTTGTTTTATTTTGTTTTGTTTTTTGTGGGTACCGGGGGGGGTTGACCTCAGGACCTCGTGCGCCAACAGGCACCCGTGCCGCTGAGCGATATCACCGGCCCCCTTTTCATATGTGGGATCCGGGAGTCGAACTCGGGCCGTTGCGCTTGCAAGGCAGGCGCTTACGCCGCTGAGCCATCTCACCGGCCCTATTTTACTGTTTTTAATTATTATTCTCTTCATTCTAATTCCATTCTGTTTAATTTGCCATTATTTTTCTATTTTTTTGCTTGTGTTATTTTTGCAATGCTGGGGATTTAACCAGGGCCTTACACATGCTAGACAAGTGCTCTACCACTGAGTCATACTGTACTTTTTTTCCTGCTTTTTGTTTCTCTTTCTTCTGTCTTTTGCTTTGGGTTTAGGGGGTATTTTTGGTTTTGTTTTTTGGTAGTACTGGACATTGAACCCAGAGCCTTCACAATGAGCTACATCCCCAGCCCTTTTCTATTTTTTTATTTTGGGATGGAGTCTTCCCAAAGTGCTAAATTGCCCAGGCCAGGCTTGAATTTACTATTCTTCTGCCTCAGCCTCTCAGAATGCTGACATTGCAAACATGTGCTACCACACCTGGTTGCGTGTGTGTGTGTGTGTGTGTGTTTTGAGATAGGGCTTTGCAGTATAGCCCAGACTGCCCTCAAATTTACGATCCTCCTGCCTCAACCTTCCAAGTGCTGAGATTACAGATTTGGGTAAGCATGCCCAGCCATTTTCCTTTTTTTTAATAATAGCTTCATTGAGAATTCACTTAACATGTAACACCCACTTAGAGCACATGATTAAATTGTTTTGAGTGTATTCACAAGCGTTGTATGATCAGTGTTTGATCACATGCATCACTCCAAAGAGACTCTGGTCCCTTCATAGCTGGCCATCTTTCCTCCGTCCACTGCCCCTCCCCAGACCTCGGTAGTCACTAAGCTACTTCCTGTCTAGGGATCTGCCTGTTCTGGACCTTTTTTTTTTTTTGTGGGTACCGGGGGTCGACCTCAGGACCTCACGCCCCAGCAGGCGCCCGTGCCGCTGAGTGATATCACCGGCCCTTTTTTCATATGGGGTTCCAGGAGTCGAACTCCGGCCCTTGCGCTTTCCAGGCAGGCGCTTACACTGCTGAGCCATCTCACCGGCCCGTGTTCTGGACCTTTTAAAGAAATGAAATCATTCCATATGCAGGCTTTGGTGTCTGCTTTCTTTCATCAGTTTATGTTTTCAGGGTTCTTTCATGTTGAACATTTACCAGTACCCCATTCCTTTTTAGTCTGAATAATAACCACTTCATTGATCCATTCATCAGCTTGTGAGCATTTGGGTTGCTTCCACTTTTTTTTTTTTTTTTTTTTTTTAGTATGCTGGTACCAGGAGTTGAACTCAGGGCCTCGTGCTTGCCAGGCAGGCGCTTATGCCGCTGAGCTATATCACCAGCTCTGCTGCTTCCACTTTTTGACTAGTTTTTTTTTTAGTTTTTGGTGGTGGTGCTGGTGCTGGTGGTTTAACTAGGAATTGAACACAAGTCCTTTGCACTGAGCTACATCCCCACCCCTATTTTAATTTTTTTTTTTTTTTTTTTTTTTTTTTTTTTTTTTGAGACAGGGTCTCTGTAAGTCACTAAATTGCCCGGGTTAAACTCAACTTGTAATTCTCCTACCTCAGCCTTGCAGAGTGCAGGGATTACAGGCGCTTGCCACCCCACCTGGCTTTGACTGGTGCTGTGGATTTCATGCACGCGTTTCTGTGTGGCACATGTGTCCATTCCTCTTGAGACTGTCCCTAGGAGCAGACTCCCTGGTCCAGTGGGAGGCCTATACGCCGCCACCGTCGAGGAACAGCCCAGTTATTTTCAAGGATGATTGTAGCGCCTGCGTTCACAGTAGCAGATGTGAGTTCTAATTTATCTCCGTCCTTGTCAACAGTTCTCTTCTTCCCCTAGCCATCCTAGTGGGTGTAAGGTGACACATCCTTGTGGTTTTGACTTGCATTTCTCTACTGGCTAAGGATGAGCACTGTTCCACACGCTTATTAGTCAATGTCTTTTTTTTTTTTCCTTTGTTTTTTGTGGCACTGGGGGTTGAACTGAAGGCCTTGTGCATGATACACGTACACGCTACCACTGAGCTACATCCCCACCCCTCTGTTGCAGTTTGTAATTTTGGTTATTATAACTTGCAGTTCCATAATTTACTTTTTGTGTGTGTGTGTGTGGGTAATGGGGGTTGAACTCAGGACCTCACACGCCAGCAGGTGCCCGTGCCGCTGAGTGATATCACCGGCCCTATTTTCGTATGTGGGTACTGGGAGTCGAACTCAGGACCTTGTGCTTACCAGGCAGGTGCTTATGCCGCTGAGCCATCTCACCGGCCCCAGAACTTACTTCTTCTTTTTTTTTTTTTTTTTTTTTTTTATGGGTACCGGGGAGTCGACCTCAGGACCTCGCGCGCCAACAGGCGCCCGTGCCGCTGAGCGATATCACCGGCCCCTTTTCCGTATGTGGGATCCAGGAGTCGAACTCGGGCCCTCGCGCTTGCAAGGCAGGCGCTTACGCCACTGAGCCATCTCACCGGCACAGAACTTACTTCTTTTATTTCGTTTTTATTGTCTTTTTCAGTGCTGGAGATTGAACCGAGGGCCTTGTGCATGCTGGGCAAGTGTTCTCCACAGCCCCACAATTTAATGTTCTTCTGTTTAAATTCACTACATTATTTTTATTATTTATGCATTTATTTATCTCTGGTGCTGGGAATTGACCCCAGGGACTTGCACATGCTAAGCACAAGCCTGCCCACTGAGCTACACCCTCAATCTCTTTATCATTTAAAAAAAATTTCTTGTTCCCAACTAATTTTCCAACCTTAGCTTTTAGTCCTTGGATATAGTAAGTTCTGTAGTCTGTGCTGATCGTTTCCGTATCTGGAGACCTGGCAAGTCTGTTTCTCTGATCCGTTGTCTCGCTGTTCTTACACTGTCTTATATCCCTAAGTGACTTTTTGTGTGCTGGGCACTGAGTTTTGTTTGTGTGTTTTTGTGGTGCTGGTGAAACTCAGGCCCTTACAAATGCTAGGCGAGGGCTCTACCACAGAGCTACACGCCCAGGTCTACACATTGTTTTTGAAAAATTATTTATAGAAATCCTTTGAGGCCCAGACAATGCTGTCTTCCTCTAAAGAGAACTTTTCATTATTTTTTCAGACAACTGAAGATAGCAATCAGGAGTTGTCTTAGGTCAAGCCAGGGCCAGGATCCCCTTGGTCACTCTATAGCTGGCAGGCAGGCTTCGGTGCACAACCAGCGTGGAGCAGTGCTCTCAGGGCCCCAAGTTCTCCAGCACCCTTCACCACTGGGCCTCAGTTGCAGCTCAGCGTCTTCCAGACCAACAAACCCCAGGTCTCTGCAGTCTTCGGAGAAAGGCTTCGCTCCCCCACCTCCCTTTCCCATCCTCTTCCATACTTGGTGTGGAAATTTAGTAATGTTTGCCAGCCATTGTGGTGCACAGCTGTAATTCCAGCACTCAGGAGGCTGAGGCAGGAGAATCACCATGAGGTGCAGGCCAACCTGAACTATATAGCAAGACCCTGTCTCAAAAAAACAATCAAAAGAAAGAAAGAAAAAAATTTGAGACAGGATCTCAAAACTGCGATTCTCCAAACTTGGGTGTCATGAGTAGCTGGGATTCTAGACTGCAGCCATCATACCCAGCTGTCGTCTTTTTGCTTGAGGGTGATGATAGAGAAGGGAGTTACACTTGAATCTGTGGCAGCCCTCTTTATTTTTTATTTATTTATTTATTTATTTATTTATTTATTTATTTATTTTTGTGTGGTTTTTAGTGCAGGCAGGCCTTGAACTCACTTATGTAGCCCAGGCTGGCCTGGAACTCATGGCCGTCCTCCTGCCTCAGCATCCCGAGTGCTGGGATTACAGCTGTGCTCCACACTGTAACTGACTGTGGAGCTGGCTGACTCCACACTGGCTGACTGTGGCTCTTAATGTTGTTGAGCCACTTATTGACCTTAGGACCCTTTGGTTTTAGGCTTTGTGAGGAAATAGTAGACACCCATGTGGTTTTACTATTAGTCAGGTTTTCTGTTGTGTGTGGCTTAAGCATTCCTCACTAAGATGTCATCCCTCAAGACTCAGCTTATGTCATTTTCTCAGGGAGACACTGCTGAAATCCCCGGGTTGAAATATTCGAGACTATTCTCTGCTGTCCTTATTAAGCGCCCCTCTTCAGAACCATACTTATTGCTGAATGACGGCACCCTAGAGCTTAGCCCAGCGCCGTTCATGGCAGCCTCTATATAAATCTGTGTGGACGAAGGGGCGAGAGTCTGGTAGGCAGGCATGGAGGTACACACCATAATCCTATACTGTGGGAGGATGAGGCAGGAGGATCATAAGTTTGAGCTCAGTCTGGGCAATTTAATGACTTACTAAGACCCTATCTCAAAATAAAAAATATAAGAGGGATGGGGATGTAGCTCAGTGGGAAGGTCCTGCATTCAGTCCCCAGTACCACAAATCTATCAGTCGTGCGGGTGGTGCGAATTAAAATGTGTGGTGCTGTTTTTCTTCTACCACATGGGATCTTTGAAAGCTTCACCTGGCATAAAGTAGGGTTTGGAGTGATCATTGTGGGTGCAGGGTGTGAGCGGGTCCCTGGGGGAGTAGGAGCTTTGGGGAAGTGGGAAAGGCCCGACTGGGATT
Organism: Erethizon dorsatum; assembly: GCA_028451465.1. Taxonomy (NCBI): domain Eukaryota; kingdom Metazoa; phylum Chordata; class Mammalia; order Rodentia; family Erethizontidae; genus Erethizon; species Erethizon dorsatum. Next base: position 73,048,655 of record CM051829.1, on the reverse strand, counting down.
AGAAACTGACTGCCTTGGCTGCCGGGCGGGATCCCGAGAGTCCCGAGAGCTGACCCACGCAGCTGTGGGAAAAGCTGGCCATGGCCTCACTCCGAAGATGGAGCCCAAAGTCTGCTTTCTGTTCTTTTCTCAGACTAAGTGAATGTGGAACTTTGTTTCCATTGTCACAGTAAATGGAACTGCTGGAACCCGAAAGTTTCCCGTTGGATTCAGCTAGAGGACGTCCCAGCGAGGCCTGGCCCTAGGAGTCTTGCACACTAGCTCCTGCCTGGGGATCTGTGGGTTTCCTGGTGTGTACAAAACAGTGCACGCGTGCGTGTACGTGTGTGTGTGTGTGCGCGTGCATTTTTCCAGAGAGTGTCTCTAGCTTCCATCAGTTTTTCAAGGGGGTCTGTGATCCAGCAAAGCAAGAATGGCTAGTGGGATCGTTCCTAGCCATGGGCCACCATGCACATCCACTACTGTGAACCCAGTTTTGTCACATCCCTGCTTAGTGACGTGTGGCAGGCAGTCAGGTACAGAAGCTCTTGAGATGTTACTTAGCTCCTCTGCTTTGTTTTGGTTTGGCTTGGGTTTTTTTGTTTGTTTGTTTGTTTTTCCTATCATTCCCCATTCACAATACAGACAAGGCACAAGGCCTGGGCTGAGGTGTATATGGGGCAAGTTTACTTTTCCTCCTTTTTCTGTACAGTCAGTGTAAGAACACTGCTTATGGTAAGCACCAGGAGGCATGGTTTGTTTTTTTAAGACAGGATCTCGCTATGCAGTTCAGGCTGGCCTTAAATGCACTATGTAGGCCAGGCTGGCCTCAAACTCATGGTGATCCTCCTGCCTCAGCCTCCCGAGTGCTGGGATCACAGGTGTGTACTACCATGCCAGGCTTATTTTTATTTTTTAATATTTTTAGTCTCAGCACTCAAATTTTGAGACAGGGTCTCATTAAGTTACTAAGTTGCCTAGGCTAGGCTCGAATTTACGATCCCACAGTGCTGGGATTTGAGGCATGCAGCACCATATCCAGTTAATGGCTGGTTTTTATTATGACTAATAGTTATGCATCAAGACATAGACTCTTTTTTTTTTTTTTTTTTTAAGAGACAGGGTTTCCCTATCTTGTTCCAGCTGGCTTCAAACTCCTGGGCTCAAGCAGTCCCCCAGCCTCAGCTTCCCATGTAGCTCCCACCACACTCAGCTAAAGACTGGATTTTTTTACAGTGCTTGGGACAGAATCTAAGGCCTTTTAGTGCTAGGCAGGTGCCCCACTGCAGGGCTACATCCCAGTGCAGGACCAAATCCTTGGGTCAGGGGCACACCGACTGCTGCTAACTATGCACAAAGCACAGCGTCTAACCACTGTCTCCCCTCTGATGCCCTGTGATTCTGGGCCAGTTCCTTAATCCCTCTGTGCCTCTGTTTCCTTATCCGTCGGAGGGAGACAGCAACAGTGTCTCCTGCACAGGACCATTGTGGGGTCAGACAGGGTTCAGGGGATGACTCAGGCTCACTCAGCACTACAGGTGTCGCTGCTGTGGGCCAGGCCCTCTCCCTCAGGTTCCCATGGTCCCCTTCACACAAGGCACCTTCACGTGTCCTATGTTGCCCGAAGCTCTGCAGGACCGAGATTAAAGAAAGTAAGTGACGAAAGCCACCATGCATTCCTTGTGGTGCCATCCCCCTTTCTCTTCCCAGTCTCCATCTCTAGAAATGGGGTCCCACTCTGGGGCCCACAAAGCCTTCTGGACCCCTTAATCAGAATCCCCAGTTCTGAGTCAGGCATGTGGCACTGAGTGTGGCCTCCCAGGGCCAGGCCTGGCCCAGGCCTGTTCTCTCCACTCACTGATCACCGCAGAGCAGAGGGGCTCAGACACCCAGGATTCTGCTGTGCTAGGCGCCCCCACATTAAGGGAAGGGAAGGACCCTGAGTTCCCTCTCCAGCCTGAGAGAGGGAGAGGGACCACCAATCTGCTTTGTAGACTAAGCAAATGAATGATGCACAGTTCCATATACAACAATAGAGCCCTCAGCTAGACATGATGGGTCCACCTGGAAGTCTCAGCCCTGAAGGCTGAGGCAGGAGGATCACTTTGAGATAGGATAGAAGAAAGAAAAAAAAAAGGACACAAGGAAATAGGGATTTTAAAAATTGTACTTAAAAAACAAAAACAAAAAACAACTGTAGCTTCAGGACAGAAAAAGTTATTCAAGCCTTTTTCCCTTTGAGGAAACTCAAAAAAATTCCTAGAGACCTGAAAAACACAGTAAACCCGTAAATCCGGACACTGGACCTGTCCTTTTCACTGTAAATTCCGCTTCCCCCACCCCTGAGGAAGCAGAAGTATGAGTGGGCAGCAGATAAGAACTTCAGACACACGTAGATGGTTCACATTCCAACCCAGCCTTCCAAACAGGCGACCTGGCAAACCATGGGAACACACATCCCACATCGCCCGTCTCAAAGACACCCAAGCCAGAAAAGCACGCCGCTCTACTGACGAATCCTGAAAGTCCTTTTTCTGCGACTTGATTCAGTACAAGTGCCAACACTCTGTTTAGGGTCTTTCTCTCAGCTCTGGACCTCCTCAGTCCGGGGACAACTTGAGTCCAGAAGTTGGAGACCATTTGTGCAAAACAGTGAGATTCTGTCTAAAGACAGAAAAGAACTCAGTAGTAGAGCATCCGCCTGTATGAGGTCCTGGGTTTGATCCCTGGAATCAAAAACAGCAACAAAAACACAACCCTGGTCCACAACCTGCAGCCACCTGCTGGAGACACCAAGCTCTTATCTTCAATAAACAGGAAGTTAGGCTCGAGAGAGGCCAGCCTGCTGTCCCCTTGGACAGTCTAGGAAGCTGAGTAATAAATAACCTCTGTGACAATCACCCCGAATGGCCAGAACTGGATTAATAAAATGGTGTCCCCCTTTGCCACTGGTCGCACAGGGTCGCGGCCTCACAGCCGGCCGAGCAGCCACCTGGAGCGGCTCTGAGTGAGCGCCTGCTCTGGGCCTGGCCCCGGCTCCACTTCCCAGAGCCTTGGGCTCCACTTCCCAGAGCCTCGGGCTCCTAGGGCTGCAGGCTGCCAGGGCTGTGGGAGAAGGGAGGTGCCCCTCTGTCCCCTCTCTCCCCTCTCAGGTGTCTGCTGAGTGCTTTGTGTGTACGAAGCCCCCACCGGGGCGGAGATTCAGCTGGTGAGGTCCCTGACATGAAGAGGAACTGTGATGACTAAAACAACAGAGTGACTTCAGAAGTGGCAAGTCCCCCCACAGTGAGGGGGGAATAAATAAACTGGGACCGTGCAGAGGACACAAAGGTGCTGGGGGAAGGGGTATTGGGGACCGGTGTCAGCAATGACATTTGCACTGACACCTGAGTGGCCAGAAGGGGGCAGTGAACTGACTATCTCGGGAACCAGCTTTCCAGTCAGGGACGAGGGAAGCCAAGGCCCTGAGGTGGGTTTGAGACGGTCCACAAACAGCAGATTGGGCAGGTGCCAGGTGTGCCAGGATGACAGTGATGGGAGGAGGCTCAGGCGAGACCATGCCTGAGAGGCCACTAGGTCAAGGTGTTAGTTACATCTAGTGCTGTGACACATGTCTATAGTCCCAGCTGCTTGGGAGGCTTAGATAGGAAGATGGGATCACTTGAGCCAAGGAATTTAAGGCCAGCCTGGGCAACAGAGCAAGACCCTGTCTCAAAATAAAAACAAAAGACCCGAGCATGGTGGCGCACACCTGTTATCCCAGCACTTGAGAGGCTGAGGCAGGAGGATCACCGTGAGTTCGAGTCCAGCCTGGCCTACATAGCATGCCTACATAGCAAGATGCTGTCTCAACCCCCCCCAAAAAAAAGAAAGAAAGAAAAGAAAAACAAAAAATGATGGTAGAGCATTTGGCTAGTGTGCAAGAGGACCTGGATTTGATTTCCCACACCACAAAGATAGAAGTTAGGTTTTATTTTACTATTATTATTATTATTTGTACTGGAGGTTGAACACAGGCCTTTGCACTGAGCTACATCCCCAACCCTTTTTAAAATTTTTTTGGTTTTTGCTTTGTTTTGTTTTGTTTTTTGGTTTTTTGAGACAGGGTTTCATTGTGCAGTTCAGGCTGGCTTTGAACTCACTATGTAGCCCAGGCTGACCTCAAACTCAGTGATCCTCCAGCCTCAGCCTCCCAAATGCTAGGATTATAGGCCACCATGTCCAGTTATTCTTTATTTTTAAGGCAGGCTCTTACTAAATTGCTATAGTGCCTAGACTGAGCTCAAACTTGCGATCCTCCTGCTTCAGCCTCCCAGAGTGCTGGGATTACAGCCACCAGGCCTGGCTTGTTTTATTCTAAATATAATAGGCAGCTATTGAGAGAAGGCACTGAATGGGTGGCCTCCTTTGGTCATTCTGTCAAAGCCTTAGAGGTTCTAATTAGTTGGGATCTTGTGAAGGTCCTGGAAATTAAGGGACATGATGTGGGGGGCAGCATTAAGGAGACAGAGTATAGGTGGGACCCGGCTGCTCTAAGTCACAACAGAGTCCCCGAGCAGGGCAAAATGGGCCTCACGGTGTGTAAGCAATTGTGCACTGTGTGTCTTGTTTTAGGGAGAGAACTCAAAGATTTTTTCAACCCTTCAGGGAAGTCTCTGTGAACCGCAAAGAGATAGCAAAGGGAGAGTACCGACAGGGACGCTTGCACATGCTCAGCTCGCTGAGCAAGGGGACACAGGGATCTCGCCGCAGAGGGAGGAGGGAGGTTGAGGGCGGAGGGGACCGCCCTTCAGCCTGTACTGCGCGCCTGCGCTACCTGCTTTTTAAACCCGCTCTAGAAAAGAGTGGCTGGGCAGGGAGTAAGGAGCTAAAGTCTTGGCGTGACGGGGTCCTGTGGGGAACCCCCCTTCACCAGCTTCCTTGATCAGAGTAAGACGGGGACAAACCTGCCGCCGGGTCCTAACCTGAGCCGCAACCCCAGGGCCCTTGTGCTGGCAGGCACCTCTCACCCTGAGCCTGTGGAGGCCTCGGTGGTGTCAGTGTGGATTGCGAGGCCCTGGGAGAGATCCCCTAGACATAGACGGGGCCCCCATAACCTTTTTGTGTGTGTGTGGTTCTAGGGATTTGAATTCAGGGACTTCACTCGGAGCTACATCCCCAGCCCTTTTGATTTTTTTGGAACAGGGAATCGAACTCCGGACCTTGTGCTTGCCAGGCAGGTGCTGTGCCACTGAGCTACATCCCCGGCTGGATATTTTTATTTTGAGACAGTGTTTCACTAAGTCATTACACTGCCCATGCTGGGCTCAAACTTGTGATCCTCCTGCCTCAGTGTACCAGAGTGCTGGGATTACAGGTGTGGACACCACGCCTAGTTCACAGATGCCCTTTGCTGGGTCACTGAAGCCATTGTCCTCCTTTGTGCAGGGCATGGACTTCTCGGAGCTCTGAACCTTCCTGGAGAGAGGCCAGGTCCCCAAGCACAGTGGCCTCTGGCTCCGCCAGAATCTCTTCACTTAGACCCGAGCGTACCTCTCAGCTACTTTTATGAAGATTTGTCCCCAGCGTCCTTGTTTGTTATTTTTCTGTCAGTAAAGGCTCACCATGCTCTGCCTGGTATCCGTGCCCAGCCCTCCCAGCACATGGAGGCTGGGTTGAGAACGTTCTCCTAATCTCTCCAGAATCCTGCCTTGGACCTGCTTGGCCTCCCCACAAACAGGCTCTGGGGAGCCCACAGGCCACACCTGTTTCCAGCCATCAGCGGTTGGGCAGTGCCCTGTCAACTCCTGTTCAGATCCCAGTAATGGGGGCTGCAAGCTGGGGTGGGGCAGAGTCAGTGGCTGATGACAGGTCGCTGGCAGCACAGAGCCACAGAGCCAATGAGGGCCTCCTGGCCCCAGATAGGGAGTACAGCAGGACAACTGGAGGTCAGTTAAGCCTGGAGCAGTTCTCTGGCTGCCGATCATTCTGTGGCTCCCTCCCTAGCCTGCAAGCAGACAGCCGCTCATCCCCGTGTAGACAAACGGCACTTTAACACCAACTCTCCCAACTCATAAATGACGATATCAGCCACTGTTTGTGGCGGACTTAGGGCAGGCCAGGCTCCCCTCAGGAGACAGTTTTATGTGCCCCGTGTCAGTTAAGTGCCATAGGCCTCCAGTGCAGGGTCCTGATCCCCTCCACCCAGTGGGCCGGGCCAGGCAGGCAGTCTGCAGAGGATGCCCGATGCCCATAGCTGCTTCTAAATAAAAAACAAAGGGACACTGGAATGGGTCCAATTTGCACCTGGCAACAGGGGAATAGGGTTTGCATGTGACAGTTTGTCCTGCCCAGTTTTTTCTATGCTTACAGCGCACACCAAGCACTGAGAAGCCCTGATGGGGACCTGGGTGTCTACTGTCACTGTCCTGAAGCCTGGGGCACCCCAAGACCTCCTGGGCCATCTTGTGTGACGAGAACATGGCCTACACTCCGTCACGGCCCTTTTTGCCCTGGAAGGCTGGAGGTTACTCCAATGACACTCCTGGTCACTCCAGGGAGGATGCTGGTTACAGGTTAAAACCACAGTGGAAGCCAGATGTGGCAGCGCACGCCTATAATCCCAGCACTCGGGAGGCTGAGGCAGGAGGATCACTGAGAGTTTTGAGGCCAGCTTGGGGTACATAATAAGTTCAAGCCCAGCCTGAACTACATAGCGAGACCCTGTCTCCAAAGAAAAAAAAAAAAGTTCTTTTCATTTGCATGCAGGCACAACCAATCAAAAGTCACTGTTCCCAATCCTTCATTTACATCTGGCAGGAAACCAAGTCAGTTTTTCCATTGGATGGTTGTTACCTGACATGGTGCCAAGTGAGTTTTTGAAAGGACAAATGTCCCAATGCCTTATTTGCGTGAGAGGGAAGCCAACCTGGGAATTTTGGATACGGATGACAGCTTTTCCTTATCCTCGGGGCCATTGTGAGCCTTTTCACAGGCCTGCTCTTGCCTTGGAGAGCGAGCCTCTTTCAGCCTTCTGTAAATACACACTTTCACTGCCTTTGCCATGTATCTTGTTCAGGACACCAAACACCTGGAAAGAAGCCCCATGGGACCTTCCATCCAGTAACAAAACTGTGAAGTACCAGCCAGGCACAGTGGCACACACCTGTAATCCCAGCAATTCTGGAGGCTGAGGCAGGAGACTGCAAGTTCAAGCCCATCCTGGTCAATTTTAGTAACTTAGTGAGACTGTCTTAAAATAAAAACAATGAAAGGCTGGGATTGTAGCTCAGTGTAAAGACTCAGAGTACCTCTACACTGGGCCAAAAATTTATTTTTTGCACTAGGCAAAAATAAATAAGAAGGGCCGGTGAGATGGCTCAGCGGCTTAAGCGCCTGCCCGGCAAGCGCGAGGACCCAAGTTCAACTCCCGGAACCCACATATGAAAAAGGGGCCGGTGATAATCGCTCAGCGGCACGGGCACCTGCTGGCGCACGAGGTCCTGAGGTCAACCCCCCGGTACCCACAAAAAAAAAAAAAAAAAAGAAAACAAACACCTGTGGGATTGTGTGCTTGGTAGTTTTTGGCCACAATGTTTCTCTGATTCTCTCCGATGGGCATTTCCCAGGGCAAGACCTGAAGTGAGAGGGCAGTAGGTGGCGATGGGCATAAGTGCTTGCAAAATACAAGGGGCACTGATGCCTCTCTGCCCAGGGTACGCACCTGTGGTTCCAGGCCCTTCCTGGGCCGGAAGGAGGGAGAGCGAGTGAGGACCGAAGCAGCACTGGGCAGAACAGACCTCTGCGTGCAGGGGAAATGGTGTGACCACTACCACGGCCACACACAGGCAAGTGCGACCTGCTATGGGTGTGGACGAGGAGAAGATTGAGCTGAAGAGGCACCCAAAGTCAGACAAGTGAACCTAGAGCGTGGGGCAGAAGTCTGGCCTGAGCAGGAGGCCACCAGGGCTGGGGAGGGAGCTGAGCAGACTAACTTCCCAGCCCCAGGGGAACGGCGTCTCCAGAGGAGCCTGTGCCTGCCCTGAGAAGGCCAGCAAGTTCTCCTGCCTCAGCCTCCCCCTCCTCCGCAAGCCTCACCTGACCGGTTTCTGGCTTCAGGTCCGTGGCACGCACAGCATCTTTCCTCCTGCTCTGGAAAGAGGTGCTGGACTGATGCCCCAGCTCTTCCTCCTACCTTTGGCACTCTGGGAATCTCCTCAGCCCTTAATTAGACGTTTCCGTTGAGTCTGTGTCCCAGGCTCACTGGGGCCAGTGGCCCCAGAGGACATTGCTAAACGTCACTGAAGATTCCTCCCTTGGCTTCCACTGCAAAAGTGGTGGCCGGTGAGATGGCTCAGCAGCATAAGTGCCTGCCTGGCAAGCGCGAGGGCCCGAGTTCAACTCCCGGAACCCACATATGAAAAAGGGGCCGGTGATATCGCTCAGCGGCACGGGTGCCTCCTGGCACGCGAGGTCCTGAGGTCGACCCCCCCGGTACCCACAAAAAAAAAAAAAAAAAAAAGCGGTGGCTACAATTTTACCACACATTCTGGCTGGCCAGGCCCTTCCAGGAACCACGATGTGGGAGGCCCCTGCTTTGAGGGATTCATAATCCAGACATCGAAAGCTGAGAACCTTCAGATGCAGCCTGGGACAGTGACACTTCTCCTGGGCTGCGTGGCCTCTGCACACTGAATGCAGTTGCAAGGGAGAGGTCGTGCAGGGCCACGCAGGCTTCTGGGAAGAGGGGACGTTTGTGGCCCTTGAGCAACGATAGGAGATGAAGGGTGGGAAGGAGAGGAGGCGTTCCATGGATGTCCTGGACAGATGTCACACTCTGCACTGGTCACTGTCACTGTAATCCATGGAGGGAGGAGAACTTAGCTGGGGTGGGGCATGGAGGGGGCACGAGATTGTGTGCAGAGGATGTCTGTGGGCTGAAAGGCCGGGACTTCCTGTCTGTGACAGGCTGAGGTCTAACACCCTCACCTCCAAACCCAAGATAAGTCATAATCTTTCACTGAGCTGTAATTTCCTTCCTTCCTTCCTTCCTTCCTTCCTTCCTTTCTTTCTTTCTCTTTCTTTCTTTTCTTTCTTTCTTTCTTTCTTTCTTTCTTTCTTTCTTTCTTTCTTTCTTTCTTTTCTTCTTTCTTCTATCTTTCTTCTTTCTTTTTTTCTTTCATCTTTCTTTCTTTCCCTTTTCTTCCTTCCTTTCTTTCTTTCTGATTGGTTATACTGGGGATTGAGCTCTATGCCTTTTGTGACCCTCCTGCCTCTGCCTCCAGCTGAGCTGTAATTTCTTCTTCCTTTTCTTTGCTTTCTTTTTTGTAGCTGTAATTTCTTTACCTGTAAAATGAAGGGCCTGGGCAAGATGATATCTAAAGTCCTTTACCATTCTAGAATAAGGCTAGAAAACAGTGAAGAAGACTTTAAGATTTTGAAGAAAAGTCCCAACAACATGGGATGAGAAGCCAGGAGAAGCATTGGGTTAGGGAAGGAGACTTCAGTTTCAGATAATTTGAAGGGACCCCCTCATGAACCTTCTTTCCCCTGGGTTCTGTTCACTACCATCACAGGCTGACCTATTATTATTATTGTTGTTGCTGTTATTATTATCACCATCATTATTTATTTATTTTGCAGTACTGGAGATTGAACCCAGGGCCTTCACACTGAGCCACACGCCCCTTTTTTTTTTTAAATTTTGAGACAAGAGCTTCCTAAATTGGCCTAAACTGGGATTGAACTTGCAATCCTCCTGCCTCAGCCTCCCAGAGTGCTTGGATTTCAGACATGCAATACCATGCCTTCACCTTCACCTGCGCCTTTGCCTTCACCATGGCCCACACAAGGAGGTGGGAGTCCCCTATGTTACAGTGAAGTTCCCATTGCCCAGGGAGCGATGGGTGGTGGAAATGGAGATTACTGAGAAATAAACTGAACTTGGCCTGTTCTGTGAACCTGTGTTTGGTTCTGTTTTTGTATTCTTTTGTTTTATTTATTGGTCTGAGACAGGGTCTTGCTACGTAGCCCAGGCTGTCCTGGAACTCGTGATCCTCCTGCCTCAGCCTCCCAGGTGCTGGTATTACAGGCATTCATCTCCATGCCTGGCTTGTGTGTTTGGTTCTGGTTTACAGCAAACTTCCCAAGGAGTGGTTCAGAGCTGGGGGCCGCACTCTTGGGTGTGCACAAGGGCCACCGTGGGGCTTGCCTGTGAATAAGACCCACCTGTAAGCCATTGCCAGGCACCACAGAGTGAGACTCCTGAGTGGATGGGGCTGCCCCTGGGGTTGGCCCAAGAGCCAGGGTGGGCAGGGGCTGCCCCAGGAGACAAAGCTGTCTCTCCAGAGGACAGGGAGGCTCAGGCCTGGCTGGTGCTCAGCTGCCTGCATAGTAAAGCAGGGGAGGCTGGCTGAGGCCGGAAGGCAAGTGCTTTGTGTTGGGACCAAACCCCACCACTGGGGGCCAGGGAAGCTGTGAGTAGGGAAGGGGAGCAGCTGGCTCCCCCTCTTGCTCCAGCCCTTGTCTGCCAGGCTCTGCGCCTCTGACCTCAGGGCCCCGATGTGTGTGAAACGCGTCTCTCTGGCCACAGTCCTGATTTCTGCACCCTCGCTCCCACCTTTCATGTCTGCCTCTCTTGGGCCTTAGTGCAGTCTGCAGGATTGATTTGACAGCAATCTGGCTTTCTCTGGCACTGCAAGGAAACCTCCCGGGACCCCTTCGCATGGGTGAAGTCTCCGCAGCCTCCTCCCCAGGTGGACGGGCTCGAGGCCCCAGCCCAGGACGCAGCTCAGCGCACACGGAAGCAGGGAATAACTCGCTCGGGTCCTTCCCACCTCATCTCCTCTGCTCCCTGACTCTGCACGAGCCCCCAGCCCTGGACAGGGCCCTGTCACCTCTGCATGCCCTGCTCTGTGTGGAAAATTCTCCATTTCCTCTGGAACGGGGACCGGCTGGAAGCTGGGAGCAGCTGCCACATTGAGCATAGACTCTTGTAGGAGCCTCTTGGGGAGGGGAGATGAGTTCTGTCACCTTCCTGCCTTGAGACAAAACACGCCATTTCTCACCCTTCGTTCATCATCTGGGAACTGAGCATGGGCTGCATGGTTAGTGAGGTATAAGTGTGGTTCCAGACACAGAGCAAAACAGGCTGCTCTGTCTTCTCCAAGGGCAAAGATGTCTGGGGTTCATGGTAGGGCAGCTTTTTTTCTTCCTTTGGATGGTACTGGGGATTGAACCTAAAGCCTGCCTACTGAGCTGCATCCCCAGCCTTTTTATTTTTATTTATTTTTTTTTTCTGTTTTTTTTTGAAACAGGGTCTTGATGTGTATCCCAGGCTACCCCCGAACTCACTATGTAGCCTGAACTGGCCTCAAACTCATGGAGAGCCCCCTGACTCAGCCTTCTAAGTGCTGGGGCTACAGGCATCTGCTACTGTTATCAGGTGGTTTCTTTTTTTGTGTGTGTGGGTACTGGGGGTCGACCTCAGGACCTCGTGTGCCAGCAGGCGCCCGTGCTGCTGAGCGATATCACTGGCCCTTATCACTTGTGGGTTCCGGGAGTCGAACTCGGGACCTCACGCTTGCCAGGCAGGCACTTATGCAGCTGAGCTATCTCACCGGCCCACGTAGTTTCTTTAGAAATGGCGGTACCCACAAAAAAAAAAAAAAAAAAAAAAAAAAAAGAAATGGCTTGCCAATCAAAAATATTCCAGGTCCTTCTTGTGTCAAACACAGAATTGCCCAAGACAAGCCAAAAATGGTGTTAAAAGTTTATTTGAAAAGTGAGGGGTGAATGGGTAAGGAAGAAACCCATACCCAAGTTTGCTCTACAGAGTGAACTTGGGCAGAACAAGAGAAAAAGAAGGTAAAAGCAAAAATAAAAGTACATGATAAAAGGGCCAGTGAGATGGCTCAGCGGCGTAAGCGCCTGCCTTGCAAGCACGACGGCCCGAGTTCGACTCCTGGAACCCACATATGAAAAAGGGGCTGGTGATATCGCTCAGCGGCACGGGTGCCTGTTGGCGCACGAGGTCCTGAGGTCGACCCCCCGGTACCCACAAAAAAAAAAAAAAAAGTACATGATAAAAAAAAAAAAAGAATCAAACACACACACACAGTACAAGTACCCGCTGTGTCAGAAAGGCAGTGCCGGCTGTCACGGGAACTCACCGTAGCAGTCCCCATGGTGTCAGGTTTTCTTTTATGCTGTCCACCTCTTGTGGGAGCCTGTGAGAAGTTCCAGATGCGGAGTCCTGGGATCTTGTAATTGAGGTCCTGCTCATTTCCCCACCAGCTTTGCCATATCCTATCTCCTATATCACTACCATGCCAAATTCTTCAGCCCTTTTTATTTTTTATTTTGAGATAATGTCTTGCTAACTTGCCTAGTTTGGGCTTGAACTTCCAATCCTCCTGCCTCAGCCTCCCAGAGTATTGGAATTACAGGCATGTGCCACCATGACTAGCTTTATTTTTGTTTTGTTTTGTTTTGTTTTGGTTTTGGTTCCAGGAATCAAACTCAGGACCTTGCATTTGCCAGGCAGGCACTTGTGCCACTTAGCTATATCCCCGGCCCTGGCTAGCTTTAAATAGTTTTTTTTTTTTTTTTTTTTTTTTTTTTTTTTTAACAGCAACACCATCATGAACAACACTATCTTATTTCCTTATTTTTATATATGACTATGGTTTTCACACACATATTATCTTTTTTTACTTTTTTTTTTTTTTTTTAAATACAGGAGACTGAACCCAAGGCCTTTGGACTAAACTATGTCTTCAACCCCTTTTATTTTTATTTGTGTGTGTGTGTATGTGTGTGTGTGTGTGTGTGTGTGTGTGTGTGTTTGGTACTGGGGATTGGACAGGGCTTTCACATTAAACTATACCCCCAGCTCTTTTACATTTTTTATTTTGAGGCTGTGCTCCCTAAACTGCCCAGGCTGGGATCCAATTTGAGATGTTCCTGCCTCAGCCTCACAGAATGCTGGGATTATAGGCCTTCACCACTGCACCTGGCTCCCAAGCTATCCTTTTCATTTTGAGCTTTATGATAACTTATTGTATGGCTTTGATCTAGATGTCCCCCCAAAGCCTCATGTACTCAGGGGTGGAGCTTTTCAGAATTGGTCAGATCTAGGGTGTGTGAATATGGATTAAGGGTTTGATAACTAAATTAGTCCACTGATTGGTTTAGCATAGTCCTGGGTGTGGGTAATGGGATGGGCCACCCTAGGTGTGGGTAACCAGGATGGGATAAAAGGGAAAGGGAGGCTTGCTGCTGCTGCTGCTTGTTGCTTCCGGGCCTGCCATGAACTGTTTCTCCTCTGTGATGCCCCTCTGCCTTGCTTCCCTGCCTTGGAGCCAGCTAACTATGAAGTGAAACCTCTACAAACTGTGAGCTAAAATAAACCTTTCCTCCTTTAACTTGTGGGTGTTGGGTATTGTGTCTCAGCAACAAGAAAAGTAACTAAGATGCCCATGAAGCTGGGTCCTGCTACCAGTCTAACTTTATGGATGAAAAAGCTAAAGCTTACCTTGCCCAAGGTCATGCAGCTCCTAGATGGTGAAGCTGGGACCCACGTGTCTTATTCTCCTGTACTTTATCTGTCTCCTCTGGCCCAGCACCAGATCTGGCCATCTTGCAGCAGCAACAGCAAGGACTGGCCTGGGCTCCCTGCCTGGCAGCCACAAGGGCACAAGACTGCTCTGAAACATTCCCTGAGCTCATAAGGCTAGGGTGGAGTGGGGGCTGGTGTCAGAGTGGGGATCCTTGTCAAATGCTCCTCTCCGTTGCGGATAGGTACCATTTTATCAAGTCTGTGAAACGCTGTTAAGACTGAACCACAGACTGTCATCAGCAACACCCTCCTGTCAGCAGCAAAAGTTCCCATGCATCCTGGAGACTGACACAGAGGCTCTGGTTTGTGGCCATGTTTCCCAGCACTTATGTGCAAACCACTCCGTATAGTTTAGTTCACTAATCTGCACAGATAGTTCAGAAACCTAGTTACTGCCAAGGTTGAGTCCAATCAACACCTTCAACTCCATATGTATTTGCTGAACACTTCCTGTTCTGGACGCCGACAGACAGGCAGGCAGCTCACGGTGGTGCAGAGGCAGAGGCTGGGGACCCGGGCCTGCTGAGAGGCCCTGCTGTGTTGGACTGTGGAAACCCAATTGAGAATTCTGCCTTCGGGAATCTCTGACCACATTTAAAGTCTACAGAGCAGTGATTTGGAGTCCAGACTGTCCCATCCTCACCCAACCTGATGGGTCACATCCTGTTCCCTTATCATTTCATCATCATCCAAGAGCCAGCTCAGCCAGGATGGATGAGACTACAACCAGGCAGTGCCAGAATGCAGCCAGAGCACCAGCGTTTATTAAATGCATACTGCATGCCGGGGCTGATCAGACCTCTGGATACCTGTGGAGGGAACAGCAGGGAATAAAGAAAGACAAAGACAATATTCAAAGTACAAGAGGACTGGGAGGAAGCTGGCTCTAGTGGATTGGCTCAACAACCTCCGTGGTTGACCTGCTTTTATTAGCAAGTGAGAAGCACAGGGGAAGGGGTAGTGTACTTTTCATGGAAGAGCAACATCAGTAGATGGGGAACAAATCCTTCTCCATACCCAGATGCCTGCATTCTTTACATTGTCCTCAGCAGATGTTATCTTGCCCATGTCGCGGTTACAAGCTTTCTCTGCACAGCCAGGAAGCATACAACTTTCCGCATACTTCTCTGTTGCTAAAGCAGGTCACACAGGCCTTGGAGCCACGGGATCCCAGTCACATAGCCTAGTCCCCAACAACTACACATGCCAGGTGAGGTGGAGGACACAAGGTAAACATGGGCTGGGCGTGGTGGCACACGCCTGAGATCCCAGCACTCAGGAGGCTGAGGCAGGAAAATTGCTGTGAGTTCAAGGCCAGCCTGGGTTACATAGCAAGACCCTGTCTCAAAAAAAAAAAAAAAAAAAAAAAAAAAAGAAGGCACAATCAGCTTTGATGAAGTAGCAGCTCAAGAAAGCACCAGGCCTCTCTCCCTTCACACACTATAGTGAGACCCTGGTTCAGAAAACAAAACAAAACACCAGGTAAACATGGCGGGGGTAGGGCAGAGCCAACCCTCCAGGTTGCCGGGAGAGACCAGTAGCAACAGGCTACTCTCATAAGAGTGAGGGGAGTGAGCTACTGGGCCACACCAAAGCCAGGTCAGTACAGCATGGGTGATGCAGAAGAATGAGGGACAGTGTGACAGGACACAGGGTCCCAGCTGCAGACCTGCCTGGCACAGAGCAATGGAGCCTCTTCTAGAACAAAAGAGGTCGCTAGACCAGGATTCCCAGAGGCAGGCAGGCAAATAGCAGGTGTTTTGGGAATGGTTGCTATGACCATACAACACTCCAGAGAGCTTCGCATTCGTGTGTGGGCCACGGGTGTGCATCAGCATTAGCATTCGCACTACCTTGACGTGGCGACAACGCCTAACGTGAGGCCTTGGTTTAACTTTTTCTTTTTTGCAGTGCTCGGGATCAAACCAAAACGCTCTGCCACTGAGCTACATCCCCAGCCTTTTATTTTTATTTTGAGACAGGGACTGGCTAAGTTTCCCTGCCTCACCCTCCTGCCTCAGCCTCCCCAGTAGTTTATCACCACGCCTGGCAACAGGGTGTTATTTAAGTTGATACAAACAGAACTTCTGAACTGCACTACCAGAAAAGAAGTTAGCAAGTAAACACAGCTAAATTTCTCAAAAAATTCACTTGCAGCACACAGCACACAAATAATAGTGCCCAGTAACACGCCGGGCACCCATCCCGCTAATACCTGCATTAATATGATTTCGGTGCTGGGGACTGAACCCCGGGCCTGGTGTGTGCTAACCACATTCTCCACCACTGAGCTATGCCTCCAGGCAGCTGTACTATTACCATCACTACTATTATTATTAAATCATGTTGATTTTCGTATGTGGGTTTCGGGAGTCGAACTCGCGCCCTTGCGCTTACCCGGCGGGCGCTTACGCCGCTGAGCCATCTCACCGGCCCGCATGAGTATTTTTAACATGCTACCCCATTCTAATGCTAATCTGATGATATAAAATTTTAAGGTCAGTATTCTTGAATACTTATAAGTTTTGTGCATTCAATAATGCTTCTGAGGAACCCGATGTTCCTGATTCTTTGAATATCATTTTCTTTGTAAGTTTTTAGATTTTTTTTCTGATACTAAGTTTTACTATAACCACTCCATATACTGGTTTTTCTTCACAGCAATTACCTCTGACATACTTGTTTCCTTCTCTCCCCCAACTAGAACATAAACTCCATGAAAATGAAATTTTGTTCATTATTTTATCTATCATACCCAGAAGTACGGAACATAATATAGGTGCTTAACAAATACAGGCTGAATGATTCTTTCTCCACCATGATTTAATAGAATGTGTGCAATCCCAGTGATTTTGTTAGATTTTTTTGATATTATCCTTGACATACAAGAAACTGATTGGCATGTAAAAGATACTCAACAAAGTATCTCCAATCCTTAACACATAGAAAAGTATTTGTCACGTGGAAGATGCTTTGTCAGATGAATCTGCCTAATAAAATAGTTCTTTTAACTCAAAAAAAAAAAAAAACCATGTTGAGCTCAAAGTCAGATCAGTACTCAACCTGTCCCCTCTCTTTGTCCTTTATCTGTTCCATCCTTAGAGATGCATTTGGGTATCTATTTCTTACATAAACTTTTAATTAATTTATTTATTTGCTTCCATTTTGGTTTTTGGAAACAGGGTCTCACTATGTAGTTTTCAAACTGGCCTTGAACTCACTATGTAGCTCTGGCTGGCATCAAACTCAAAGTGATCCTCCTGCCTCTGCCTCCCAGTGCTGGGATCAGCCAACAGGCTGGGCCCAGCTATATAATCTTTGAAGACAAAAACTTCTTTTACTCTTAAATCAGGATTTACACACTAATCAGGTACTTCACAAGCTGTGGGCGCACAGGAAATTTTCTTTAGGGAGCATTTTAGACCACCAAGCCAGGGAAGTGGCAGCTGTAGTGTATCTTAGGAGCTCTTTGGTCCGCGGCCACCACTAAACGGAAAGGACTATTTCTGACCCTCGGTTCTCAGCAGTGATAAATGTCAAAGGCAGAGCTCTTCCCTCCTCCCCTCATTCCACTCTCCTGTCGGGATCCCTGCCTTCCACACTGCAGCTCGGCTTGGAGATAAGTGGGTGCTGGGACTGTGACGGGCAGCACTGAAAGCTGCCAGCCCAAAATGCCTTCACCGGCCAGTGGTTCCCAGTGTGCACTGCGCCGAGGCCCACAGGGGGCTTCTTCCCCTGGCTTCCTCTGCGGCTGGGGCTGTGTGTGCCAGGAGCCCCAGTCAACCCCTCCCTGGAGGGGGCTTGAACCCCCGGTCTTCCCAAGCTCTTTAGGACGGGATGACTGGGGTGGAGGAGGTTTAAGGAAAGGTGCTGTCCCAGGCCTGTGGCCGAATCTGACCCATGGCCACGTTTTCTGATTTGCTTTGTATTTTCAAGGGTTTTTTTTTGACTCATCAATATTTTTGTTTCTTTGGGAGTGGGCAGTGCTGGGGGTAGAACCCACATGCTAGGCAAGCACTACATCCCAGCCCCAGGCTGTCAGTATTTTTATTTTATTTTATTTTATTTTTTTTTTTTTTTTTATTTATTTTTTTTATTTTAAAGAGAAGAAAAAAACAAAACAAATCAAAAGAAGAACAAATTTTCAAAACAACATAATAGGAGGGTAACAATGGTTAATACATTACGTATTACTATCTTTAAGTTAGTTATTCAGGACACCAGACATTAGCATTCAATTGTCCAAACATTATTGGCACAAACCTTACTCTTCAATGAACTAAGTAAAAATGGTAGTGTATCTATCTTAACCATCTTATATATATATATATACAATTTTTTTCCCTTTCCCTTCTTTCTTTTCCCTATTCCAGTCTCTCTTTCCTTTTGACCAGTTTCTTTTTGATTCACCATATCTATTGTACATTTTGGATCTTATTTACTCTTTCAGTGTCTCATACTAGAGAGATAATATGTAGGCAAAGACTTTATGAATAAAAACTCAACCGCACGGGAACTATCCCAAAGAATCAATAACTGGGATCTCATCTTATTAAAAAGCTTTTGCACAGCAAGAGAAACCACCAACAGAGTGTCAGTATTTTTAAATCGAAGTATTTAATAACTTCTCCTGAAAAACAAAAACACAAAGCCTCTCAGCTTGAACGGAAAGTGGAGGGAGCTGGCCAGCACCTGGGACTCATCTGCCTGCTCCACGACAGCCCGACTCAAATGCTTCTTGTAACTCTACAAACACAAATACAAAGTATGAAAAAATATAGATGATACCAAGTAGCATAAGTAGTTCTTGTCCTGAAAGAATTTAGGGTTTAACTGAGAATACAATAGGCAAATTAACTTTCAAATAAGGATACAATTCTTGGGGCCCAGGATTTAGCTCAGCAGCACAGCACTTGCCTGGCAAGTATGAGGTCCTGAGTTCGATTCCTGATACCAAAAAATAAAAATTAAAAAAGGATACAGTTCCTCTTTTTTTTTTTTTTTTTCTGTACTGGGAATTGAACCCAGGGCCTTGCATGGGCTACATGAGCGACATCCTTAGCCCTTTCTATATTTTTTGTTTTGACACAGCCTTGTTAAGCCCATAAATTGCCCAGGCTGGGTTTGAATTTGTAATTCTCCTGCCTCAGTCTCCCAGAGTGCTGGAATTATAATGTGTGCCACCACACCCACTTCTTCTTTTTATTTTTAACATGGAATGTTTCACCAACTTGCAAGTCATCCTTGGGCAGGGCCCATACCAATCTCCTCAGCATTGTTCTAATCTTAAAATATGTGCTGCCAAAGAGCACCAACTCTTGCATTTTAAAAGTTGTTTGTTGCCCGATGCGGAGGTACACACCTGCAATCCCAGCATTCAGGAGGCCGAAGTAGGAGGATCGCGGGGAGTTTGAGGCCAGCCTGGACTATATAGTGAGTTCAAGGCCAGCTTGAACTACAGAGTGAGACCCTGCCTCAACCCCCCGCCAAAACAGCAAAACAAACAAAAAGATAGCCTTTTTCATCTCTCTCCAACCCTGCACAGAGCAGTCCTCCGGATATAAATGGAGAGACGTCCATCTCCAAGCCCACCATGCTGTCAGATCGGCCCTATTCTGCAGATGAGAGCTGCGGCACAGAGGCTGCGCTACTCACAACCCACAGAGCTGGCAGGCGCGGGGCTGAGACTCACAACCCGATCACCCTGACACATGAATCAGCGCGCATTCCTTTTGCTATGCCCCAGAGTGTAAAATTTTGTGGATGAAGAAACCGAGGCTCACAGAGGTCCCTAGCAATCAGAAGCACACGGTGCCTGGGATGGTGGCTCATGCCTATCATTCTTGCACTCCTGGAGGCTGAGGCAGGAGGATGGCCAAGTTAGAGCGCAGACTGAGCAATTTAGACACCGTCTCAATAAATAAATAAATACATGCATGCATGCATAAAAAGGGCTGGAGATGCAGCTCAGTGCAAAGGCCTTGGGTTCAATCCCCAGTGCTGTACCGAAGAAAAAAAACAGAACAACAAACCACATGGTTCCCTGCCGCCCAAGGGAGAGACAGAGATGACCGGGAGGAGAGGGCCTTGGCGACGGATCTGCGGCAGCTCAGCGCCGTCGGTCGCGTGCACCCAGCGAGCTGGGGCCGCCTCGGCTTCTCTCGCTTCGGCCGTCGGGGGGGGGCGCCCTCAGCTCGGTGGGTGGCCGGGCGCGTGCTGCGGGGTCGCCGTCCCCACCTGGCGGCCGAGGGCGCGGGCCTGGGCAGGGCTGGGCGGGGCGGGGGCGGGGCCGGGGCTCCAGCGCCGCCCGGGGGCTGGAGTGGCGGCCGCAGGGCCAGGCAGACGCGAGAGCTAGCGGAGCGCCGGGCCGCCAGGGGCGCGCGGAGCAGGTAGAGCCCCCAGCCCGACCTCGACCCCGACCCCGACCCCACCGCGACCCCGACCGACCGCGCCGCCTCCGCTCCCCAGGCTGCCGGTCGCCCCCGCCGCGACCCCGGCCCCAGATCGGACGCCCCCGGGGTCGAGTTCCAGGGATCCCTGGGACCCTGGCTCCATCGCCCGGTCGGGGGACCCAGCCCAGATCCGCCTAAGTCACACAGCAAAGCTGGAAAACACGGCCGGACCTCACCGCAGAGCGGCGCCTCTGCCCTGCCCTCTTAGGGTGCTGCGGGGACGCGTCCGACCTCGCTGACCCTGCAGCGAGGGGCAGGGGCGCCGGGAGGCTGAGGTTGACACCAGAGACGCCTGCTGGGGTGGCGTCCTGACCCACGCGTGGAGGGCACCGTGAGGACCACGGAGTTCCGACCCGCGCCCGGTACTCGCTCTCGCAGCCCAGGACCACCCCCTCAGCCCCTCGGCCCAGCAGTGACCGACCCCGGGGGCGGGGTGACCAGGTTACCTCTGCACAGGTCCCACTCCTGGACCTTCACTGGCCACTGAGGGGAGCTGTGGCCAGGACAAGCCCAGGTTTGTCCTGACCAGGGTCCAGCCTGGCACCAGAATGACCACTTGTGACCTGTACTTTCCTCATCCTGGGCAGCAGATGAAGGACGGGGAGAGGGGTGAAAAGTACAGATATGTGTCTGTTTCCGCAAAGGAGGGGCATCGGCCCCTGCCCAGCTGTGCACGGGAGGGTGGGGTGGGACTTTTCCAGAGAGGGAGCCAGGCCTGGCCCGGGCCCCAGGAGCTCACGTCACCCCCACCCCTCACTTCTCCAGGGAGCTGCCAAAGCCAAAGCCAGCTCAGGACAGGATTATGTGTACTGGGGTGGACCACCGAGAAGGGCAGCAAGGGGCAAGGTTCTTGGGGCCTGGGGTGCAGGGTGAGGCAGAGGCAGGGAGTGGAGGAGACAAGGATCAGAGAAGGGGCAGGCAGGGACCATCACCCGCTCGCCTTCCTTCCAGCCTCAAGTAATAGGCAGAGGGCTGAGGGCCGAGGGCTGCGGTGGGAAGTGGATCTTTCTCCAGGTCCCCGCACCTCCTCCAGTCAGGATGGAGCGGCTGACGTTGGCTGCCCAGGCAGGGGAAAGAGAGGCCACCTGACCCCACGCAGCTGAGGCATCCTCACACTGCCACCACACTCAGCCACTTTGGTTCCTCCCTCAAATTCCCAAGTCCTGGGATCTCAGGGAGAGGAGTGGGCTGGGTATTGCTAACCCCCCAAGCACATTCCTAGCCTTCCCTCTATCATTTCCCTCCCCTTGAGCTGGTCCAACAGCTCCTTGGATTCCTCTCCTGGTGCCTTTCTGATCCAACAGAAACAGTTTTTGTTTTTTTTTCCCTGGAAAGCAGAACTAAGGCAGGATGGTGGTGGTGGGAGTGTCTCAAAGCGAGACAGAAGGGGCTGGAGGACACGGAGTTGGAAAGCCCAGCTCCAGGGCCAGGGGAGGGCTCCAATGCCCCTTCAAAGGGGAACTCACGTTGACTTCCCGGCATTCCCAAGTGAGAAGCCTGTGACTGGGGAGTCAGGGCAGCTCTGGCTGCATCTCTGCTTCCCTGGTTTCCCCAGCCCTTATAGCTGTGCATCAACAGAAAAAAGTAATTTTAAAAAAGAAGAAAAATAGTGTGTTGGTACATCCCTGTAATCCCAGCACTTGGGAGGCTGAGGCAGGAGGATGGTGAGTTCAGCCTGAAATACATAGTGAGACGCTGTCTCAAATATAAATAAATAAAAAGAAGAAAAATAGCTGGGCATGATGGCACATGCCTGTAATTCCAGCTCCTCTAGAGGCTAAGGCAGGAAGATCACAAGTTCAAGGCCAGTCTGAGCAAGTTAGTGAGACCCTGTCTAAAAATAAAAAAAGGGGTTGCTTGGTGCTAGAGCACTTGCCTAGCATGCGTGAGGCCCTGAGTTCAATCCCCACTACCACAAAAAAAAAAAAAGAAGAGAGAGAGAGAGATGAAAATTAGGCACACAGGGCCAGTGAGATGGCTCAATGGCGTAAGCGCCTGCCTGGCAAGCGCGAGGGCCCGAGTTCGACTCCCAGAACTCACATACGAAAAAGGGCTGGTGATATCGCTCAGCAGCACGGGCTCCTGCTGGCGTGCGAGGTCCTGAGGTCGACCCCGGTACCCACAAAAAAAAAAAAAAAAGAAAGAAAATTAGGCACACAATGAAGTAGGCACCAAGCCTGGCATGATGATACAGGCCTATAATCCCATAACTCTGGGAGGTTGAGGCAAGAGGATCACAAGCTTGAGCAAGACCCTGCCACAAAAAGTAAAAGGTCTGGGGATGTATGTAGCTCAGTACAAAGGCCCTGGCTTCTTTTCTCTTTTTTTCTTTTCTAGACAGGGTCTTGCTATGCATTTCAGGCTGGCCTTGTACTCAGTGTAGCCCAGGCTGGCCTCGAACTCCCAGCGACCCTCCTGCCTCAGCCTCCTGAGTGCTGGGATTGCAGGCATGCACCACCTTGCCTGGCTAAAGGCCCTGGTTTCATTCCCTAGTTGGAAGAAAAGAAGAAAAGAAGAAAGGAAGGAAGAAAGAAAGAAAAAAAGAAAGGAAGGAAAAAGAGGGAGAAAGAAAAAGAAAAAGAAAGAACGAAAGAAGAAAGAAAGAGAAAGGAAGGAAGGATCGGAGAAAGAAAGGGAGGAAGGGAAGGGAAAGGAGGGAAGGAGGGAGGGGAGAGAAAGAGGCTCCCATTGAGCCAGTGACAGATGGCTGCTGGCACTCAAGGGGAGGTTAAATCACCTGCTTTTTCTCTATAGATGAAGCCATTAACCCACTTAACTTATACCTTAGCCAAAAAGTATGTGAGGCAGGCTGAGATGTGCCTGACTCTTCCTTCTGTAAGGGGCTTAGTTTGGAAGAGAAGAAAAGACTAGTGGCAGGTAGGAAGCAGAGAGTTGTGAAAGGTCTTGTTTCTAGGGCTTCCAGTTGGGCCTCAGGGGTGTCTGGCCATCCTCATGTGAGCCTCCTCAACCTTCCAGGGAGCTCTGGGGGGACAGGAGTGGGAGTCAGATGGAAACTCTAAGAATGGCCTAAGCTGGCCAGCACAGCCCAGCTCAGGATCGAGGGAGGAGCTGAGTCCCTACAGCACCAAGGGGAGGGGACCGAGTTGGGAGCCTGGAAGCTGAGGTCAGACCCCCACCCTGCAGCGGTCCTCCCGCTCCCTGCTGAGGGTCCTGACGGGCTGGGCCGCGCTTCCCCACCTTCTGTCTGCGCTGAGTCTTTCTGAGAAGTCACCCTGCCCCGCTGGCCCGCAACTTTTTCCTGAGAGGTGACCACTAGGCTTCTGCCCCTGCAGCACGCACCTCTCCATGCCCAGATGCCTGAGTAGCTTCTTCCTGGCCCCGCGATGGAGAAGTGGGTGGGCAGGTGAGAGGAAGGGCTGCCTGGGTGGCGGGGTCACTGGTCCCTGGAAATCTAGGGGAGGATAACTGGGAGGGACCGGGCAAGGGATGAGGCCCTTCTGCCTGCTGAGAAGCCAGGATGTGGGGAGCCTGTGGGTGGGGGCCACAACACCTCCAGTGCAGTCTTACGGCCCCTCCTTTGCCTTGTAGGCCCTGGCTGTGTCTGATGCTGCTTCTGTCTCTTCCCCAGCTCTGCCTGGACCAGGAGGTGAGCCTTGGGCAAGTGAGCCACTGCTGCCGCTTCCTGGGTCCCTTCAGGTTCCCCGACCCCTCCCCCAGCTCTTCAGTCCAGTCTCCTTGTCCCACAGCCTCTGCCAAGCCACGGCCCCATCACCTGCCCTTCCCTGCCAGCCCCCTAACTCCTGGAGAAATCACATGAAAAATGCCGAGTTCTCATTCCGCTGTTGCTCCTGAGTGTGACTGGGCCAGAGCCCTGGGCTAGGTGGCTACTCTGCACCGTTCCCCTCCCATCGCTCTGTTTCTGTCCTTTCTGTGTAGGTCTTATCTGGACCCGCTCTTCACATATCCCCAGAGGAAGGCCAGGTCCCTGAGGGTGTCTGGGGACCTTGGGACCAGTGGACCACTTGCTCCCAGCCCTGTGGGGTGGGGGTGCAGCGCAGAAGCCGGATGTGTCAATTCCCCCAGGGCCTGGCCCTGCCTCCCAGGCCCCCACGACACCCAGAAGCCCTGCACCCCCAGGGTCAGGGCCCCAGACCTCAGACTTCTGGAGAAACCTGGCCCCTCCACAGGCCACAGCCTTGGAGAAGGGGCAGCCCACTTCGAGGTCCTGCTTCCCAAGTGGGGAGAGAGGAGCCCCAGGAGGCCTGGAGGTGAGGTTCAGGGGAAGAGGCAGGGCTTGGTGGAGGAAAGGGGAACAGAGAACATGAGGACACAGTAGCTTCGAGGCTGATCTTTGGTGCCAGGAGAAGGGGCAGGGATGGGCAGAGCTGTGACCTCATTCATGTCTGTAACACCTTCTCAGGTCCTGGGTTCGAGACCCCATCAAGCCCGGCATGTTTGGTTACGGGAGGGTGCCCTTCGCCTTGCCACTGCACCGGAGCCGCAGACACCCCGGGATCTCGCCCAGACCTGAGCCCTCCCTGGCCTCTGCCACAGTGGACAGGGCCCTTCCCTCCTCTGCAACACACAGCCCCCAAACTCGACTCCTGTCTACAGGGCCCGCTGCCCCCACCCCATCCCCCCCAGCAGAACCTGCTGAGACAGAGGTGTCCCCCAGAACCAGCCCTGACCCTGCACAGCCCCACCCTGGAGCCCAGGCCTCTGGTGGTGCAGGGCCCCCCTCACGCACCTCCTTCTCCGGAGAAAGTGGCTCCTTTCTCGCATCCCCTCAGCCTAGAATGCTTAACTCCCAACGTCTGGACAGCCCCCGGGTAGCAGGCAGACACCCTGATCCTTTGCCTTATGTCCCTCAGGGCCGAGGCCAGCAGAGCCAGCAGAGCCGGGGGCACTGGCGGCCTAGGGGGAGTCTTCACGGGTCCCTTTCAGAGCCTGCCCGTTACCACCCAGATGGGTGGCTGCCTCTGCTGAGGTCTGGGCCCCACCCGAGCTCCCTCTGGAGCCTCTTTGCTCCCAGTGATCCTGTCCCAAGATGTCCCGGGGAGAGCGAGCAGCTTCGAGCCTGCAGCCAGGTGGTGAGTTCTTCGCTGGGCATCCTCTCTCAGCGCAGACTTCCACTCAGCTCCCTGATGCTAAGTTGGGTCCTCAACTTGTCTGATCTGGACCCCAGGACCTGACTCTCCCCCCACTCCCCAAATCCAGCCCCCCCCACCCCTGGCTTCCTCCCCAGCTCTGACTGCTGTGTTTCCCCCACCTCAGCCCTGCCCCCTGGAGCAGCCAGATCCCCGGGCCCTGCAGTGTGCAGCCTTTGACTCCCAGGAGTTCATGGGCCAGCTGTACCAGTGGGAGCCCTTCATGGAAGGTGAGTGTTTGCGCCCACACGAGGTGGCTCAGGGCTGGGGATGATGGGGACAGGGAGGCACCTGCTCACTCTCAGACTGGGAGGGTTTCCAACCTTCTCACCATGTAGGCCCATCTGTTTCACCTGTGTCACACGTGTCTTACTAAGTCACTAGGGCAGAGTGACTTAGTGCAGGCTTGGAAAGAGAGGGGCTTCCGGACAGGCGTTCAGCTGTCAGACCTGATAGATGGCAGCAGGGGGCTCAGGCTTGGAGAGGGAGGGGTCCAGAGGCGCCCTTTGGCTCCCTCTGGGAGGACATCCATCCCAGGAGGTGGCGTGTTTTTTGTGACATGAGTGGGCCGTGCTGTGGATCCGGGGTGGTCTCACAATTTAAAAATAAAATAAAATTTAAAAAGGGCTGGGAGCCAGGGATATAGCTCAGTGGCATAGCACCTGCCTGGCAAGCACAAGGTCCTGAGTTCGATTCCCGGTTCCAAAAAAATAATAAAAAATAGAAAGGGCTGGGGCCAGTGAGATGGCTCAGCAGCACAAGTGCCTGCCTGGCAAGCACAAGGTCCTGAGTTCGACTCCCAGTACCCACAAAAGGAAAACAAAGGGCCGGTGATATTGCTCAGCAGCACAAGCGCCTGCTGGCAAGCGTGAGGTCCTGAGTTTGACTCCCAGTACCCACATAAAAAAAAAAAAAAAAATAGAAAGGGCCAAGGATGATGTAACTCAGAGCACTGACCCTGGGTTCAATCCCCAGTATTGCAAAACAAAACAAAACCTTGATAGAGTCTATGGCCTCTGTTGTTCTCATCAGCCTTTCAGCATGTGGAACTGTGTTGTTTCCTTCATCAGTGGCAGCTTAGCAACCTCTGGCTGATCCATAGACAAAGCAAAGCTGTACGGACTCTGGGACCTTTCCCAGTTAGCTTCCCACCAGCTCACTGCTTTCTACCTTGTCTCTTAGTTCAGGGCTCCCAACGCTGTGAACTGAACTGTCGTCCTCGTGGCTTCCGCTTCTATGTCCGTCACACTGAAAAGGTCCAGGACGGGACTCTGTGTCAGCCTGGAGCTTTAGACATCTGCGTAGCTGGACGCTGCCTGGTGAGGGAGGGCATGTGTGTGTGTGCACGCGCATACACACACATGCACAAACACACTCAGACACACAGTGGTGAGTTTCACTCATCACAACAACCACTACCAGACAGATCGCCAAGGGGAAAGCCTCACCTGCCGAGCCCAGCTGGGCAGAGCCATGGGTGAACTGTAGGAAGGACCCGTCAGGCACACCCATGCTTCCCTGAGCCTGGCAGGGGATGGTGGGGCCTATGGAGAAACACACTCCACTTGTAGCACAAGGAGCAACATCAGGGCTGGTGAGAGAGCTCAGCGGCACAAGCGCCTGCCTGGCAAGCACAGGGTCCTGAGTTCGACTCCCGGTACCCACAAAAAAAAAAAAAGGGAGCAAGGTCACAAATACAGGATCCTGAGTGGGTGATGGGTGTGGCTGTCTGGCATTCGTGTGGCCCCGGTCTCATCTCACTCTTCCCAGAGCCCTGGCTGTGATGGGATCCTTGGCTCTGGCAGGCGTCCAGATGGCTGTGGAGTTTGTGGGGGTGACAATTCTACCTGTCACTTCATTTCGGGGAACCTCACTGACCGGGGTGGCCTTCTGGGCTACCAGAAGATCCTGCAGATTCCAGCTGGAGCCTCCCGTCTCCAGATCGCCCAGCTTCGGCCCAGCTCCAACTACCTTGGTGAGAACCCGGGCTCCTGAGGCCCGGTCCCATTCCATTTCCTGTCTCCTTGTTCTGCCCTCTTCACTGCCATTCAGCATGGCAAACAAGCCAAACAGGGAGAAGTCGGGAAGCTGAGACGGCTTGGGGTATCTTCGGTTCTGTGGGGAGTGGTGGGGAGGAAGACACTGTGACCAACCTCAGATTTTGGGATCTCTTCCAGCACTTCGAGGCCCTGGGGGCCGCTCCATCATCAATGGGAACTGGGCTGTGGATCCCCCCGGGTCCTACCCAGGCAGTGGGACTGTCTTCCTGTATAACCGTCCTCCACGGGCGGAGGGCAGAGGGGAGAGTCTGTCAGCTGAAGGCCCCACGACCCAGCCTGTGGCTGTCTATGTGAGCCCGGGAAACGTGGAGGGAGGCCTTTCCTTCCACAGGCAAAGCTGTGGGGGTCAGATGGGAGAGGAGGTTGCTGGTATGCTCTCTAGTCACCCCAGATATCTATTACCGTCTCTTCTCCCCAGATGATCTTTCAGGAGGACAACCCAGGTGTTTCTTATCAGTATGTCATCTCATCACCTCCTCCAGTCTTCCAGAGCCCCACTCCAGAGGCCTCTGTGCCTCACCTTCAGCCTGGTAAGACTGATCCAGGAAGAGGGAGAGGCTGAGAGGGGCTCGGAGGTGGCAGGGAGGCATCTGATCTGTCTAAACGCCTGCCCAGAGATGCTGAGGGGAGAGGCCCCACGCCCCTCAGTGCCCCGCCCAGCCCGGACTCCAGATACCCTCCAGCGTCAGGTGCGGATCCCCCAAATGCCTGCCCCGACCCATCCCAGGATGCCCCTGGAGTCTCCAGCTGGATACTGGAAGCGAGTAGGATACTCTGAGTGTTCGGCATCGTGTGGAAAAGGTGACACTTCATGCCTATATTCCTGGGTCTGTAGCCTGAATCCCCAGCTGGACACCGTGACTGGATTCTGTGCCCTGGTTCATGGGCCACTGCTTGCCTGTATCTGGGGCCCCATGGAAATGGACTCTGAGCCACCTCACCTCCCTGATTGCTTTCCTGTCCCATTCAGGTGTCTGGCACCCTGTTTTCCTCTGCATTTCTCGTGAGTCAGGAGAGGAACTCGACAAACACAGCTGTGCCATAGGTGCCAGGCCTGCAGCCTCCCCTGAGCCCTGCCATGGCCCACCATGCCCTCCATAGTGAGTATGGCCCACAGGGAGGGCTAGCAACCCAACAATCACCCTTAGACCTGCTCCCTGCCCACACGATCTTCCCCGGACTCTACTTGGCACCTCCTGGCTGCAAGGAGACAATATTAGATAAGGACTGACATCCCATAGACAGCAGAAAAACCCAGGCAGCCTATACCCCCACAAGAAACCCCAACTCCAGTGCTAAATGTGCCCACTTTCCTATGACAGGACCACGCCCAGTATATCTCCCTCTCCCTCCATGCTGCAGCCCCATGCATCTCATTGCCGTCTCTACCTCCTTCCTGCCCTGCCCACGCCCACAGCTGGGAGGCTGGCGAGTGGACATCCTGCAGCCGCTCCTGTGGCCCTGGCACCCAGCACCGCCAGCTGCACTGCCGGCAGGAGTTTGCGGGGGGTGGTTCCTCAGTGCCTCCGGAGCGCTGTGGACACCTCCCCCGGCCCAACACCACCCAGCACTGTCAGCTGCACCTCTGTGGCCACTGGGAGGTGGGCTCCCCCTGGAGCCAGGTGAGCAGGCTTGGGCAAAGGGAGCCCCCGGAGGAGTGGGCACAGTGAACAAGAGCAGTAGTTTTTCTACCTCTTTCTTCATCAGCAGAAATGTTCTGCAAACAGGGTCTTATATGGAACCCCAGTAAATGATGTCAGATAAGATACTGAACCAGAGATTGGGGGCCTGGGGCCCCAGCTCAGCCTCCTCTTCAGTCCATAAAGCCCTGTAACCACTGAGCTAGGGCTCAGAGGCAGATCCTGGGTCAAAAGCCATAGAGGTAAGGCTGCCTGAAGCCCAGCTCCCTGGGTTCCCTCTCACACCCTCAGTGCTCCGTGCGGTGTGGGCGAGGCCAGAGGAGCCGGCAGGTTCGCTGTGTGGGAAACAACGGTGACGAAGTGAGTGAGCAGGACTGCGCCTCAGGCGCCCCCCGGCCCCCCAGCAGAGAGGCCTGTGACATGGGGCCCTGTACCACAGCCTGGTTCTACAGTGACTGGAGCTCCAAGGTAGGCCCCAAACCCCTCAGCCAAGCCCCACATCCCAGGTGACCGCACCCAGACTGCCCTGTCACAGTCTGTCCCGCACAGCTCAATAAACACTTACTGAGCAAGTTCCTACTGTGTGCTGGTACTGGGAGCTCAGATACATAAGGAGAACTGGCAGCAGGGTGCTGGACACCCATCCAGGTGTCCCCCTTGCCTGGCTGGTCCCCTGGTGCACTCCCCAGCTCCCAAGAACAGGACCCAAGGACACTTCCATCCCAAGCCCCGTGTCCCCGCTCCAGTCTCCAGCAGCCTCCCTTCATGCAGGCGCTGTGCTTCTCAACAGTGCTCAGCCCAGTGCGGGACAGGAATCCAGCGGCGCTCAGTGGTCTGCCTCGGGAGTGGGGAGACCCACGGGCTGGGTGGGGAGGACGCAGGAGCAGGGACCGGTGAGGAAAGCTGTCCACCGGGAAGCCGCCCTCCCGACATGCGCGCCTGCAGCTTGGGGCCCTGTGAGACGACATGGTGCTGGTACACGGGGCCCTGGGCGGAGGTGCGCTGTGGGCCTGGGAGGGGGCAGGGATGGGGATTGGGGTGCCAGGGTATTGCATGGCAGGGTTGGGAGTCATTTCTGTTCCCTTTCCCCTACACCAGTGCTCCTCAGAGTGTGGCTCTGGCACACAGCGTAGAGATGTCATCTGTGTGTCCAAACTGGGGACTGAGTTCAATGTGACTTCTCCCAGCTACTGTTCCCACCTGCCCAGGCCCCCTGCCCTGCAGCCCTGTCAGGGGCAGGCCTGCTGGGACCGATGGTTTTCCACACCCTGGAGTCCGGTGAGTGCCTGGCTCCCCTGCCCTGCTCAGCCTGAGCCTCCAGTGAAGTGGGGGCTCCTCTCACTGAACCCCCAAGTTTCTCTGAAGCCCAGGGCAAACCCAGCTCAGGTTTCACTTTGTCCCATTTCCTTTGGAGTTGGAGGACAGGTGGGCCCTATCCATCCAGGATTCCATACCATCCCTGGATGATAATGTGCCAGCACTACTCTTCAGAGAGGGAGGTTGTGATCATGGGTTAAGGCGGAGTCCTGAACACAGCAAAAGTCTGATCTGATAGCTGTGGTCTCCCCAGTGTTCTCGCTCCTGCCAGGGTGGCACGCAGACAAGGGAGGTCCAGTGCCTGAGCGCCAACCAGACCCTCAGCACCCGGTGCCCTCCTCATTTGCAACCCTCCAGGAAACGGCAGTGTAACAGCCAGCCCTGCAGCCAGCGCCCTGGTAAAGACCCCCTTCTTCCCAGCCCGCATAGAGTGGAGTTAGGAGTTAGCCAGAGTGTGGGCGGAGGTGAGAAAGGACTGTGAGAGTGGGCAACACACCTCCCCACAGATGGTTTTTAGTGATGGTCCCGGCTGGCCTCTGTCCCCAGATGATCGATGCAAGGACACCTCTCCACATTGCCCCCTGGTGGTACAAGCCCGGCTCTGCGTCTACCCCTACTACACAGCCACCTGCTGCCGCTCTTGCGCGCAAGTCGTGGAGCGCTCCCCGCTGGAGCCCGCCTGAAAATGGGTCCAGGAGACCTCTCCCGGTTCTCTCATACTGGCACTGGTCCCCATCGATCAGTCCATGCTGTACCCCTGGCTCTCCAGCCTGTCCCAGTTTTACCTGGGATACCCTCCAGGGCGACTGAAGTGGCGAGACAACGGATAGTGGTTGTCAAGATGTGTGGCTGGGTTTGTGTTTGTGGTGTGATGTGTGTGCACCTGTGCCTCTAGATTTGTGTGCAGCCTGGATGGGTGTGTGCCCTCAGACTGGGGTATCACTTCCCAAAGAGAAGTCACAAGGGCTGGAAAGGAGTGGAGAGCAGGCAGTACTTGTTTTCCCAAGACTTCCAGGTTGAGAGGAAAGCAAGTTTGCAGCTCCTCACTAAGCTAGTCTGAATGCGATCTCAGCAATTCCAATTTTGCGCCCTAAAGCTGATTTCTTATATTCAGGCCTCACATTTTGTAAACCACTCTTTTGGGCTGGGGGTGTAGCTCGGTGGTAGGCTGCTACCCACACATGCACCAAGCCCTGAGTTTGATCCCCAGCACCACCACCAAAAAAAAAAAAAGCCACCCTTTTGGCTCTGACCCCCCTCACCCTTTGCCCATCTCTATCCCTGCCTCCCTAGTTAGCTAGGGAGAGGGTCAGCCGTTGGCAGTCATACCCACAGGCTAGAGCAGGTACCATCTGAACCAAGGGTGGAAAAAAGAAATGTTAATGGAAGGCCAGCCCCTGCCCCCACTTCCTAGCTCCTTAATTAAATGGCTCCCACCCCAGAACTAATTTATTTTTTATTAAAGTTGATTATGACAAATGAGAAGCATGCTCTTCGTTGTCCATCTGGGGACCCAGCCATCAGGGCCACCTGAGCAGTGTGAAGTCAGAAAGCCCGGGAGGGGCCGGTGAGATGGCTCAGCGGCTTAAGCGCCTGCCTGGCAAGCGCGAGGGCCCGAGTTCGACTCCCGGAACCCACATACGAAAAAGGGGCCGGTGATATCGCTCAGCGGCACGGACGCCTGCTGGCGCGCGAGGTCCTGAGGTCGACCCCCCGGTACCCACAAAAAAAAAAAAAAAAAAAAAAAAAAAAAAAGAAAGCCCGGGAGGAGGAGCCGCGCTCTGGGCTCAGAGCCTCGGGCGGGGACAGGATCCTCCCGGCCAGCGCGGCTCTGCAGGTCGGTCACCGGCCACTAGAGGTCACTGGTTCTCCCTGTTAAGTATGGCGTTGGGCGCTTGGCTCCCAGAGAAGACGCCCGGCCCGGGTGGGTTTCTTGGCTGGATCTTTCCGTAGTCTCGAAATCTAGCAGCACTTCTTTTACTTTGGGGCTGAGCTGAATGGCATAGGTGTTTTGGGGGTCATTTCTCCTGTTCCCTTTCTTTGGCCCTGGCTTCCTTTCTCTGCCATCTTTTCCACTATTAC
The DNA here is from genome assembly GCA_028451465.1 of Erethizon dorsatum. Taxonomy (NCBI): domain Eukaryota; kingdom Metazoa; phylum Chordata; class Mammalia; order Rodentia; family Erethizontidae; genus Erethizon; species Erethizon dorsatum. The sequence goes on along the minus strand of CM051829.1, from coordinate 73,016,420 downwards.
CATTTCCCTGTTAAGCTCTGGTTTTGTTCCTTTCCGCGGCGCGGGAGAAGGGAAGTGACTGCTGCCCCTTGTCCCTTGCTCAGCCTGTGACTCGAGGAGGAGGATCTGGCCCGGATCTAGGGGACTCGGGGCCGAGGGAGGGGCCAGGCAGTACTCGATGTCCTGCCAAAGACACATTCTTCTGAGCTGTCTCACCCCAGCCTCCTCCCTCTTCCCCCCCAGCCCTTTTCTTCTCTCAAGGTAAATAACTTTTTTTTTTTGGTATCAGAACTCGAACTCATGACCTTGCGCTTGCCAAGCAGGTCTGTGCCGCTGAGCTATATCCCTGGCCCAAGGTAAATAACTTTCTAGAGGTGCTGTGAGAGGCGACAGCCTTTTCCATAACACACGTCCTCCCTCTGACCTTGCAGTCCCGAGGTCTGGGTCTCCCGGAAGCCAGAGGTCCCAGTTAGGGGGCCATGCACCAGAAGCAGGCTCCCCCTCTCGCCCCTGCCCCACGCGGACGAGTAATAATGAAGGGTCGGCAGGACGGCTTCGTCCCATGGTTAGCGTTTCTGCACCACCGGGGCCCTGGAAGGAAGGCCAGCAGTTATCTGTCGGGACAGGTCTTCTCTACTCCAGCAGCCTCCTTCACCTCACACCACTCTTGGGACTCCAGCTTGGCCTGGGCTGGAGTGGCTGAGCAGGAAGAATTGAGACATCTGGGAGGAGAATGGGTGAGGACTGAGCGGAAAGGAACCCAAGGGAAGGAAAAAGAAACTAGCTGCAGCCCAGGACAGGGGGTGAGGAAGAGGGCACAAGGCGCCCAGTCTGAAGAGGAGGTGTCAGACTCGTCCCGGCCTCAGGGAAACGTGTCGGCGCAGTCAGAGATGGGGAGCTTCAGCGAGCGGGGTCTACACGGGAGGCGGGGGCGGCCTAGATGGGGGAGCAGCTGCTATGCAGGACTGGCCCCTCCCGGCCGTTCCTGAAAGTCAGCTGACTCGGCGGCCCTGGCCCGCCCTCTTCTGGCTGTTGCTGGGCGGGTTTGGAGCTTGGCCTGAGTCTGAGAGCCAATCACAGGTGGAGAATGTGCAGCCACGGCCCCGAGAGTCCCACCACAGTGCCCCCTTTCTCTTTCTGAGAGCCCCCGAGCTCCCTCACAGCTTCCAGCCTCTGCTTTTCGGGTGGGCTCGCATCTAGAGGTTTGCCCTCTTTCTTCCTGTCGTTTTAAGAGCTAGGGTTCCGTGCAGCCCCTAAAGATACGTTCCCCGCGGTCTCTGAGGTCAGTACGAGGTCAGAGTGGAAGTTCTCAGGAAGGGGAACCAGTCCCCAAGCAACCCCTCTTCCTGTCCCCCTCCAGGGGTGCAGAGTGGCCAGACACCTCTCTGTTGACCTCCGAAACTCTCGAAGGGCTGAGAGAGGAAGCTGCAACCAAAGAGCAGGGAGATGTGGTGGAGCAGCCCCTAGTTTTGGTGTACTAGGGTGGAAATAGGGAAGGATGCAGAGGAACTGGACCCTCGAGGTTGAGATGGGGGTGGGGTTGTGATGTGAACAAGCTTCTTTTTTCCCCTTCAGTACTGGAGATTGAACCTTTGCCCTGAGCTAAATTCCCAGCCCTTTAAAAAAATGTTGAGGCAGGTTCTCAGTAAATCACTAAATTGCCAGTCTGGCCTTGAATTTATGACCCTTATGCCTCAGCCTCCCTGAATGCTGCGATTACAAGCTTGTTGCAACCAGGCCCAGCTAATAGGAACAAACTGGACCTGAACAAGAGAGCTTATGCGGATGGCTGGCACGTTGCTGAGGACTCCTTTCTCAGTGTTCGCTGTGAGGCCGGATTGTGGTACACAGGTGTACTTGGGGTGCTCTGTGAGGCCTCAGGTTCAACTGGGGTGGGGGTGGGCTGGTGTGTGGTTCATGGTTCACTGGTAGAGTGTGCCTAAAATACACAGGCCCTGGGTTGCGGCCCCCAGCTGCAAAAAAAAAAAAAGTACTGCTGTGTCAGGACTCCTCTTCCTCCCCTCTCAGCACCTGACTTAAGTGCAGCCTTTGGACTACATTCAGCACCCACACGCCTCCCTGTAAGCAGGTGCTCCGCTGCAGGGCTGCAGCAGAGTAACATTCCTGCGCCTCCACTCACCCATATCTAACCTCTGCTCCAGGGAGGGGGAAGCTGGGCACCACAGCCAGGTTGTGGCCAGGGCTGAGTGTCTTGGCCTTAAGCCCTCCTCTCTCAGGAACCTGGAGGAGATCCAGGGGGAGACCCAGGTAGACATCAAGGGCGGTGGGGAGAGAAAGAAACGTGGGGGTTTTGCCCCACTTTCTGCCACATTCTCTCCAACCAGATCTTCTTTCATTTCTTGCTCTTCCCATTTCCTCAGTTTTATAATTAGAGACTTCTTGTTTTGTTTTGAGGCCAGTCTGGCTAGCCTTGAACTCACAAGAATCCTGCTTCAGCCTCCCAAGTGCTTATGCACCTGGCTGAGACTTCATTTTAACAATACCTCCCCTCCCAAGTCAACTGAGTCAGGGGCATTTTGCTACCGCAGGTTATGGTTTGGGAGATGTGTGTGGAGGGATGGAGTTCTTACCCTCTCTCCTCCCAACACCCCTAAATCCGAGGCTCAGTTCTGGGAGGCAGCTGGGTGGGGCAGTTAGGGCAGAGGGGGTTTATTTGTCACAGGCAGGTAAGAGGTGAGAGAGACTCCTTCTTTGAACAGGAAGTAGAAAGTCTCAGGAAAGTACCTAAAAGTCTCAAGTCTGTCAACAAGAGAGAAGGTAGGCCTGGTGGCACACGCCTAGAGTCTTGGGATCTGGGAGGCTGCTGGTGGTGGTAGTGGCAGTGTCTTGAGTTCAAGGCCTGGACCACACAGCATCACAGTGGCACACTCTGGGAGGCTGTGGCAGGAGGGTCACAACTTTGAGTCTAGCCTAGGCAATTTAGTGTCTCAAAATTAAAAAGGGTGGGGATATAGCTCAGTGTGAAAGGCCTGGGTTTAGTCCTCAGTACCAGGAAAAATAAACAACCCAAGAGTGAGAAACTGGGTTAACCTCAGCATAGCTAGCAAGTGTTTTTTGTTGTTTTTTGTTTGTTTTTTTGCAGTACTGGGGATTGAACCAAGAGCCTTTCTTTGCACTCAGCAACATCCCCAGCCCCTTTTTAATTTTTTATTTTGAGACAGGGTCTCAGTAGGTTGCCCAAGCTAGACTCAAACTTGAGATCCTCCTACCTCAGTCTCCCAGAGTGCTGGGATAACAGGTGTGTGCCACACATGGCTGGTTTTGGGCTCCTTGACCTTGGAGATGGGGAAAATCTTGAAAGGAGGCTGAGATCTCAAGGTGGGTAGGAGTGGAGAGAAAAATGTCCCAGGTTGGTCCAAATCACGAGATGTGGCTATCTGCTCCCAGGAAACATTGGCCACACCAGTGGAAGGGGATGCACGGGGACAGCAGAAATGAGACAGAGTTCTCTGTGAGCACAGGGGACAGCTGGAGCAGCCTGGTGGAGGCCAAGGAGGAAGGCTGCAGGCTGGGGCTGCATGCGGACTCTTCTGAGCCTTGCATGAATCTCCTAGAGACTGCGCCATGGAGCTCTGAGAGAAGAGGAAATGAAGCTAGGGAAAAAGAGGACTGGGTAAATGAGCTAGGTGCCTAGAATTCCAGCTGCTCAGGAAGCTGAGGCAGGAGGACTGCAAGCTCCAAGCCAGCCCAGGCAACATAGTGAGACTAAGGGTTTGATTCCAGTCCCACAGAGGGGAAAGAAGGGTGCAGACCATACCCCTGGGATCCTTCAGCTAAAAACCCCAGTGGGAAGGACCTGCTCCTGCTGTGAGGCAGAGTCCATGTGGCCAGGACCCAGATTCCATCTTTCCGTCCCATCTCTGCCTCCCCCTCACCCCCCACCTGTCTGCTGCCTTTTTTATCACAAAATGAAGCTGCTTTTTAGCTGTGGTCTGGGTTGAGCAAGCTTTTTTCTGCAGAACTAGCTGGTCAGTATCTGGGCTTTGCAGGCCACATCATCTCTGTTGCAACTCCTCTCTTCTCCTTGCAGCACAAAAGTGGCCACAGATGGTTGCTAAGTAAACAATGGCCACAGTTGTGTTCCTGTCAAACTTTGTTCATGACATTGCAATTTAAATGTTAAGGGATCACAAAATATTTATATGTATTTTTGTTTGTTTTGTTTTGTTTTGTTATGGTACTGGAGATTGAACCCAGCCAGGGCATTGCACTGAGTCATCTCCCCAGCCCTTTTTTAATTTTTTATTTTGAACAGGGTCTCAGTCAGTTGCCTGGGCTAGACTCAAACTTGGGATCCTGCTTCAGCCTCCCAGACTGCTGGGATTATAGGCATGGGCCACCATGGGGCTTCTTCTTTAGATTTTTATCAACGATTTTAAAATACAAAACCAGGGCCGGTGAGATGGCTCAGCGGCTTAACCGCCTGCCCGGCAGGCGCGAGGGCCCGAGTTCGACTCCCGGGACCCACATACGAAAAAGGGGCCGGTGATATCGCTCAGCGGCACGGGCGCCTGCTGGCGCGCGAGGTCCTGAGGTTGACCCCCCGGTACCCACAAAAAAAAAAAAAAAAATACAAAACCATTCTTGGCTTGCTGGCTGTAACAGAACCAGGCACAGGGCAGACCTAGTTCCTGACTTCTGGGAGTATTCTTACCCTGCTCCAGCCATGACAGTGTCCCTTCCAGGGCTCCAAATGCAGCTGTAGAATCTTAGAATTCAACACATTCTCTACTTATGTCTCTTTGGGTTTTTTGGTTGGTTGGGGTTTTTTTTGTTTGTTTTTCAAGAACTAGTAATTCTTTTTTTGTTTTGGTTTTTGGTTTTTGGTTTTTCAAGACAGGGTCTCTCTGTGTAGTTTAGGATGATCTTGAACTCACTTTGTAGCCCAGGCTGGCCTCAAACTTGCAGCAATCCTCCTGCCTCTGCCTTCCGAGTGCTGGGATTACACCTGGCAAGAATTAGTAATTCTTGGGCCGGTGAGATGGCTCAGCGGCTTAAGTGCCTGCCCAGCAAGCGCGAGGGCCCGAGTTCGACTCCCGTGAACCCACATACAAAAAAAGGGGCCGGTGATATTGCTCAGCGGCATGGGTGCCTGCTGGCGCGCGAGGTCCTGAGGTCGACCCCCCGGTACCCACAAAAAAAAAAAAAAAAGAATTAGTAATTCTTGATTCCAATTCTACATAGTCCTACGTTTGCATGAGTGTGTACCTCATTAAGGACCATGTGTACTATAATTATTTACTGGACCCAAACACTGAATACAATTGAAAAGAGTTTTTTAATTTCTTGAAACTTTGGCCTGAAAAATAAAATTTAGACAATATTTTTCCTGAAAATGCAAAAAAAAAAAAATTGAAAGACATTTGAAAACAATAAAAAAGCATTTAAAATTATTCAAGGTTTGGATCATTGTAGCCCAAATAACTGAGCATTTTGATTCTACAAGGGCATTTGATTGTGCCCTTGCCAGTGAAAGAGTAACAGAACAAAGGAATTTTGGTAGGACTTAAGAAGTGAAAGCACACAGCTGTAATCCTGGCATTTATGTTATTTTTGAGACAGGGTCTCACTATGTAGCTCAGGTTGGCCTTGAACTGTACCACCACCTGGCCTATCACCTCCCGTACAGTTTTTGAGAGGGTGAGACAGGATTGCAAGTTCCGGACCGGCTTGGACTATACAGTGAGACCCTGTCTAAAAAATATACTACTATTATTATTAATTGAAGCCAGGCATAGAGGCACACCCCTGTAATCACAGCATTCTGGGAGGCACAGCATTCTGGGAGGCTGAGGCAGGAGGATCACGAATTCAAGTCCACTTGGGGCAGTTTAGGAATTTAGGGAGACTCTGACTCAAATTAAAAAAAAAAAAGGGCTGGGGATGTAGCTCATTGCAGAGGCCCTAGCTTCAATCCCCAGTAGCACAAAATATACATACATACACACATACAGGCCAGCCAGCCGTGGTGGCATACGTCTGTAATCTCAGCACTCTGGAGGCTGAGGCAGGTCAATCACTGTGAGTTCCAGTCCAGCCCAGAAAACATAGCAAGACCCTCAAAAAAAACCAAGAAAAATGAATAATAAAAATTACTAATTGAGTCAGATCTTTTTCTCTAATAGGATAAGCTCAAAATTGTATATTAATATGTTCACACTTAAAAGGATTACATTTGCATTTTTTAATAAAAATAATGTTTATCTGGAACTTCTTACTAAATTCTAATCTATAGAGCATTACAAGTTTTTCTTTTATTCAGTAGCCCTGATGTAGCCTTCATAGTTCACAGTGGGGGAAAAAATGTAGAGACCTCCATCCTGTTTTAGACCAGACCCCAACCACCAAACTCTGAGGTGGCAAAGCAGCAGCACCCAGGGCTCCGCCCTCCTTAAACCGCAGGCAAGGCTGGGTGTCCCAGTGTGGGAGTGTGTGCTTGCATGCATGAGGTCCTGGGTGCCATCCCTAGCACTACAAACGAACTAAAACAAAGGCACATCATTTCAAAACCTGCACACAAACATCTCGTTTGTTTGTTTTTGTGGGTACTGGGGGTCAAATTCAGGACCTCGCGCACCAGCAGGTGCCCGTGCCGCTGAGCGATATCACCGGCCCTTTTTTCGTATGTGGGTACCGGGAGTCGAACTCAGGACCTCGCGCTTGCCAGGCAGGCGCTTATGCCGCTGAGCTATCTCACCGGCCCAAACACCTCGTTTTGACGTGAGTTGTTTCCCTCTTTCTCTACTTTGCCTCATGAGGGATTTCTGAGAAATGACAGTGTCACTTCCCGTAAGCCTCAGTCCGCAGTTTTGTTTTTTGTTTTTAATGGTGAAGAGGGGGAGGGGAAAGAAATGTACTACCTAACTACAGGGTATTAAGGTGAGACTACAGAAGAAGAGAGGCACCCTCCCTGGATCTCTTCACCTGGGCCCCACCTGACCTTAGCTCTGGACTCTCAGGCTCAAAAGGAAATGAACAAATTGTGCTCCCCTCAGGAAATTTAAGGAACAGAGCAGGGAAACCCAACAGCTGCACCCTTGCAGCCGCCTGCTGTCTCCCCTCCTCCCTGCCCACCAAGGACCACGAGGAGGAGAAGGAAGAGGAGGAGGAGGAGGAAGAGGAGGAGGAGGAGGAGGAGGAGGAGGAGGACGAGGGTGGGAGCTGCTCCAGGCAGCCCGAGGAAAGGCGGTGTGAGCCTGGCAGCTAACGCATGACTGATCCGGAGCCAGGCGAGCCAGGTTTGCCGGGGAAAGCCCTCTCCTGCTCCTCCCAGCTTCACAACCAGTGCATTAGGAGACACTACTGAATATAGGACAAAAATTCAAAGCCAGCTCCTCCCACTAGACAAAAAAATTAACTTTTTTTAGGGCACAGAATTGAAGGTGTTTCTTAATCAAAGCAAAGGGGGAAACCAGAGGCAGTGGCCTGCATTGGTAGTCCCGTCTATTCAGGAGGCTGAAGCAGGGGGATCACTTGAGCCTGAGAGTTCAAGACCAGCCTGGGCAACCTAGCGAGACCTTATCTCAAAAGAATAATACAGGGCTGGTGAGATGGCTCAGCGGCTTAAGCGCCTGCCCGGCAAGCGCGAGAGCCAGAGTTCAACTCCCGGAACCCACATACGAAAAAGGGGCCGGTGATATCGCTCAGCGGCATGGGCACCTGCTGGCACACCAGGTCCTGAGGTCGACCCCCCGGTACCCACAAAAAAAAAAAAAGGAATAATATAATCAGGTGTGGTGGCACACACCTGTAATGCCACCACTCAGAAGGCTGAAGCAGGAGGATCCTGAGTTCTAGGCCAGCCTAGGCTACCAGTGAGTTTGAGGCCAGCCTGTACTACAAAGTGAGACCCTGTGCTCGCTTCAGCAGCACATATACAAAATGAGACCCTTTCTCAAACAACAAAACACACACACACACGCGCACATGAACAAAGTAAATGAAGTGGGGAATTTAGCCAAATCTCTCCTAAACTGCAAGAGCCTCTTATAGTTAGGTCCCTGTACCTATCGCGATGGCCCCCCTCAAATAAAGTCTGCCTTATCATCTTTTAAAAATTGCTAAATAAAGAAGAAAACTCCTCTAATGCAGCGCAAAGCCTTTTTCCTCTTCTGGTTCCCTGGCTCCTTTCCTAGCACACCTTGTCTGGCTGACTTGAATAAACACAGCCAAGTGACCACGCCAGTGGGGGCGGTGAAATTCTGAATGGAATGCAGCCGCCCTGCCAGTCACGGGGCTGAGCTGAGACTCTGGCGGAGCTGTGGATTTATACAGGCAAAGAAGCCAAACAATGAGCTCATGGACAAGAATGCGGCCTGTGAGGAAGTCTGCGCCAGAGCAAACTGGTTTTTTAATCAGATGGGAATAGCCGCAATTGAGTCTCCCACGGGAACAGGCTTAGGAAGGGCAGGAGCCACCATTCAGCTTTTAGGGTGCAGTTGAGTAACTTTCAGGGGCTGTCCTTTAAACTCCGCTCTGCAGAGCACCTGGCTCACTGTACTCTGAATTGTGAGCTTTCCCTGGCTTTATGAACCAAGAGGGTCTACAGGCCAGGCAGTGTCCAAGTGCCTTACCTGAGGCTATGCACATCACTAGGGCAACTGAATCCAAAACAGGTCTGCAGTGGCCGGTGAGATGGCTCAGCGGCGTAAGCGCCTGCCTGGCAAGTGCGAGGGCCCGGGTTTGACTCCCGGAACCCACATATGAAAAAAGGGCCGGTGATATCGCTCAGCGGCACGGGCGCCTGCTGGCGCGCGAGGTCCTGAGGTCGACCCCCGGTACCCACAAAAAAAAAAAAAAAAAAAATGGTCTGCAGTGCCAACTCTGTGGTCTATGGTCTGAGACAGTGTGGTTAGGGTCCGCACTTCCCACATTTATCAGTGGAGCCTTACTTTCTAACTAAATATAATCCACCCAGGATTTTTCTTCTGTTTTTTTGTTTTGTTTTGTTTGTTTTTGGACTGGGAATTGAACCCAGGACTTTCCCACTGAGCTACATCCTGTAGCCTTTTTTTTTTTTTTTTTCCTTTGCTTGTGTAGCCTTTTTTGAAACATTTTTTAAAATTTGAGACATGGTCTTGCTAAATCCCTTGGTTGCCCAGGCTGGGCTGGAAATTGCGATCCTCCTGCCTCAGCCTCCCAGAGTGCTAGGATTACAGGTGTGAGCCACCATTTCCAGCTTTCACTAAGTTTTGTCATTTATACCCAATTCAGACTTCTATTTAGACCAGAATTATTTTTTTCTCTACCAGTATTTTCCTTTTTTTTTTTTTTTTTTTTTAATGTAAGAACTAAAATGGGAGAAGCCGGGTATCGTGGCACACACCTGGGATTGCAGCAGTCAGGAGACTGAGGCAGGAGGATCACCCCAAGTTCAAGACTAGCCTGGGCTACATAGTGAGTTCAAGGCCAGCTTGAACTGTACAGGGAAACCCTGTCTCAAAAAAGAAAAATAATAAAAAATAGAAGAAAATGAAAATACATCACATTAATAGACCAAATATGGGAGGAAGACAGGAAGAGATGAAGTGTTTTTTAAAAACCTACATCTCTACCCCACCCCATATATACATTCATTCCCAACTTCATGCTTCTGTGCATGTTTGTTTCTTGGCCATTTTTTTTTTTTTTGGTACTGGGAATCAAACTCAGGACCTCACGCTTGCCAGGCAGGCACTGTGCTGCTGAGCTACATCCCTGGCCCCTTGGTCATCTTCTAAGGTCCAAGAATTTTCTTCTCCTTTTTTTTTTTTTTTTTGCAGTACTGGGGATTGAACCCAGGGCCTCTGCACTGAGCTACATCCCCCATTTTCAAAAAATGTTTTTTTTTCTGTTTTTTTTTGTGGGTACCGGGGGTCGACCTCAGGACCTCACGCCCGTGCCGCTGAGCGATATCCCCGGCCGCTTTTTCATATGTGGGTTTTGGGAGTCGAACTCAGGCCCTCGCGCTTGCCAGGCAGGCGCTTATGCCGCTGAGCCATCTCACCAGCCCAGCAAAAAATGTTTTTAAATTGTGGGACAGGGTGTCACTAAACTGCCCAGGCTGGACTTGAATTTGTGATCTTCCTGCCTCAGCTGCCCAGACTGCTAGGACTATAGGTGGCCTCTACCACCATGCCTGGCTTCTGAAGTCTTAACATCCTATACCTCTAGACATTTTGCTGATTGTCCTGCCCTTTTTTTTTTTTGGTGCTGGGGATTGAACCCATGACCTCTGTTATGGCTGTGTCTAGATGTCCCTCCAAAGTCTCATGTGGTCATAGGTGGAGCTTTTTCAAAGGTGGCTGAATCTAGAGTGTGTGACTGATTCATGGTGCAATGCTAGGATTGAGGGTATTAGGATTAAATGTGGATGATTACTAAATCAGTCCACTGATTGGTTTGGTGCCAGCCTAATCCCAGTGGCCTAGATAGAGTATAAAAGGGGTAGAAAGAAGCTGCTAAGGCCCCTCACTTGCTTTGCTACCTTCTGCCCATGAACTGTTTCTCCTCTGCAATGCTTGTCTGCCCCGCCACCTTGCCTTGGAGCCAGCTGACTATGGACCGAAACCTCTACAAACTATGAGCCAAATAAACCTTTCCTCCCTTAACTTTGGCATTTGGGTATTTTGTTTCAGCAACGAGAAAATTAACTAAGACAACCTCTTAGTATGAGTACCTGCCCTACAACTGATTCACACTTCTAACTCACTTGTCATTTTTTCTAGCACTTTGTACAGTGTTCTTTTTGTTGAGACAGGATCTCACTATATAGTTCAGGCTGGACTTGAACTTACTAGGTGGCCCAGGCGGGCATCGAATTCATGGGAATCCTCCTGCCTCAGACTACTGAGTGCTGGTATTACAGGCATGTGCCACCATGCCTATCATGTGTTTTCTTTTTTCTTTTTTTCTTTTTTTTTTTTTTTGAGACTGGGTCTCCCTATATAATGCAGGCTGGCCTTGAACTGCTTATGTAGTCCAGGCTGGCCTCAAACCTGCAGCAATCCTCCTGCCTCAGCCTCCTGAGTGCTGGGATTACAGGTGTGCACCACCACACCTGGCTATTTTTATCCATGCCTGTCATTCATATTAGACTATGAGCTTTCACATTTTATATGTTTGCTTTCTCATTTCGCATAATGCATAAATTCTCCCACATGTATCTCCAAAGAACAAGGGTGTTGGATTATATAACCGCAATATAATACACTCAAGAAGATTTAAGCCATGTCTGGTGGAGAACACCTATAATCCCAGCTGTTCAGGGGGCAGAGGCAGGAGGTCCAAATTCAAGACCAGTCTTTGGAAGCCAGGCATGGTAACACAAGTCTATAATCCCAGCACTCTGGCAGGCTGAGGCAAGAGGGACACAAATTGAGCCCAGCCTGGGCAATATAACAGTTTAGCAAAATCCTGTCTCAAAAAAAAAAAGAGTGTAAGTATTATAAAGGGGCTGGGGATACAGCTCAGTGGGAAGGCCTTGGGTTCAATCCCCAGTATAAGTGGGCAAGGGTGGAACCAGGCATGATGGCATATATATATAATCCCACCAGGTCAACCTGGGCTACATAGTGAGTTCAAGGTCAGCCTGAACTACATAGCGAGACCCTGTCCCCAAAAAAACCCAAAATAACTAATGGCACAAACCACGAAAACAAATACACATGCTCCTTGACTCAGATGGCATTACATCCCGATAAACCTACCCTGCACTGAAAACAGCATTAAGTCAGAAGTGTACTTAACACACCTAACCTATAGCTCATCAGTTAGCAACACAGTACTGTTCGGTGCAGACGCCGGCTGTTCCCCTCACGACTGTGGGGCTGACTGGGAACGAGGGCTTGAGGCTGCAAGCCAGCTTCTCCAGGGTAGGGCACTGCACGTCACCAGCCCAGGAAAAATTAAAACTCACATCACTGGGTGTGCAAGTGCACACCTGTGATCCCAGCTACTCTGGAGGCTTAACAGGACAGTATCAAGTTTGAGACTAGCCTGAGCAACCCGCAGGACCATGTCTAAAAATAAATTTACAAGGCTGGGTGTGATGGAGCACACCTATAGTCAAAGCAAAGATGATCACAAATTCCAGCCAAACCTGGGCAATATAATAACTAATGAGATTCTGTCTCAAAATAAAAAGTAGGTCAGGCATGGTTGCACATGCTATAATCCCAGCACTTGGGAGGCTGAGGCAGGAGGATTACGACTAATTTGAGGCCAGCCTGGGTTACATGGTGAATTCAAGGCCAGCTGAACTGTATAGCAAGACCTTGTCTCAAAAAACCAAAAATAAATAGGCTGAGGATGTAAGTCTGTGCAAAGCCCTTGGATTCAATCCCCAATCTCTCTCTCACACACACAAAGGGTGGGGATCTAGTGTGTAGGGCTTTGTATGTGCAAGGTCCCAAGTTCAATTTCCTACCCCATCCCACCCAACACATGCAGCCCTCAATATTCCAAGTACAATCTCTATGAATGAGTATGGCTTTTGCACCTTTGTAAAGCTGAATCATGCTGAGTACCCTGTACTTGGAAGGGACCCTTAAACATTTCCCAATGGTCAGGAGCTATTATCCTATGCAGGTAAAGAAAGGAACTGTACATTATTAGGTATAGTGTGAAAACAAAAACCTGCCACACGGATCTGTGTTTTCTTTTAACCTCATAAGAATTATTAGTCAAGAATTCTGGCCTGGCAGGATGGTGCACCCCTCAGCTACTGATGGGACAGGAGGAAAAATGTCTGAATCTGACACAGAACTCTGCCTTGGGAGTGCACTTGTACAAAGCAGCTTTCAAAATAAAGCTGCTGCCTTCAGGTAGTGAGGCTCCAGAGCCACACCGAGTGGGTACATTTAGCCAGCACTGAGCAGGGAAAGATACAGGAGCCTGTGTGCATGCTTAGCAATGGGTGTGCTCAGGGCTGACAACCAGTATGCAAAACTCACATTTGCACATTTCCATGGTGATTCAGCTCTTTCAATATAGCTGAAACCACAGGCCTGATAAGGTTTTCGAAAATGCTTTGCTTATTCTCACCTTTTTTTTTTTGTGGTACTGGGGATTGAACCTGGGGAGCTCCAAACTGCGTCTCCAGGCCCTATTAAAACAGGGTCATACTACATTGCCAAGGATGGCCTCAAACTTGCAACCCTCCTGGAGTAGCTGTGATGATAGGTGTGCTGCCACCTCTGGATCTCAGCTCCTTTCTGGGAGAAAGGGAAAAACACTGAAACACTAGTATGAACTTCGTCAGAACTTTTTTTGTATTATTCTAGGATCTTCATCACAAAGAGGGGAGATAGAATAATGCTGTAGTGAACACCCTTACTGCAAAAATATACCCACACTGGGACTCAGTAAAAAATCAGGACAGGGATTTTATTTTTGTAATTAAAGGGCTGAAGTAGGATTCCAAGTATGATGCCAGCCTGGGCAAATCAGTGTGACCCTGTCTCAAAATAAAAAATGGGCTGAGATCTTTGGAGGTGGTGGTACTGGTAATCCCAGTATTTAGGAGGCTGAGGCAGGAAGATCTGGAGTCTAAAGCCAGCCTGAACAAGATCCTATCTTTAAAAACGAACAAAAAGCTGGGGATGTAGCTCAGTGGTTGAGTACCCCTAGATTTTTAACCCCAGTATCACAAAAGAAAAAAAGTACAGGCATTACTCCAGAAATGCAACAATACATTTAATCAAAAAACCCAACATCTCCATGCCAGGTGCACACCTGTGATCCCAGCCTGCAAGGCTCAGGCAGGAGAATCACCATGAATTCAAAAGATAAAACAAAACCCAACACCTCTAATTTAAATGAAGAGCTATCCTTTGCTCTAAGATAAATCAGCTTTGTGGGGCTTTTGCTTCCAATTCACCTACACACATTTGCTCCGGTGACTTCCCTAAAAGGGAGAAGTGTCAAGGAGGAAAGACCCGTACCACACCTTAATTTGAAAGGATTTATTTTTTTTTCCTCAGGAAGAACAGGAAGTTAGGGAAAGACACTACATTTTACAGCTCATTAATTTGTAGTTGGTCCTAATTGGTCCTGGCACAGCTGTGAAAAACAGCTGTTTAACCAGAACCAAGGTGTCCACCCCTCCCCCAACAGAATGTGTACCACCACCACTAGAGAGGACTGTGTGATTTTTCCCTGAGAGAAGCATAAGACGAGTAGAAGTCACTGAGAGCAACCCAAGCAGCCCCTCCCTTTCCATTTTGGAAGATTCTCACTTAACTATGCCACCAGTCAGCACTTTATAAGACCACATGCCTCTTCTTCCTGTAAATCAACTGTAGTCCCCCACCCTTCCCCCACACATCCCTTTCCCCAGTCTCTTGGGCTCCGTAAGCCCTCACTACCCTGGACCCAAAACACCAACTGAGATCCTTCTTCTACTTCAGCCTTCACACCTAGTCAACTGGGAAGTAAGGCTCCTGCACACCAACTCACACTTACCTACTCATCTTCACAACTGGATATGGGAAGAGAGAGGTTTTTTTAGTCACCTTAACCAGATCGTAAGATTAATTAAAAACTGGGCCGGTGAGATGGCTCAGCGGCGTAAGCGTCTGCCTTGCAAGCGCAAGGGCCCGAGTTCGACTCCCGGATCCCACATACGAAAAAGGGGCCGGTGATATCGCTCAGCGGCACGGGCGCCTGTTGGCGCGTGAGGTCCTGAGGTCGACCCCCCGGTACCCACAAAAAAAAAAAAAAAAAAAAAAAAGATTAATTAAAAACTACATAAAGTGCTTTTAGGTTCTTAAGAGAGATATAAATAAGTGGTTTGTGATCAAAGACGATAAATACATAGGTAAAAATAGCTCTAGCAAGATGACTTTATGGCTCCAAGGAGGACAGGCAGGGCAATTCTTCTCTATTACATTCTTAGTCATTTTATTCATGCCTATTTTTATCTGGAGTGCAGACTAAAGGCAGCATTGAAACTGAAGCTTTCAAATAACTCTAGCTGCAACACAGAAGCTTTCTTCAGTTTACCAGTAGCTTTTATGTAACTCTTTCAGGTTTAACACAACCCACCTCCTTCCAGAAATTTAAGTGAGCATATTCAAATGCAAATATTTCAGAGAAAGCCACGTTATCTCTTCTGAAAACTCCTAAGAGAATTTTTGAAACCTTCCTCCCAAAGATAAGATAAATCAACTGCAAGGATACCAAGGAAGAGGGAGTCCCTCCCACCCCCATGCCTGTTACTATCACAACACCCATGGTGTTCCTACCTCCCAAAGGATAAAACCCATGATAGATGAAGGTCTGTTAACTAGGGGTGGGTGGGCTAATTAGGTTCCCAGTAGGGGTGCATAGTGCTGAAAACTAAAAGGGCAAGTAAGAGTTCAAAGATGGCAGAGTAATGATGTAGAAATGATGTATCTGTACAGAGAGCAGAACAAGTAGCATGTATTTCAAAGGGCAGGAAATACAGTAAATTCAGTAGATCAGGTCTGAGACCCAGAGATGTCAATGCAAAAATTCAAAACAAAACTTGGGAATCATTAATAGAAAAGAAACTTGTTAGGTATTTCTTTTATTTGCATACTAGGCTAAACCTGTGTTTAACAAGCAAGCCCAGTATTAGCACCATCAAAACTCTGGCCTGCTTCTGCGAGCCATCGCTTTACAGATTCAGTAAACAAGGAATCAAATGTCTCTCACACACAATGCTCACTTGGAACAGCTGAAAATTTCTCAGTGAAAGCTTTAAAGATGAACTCAGTTTTTTAAGTTGCACCAGTTAAATCAGGTCAAATTTAAGAACTCAAAGGAAGTTGTCTAATCAGAGCCCATTATTTTTAAGACATCAAATGACCTTCTCCCAGAATCCATTTAAGGAATATTTACCAAAATCTGACTGGAAAATTAAACCCTGCATAGTTATGAATCAGATTTGTTCCAGTACAACCAGGTTGCATACACGTAGCATTAGTTAGTCCTGTATACACTCTAGAACTGACCGGGACAAAGTTCTGAATAGAAATAAAGCTGTAAGAAATAGATTCCTAACTACAGAAGTTGCAAATTTCAAAAGGGTATTTAAAAAAAACTACTGTAAATTTGATATACTTTATGTCCAAATACTTTCTGTAAAAATATACACAATTTTTACAGACAAATACAAGTTGCTTGTGTTTTAAAAACTGAGACTACTCCATATTTCTAACTATTGTTGGTCTATTCAAGAAATACACTAGGAAAGTGAATTATAGAGGAAAAGCTACCTTTCACATGCTGTTCTACAGTACTGAGGCCTGTGGTCAGAGTTCAACTCCTTGTAGAGAGTAAGAATCCATTTTACATACACGTCACTAGCATTGTTAGTGCTTCTCTTTTAACACTAGACAATTGATGATTTGGTGGGCATACTTAATGACTTCTATGACTAGCTGGCTACTGGCCACTCCTCCAGCTCTACACATACAAATCCAGTCTTTCCACCCTATCATCTTCACTAAATCTGTAAGTCTTTCACGGTCTCGCACAGGTTTTGCTTGCTGCTGAAACTGCACTTTGCTTCTTTCGGACTGTGACTCTTGAAGGGCACTACTTTTCCCATTACTGGTAGCCATAATTTTCTTGCTTTCTGGCCTCTTTGAAGTTGCTGCTTGGACAGCTTCAAGCCCACCAGCTTCATAAATACTTTGATTTCACAGAAGTATATTGTTTTGGTGCCTGGGGTTGTTTAACAGTCAACTATTGCACTTACAAGGCTATCTTATTAGATATGCCAAACCAGCTCCTACTCCAGCAACACCTGCAAAAGCCAGCAGCACATTTCTGATGCCGCCTTCTAGATCCTCTACATGGAAGAACTCCACAAACCCATCCTAGAAAACAAAAAAGAGAAGCACATTTTCAAGTATGGGTTTCTGCTGTCTTAGTAACACTATATACAAAGAAACAATTAACTATCTAAGGTACTCCCCAAAACAATGACAAACCAATTATTCTCTTACACTGCAAAACAAAACACATTTCTGACATCCTTCAGTAAGTGGGCACCCATAGGATTAAAATGTAGTTTCACTGAAATACTTGATCATATTAACATAATCTAAAGAATTCCCATTAGGTACAAGCTAAAAATTTTTACTGCCCTCAAATCTCTACCACCTGATATCCCAATTGTTGTAATTAGTATTTCTCAATGTAGTTAGGTACATCCTGCTTCAGAGTTATCTGGGTGTTAATGCTTATAATGCAGGCTCCATCCCATATATACACATAATTGAGGGTCCCCTTAAAAATATCTTTAGTTACCATCCCCAGGTGACTCTTATTTCTTCACGGTTTGAATCCACAGGTCTGAAGATTATCCAACTGAATTACAAGAATTACCTACAGAAAACCAGGGCTTTTGATACATATCACTTCTCTATGAAACCACTACTTAATTTAACACAAGCAACCAGAGGTCTGTAGTTAAGAGCCTGGAAACTGGGTCAAGTGTCACAAAAACCTTCAGATACTTCCATCTTTCCCAGAAACTCCTTCATTCCATTTCCACTCCAAAATCCCCTTCATCCATAAACCGAACTTACCCAGCCTCTTTGTTTGACTAGCCAGTCCCTTTTTGTCTGTACGAGAACATCTGTGATACTTTCTGCTAATGGTTCGATGCAGCTTTCCTGGTTTATGCTCTTCAAGTGTTTGGCCACAAAGGCGCCAAAAGAAATGAGAGTCACAATCCTGCCCCAGTTTGTTACGCCGTCACTGAAAACATGGACCATCACTCGTGACAAGGATTTGACATCATCTTCGTTTTTGATGTCCAGTTTCCGAAGCATTCCTGAGGAAGAAAAGCACTCGCGTCCGCAGGGCCCCATTGTCTAAACCCCGGGAACGACCCGCCTGGCCACCCACGGCGGGGGAAGTCGCTATTTGGGCTCTGGAGAACTTAGACCGACCCCACTTGAAAACCCACATTCCACCCTTTCCGGTCTTTCAACAGAGCTGCCATTTCCAAAAGAATCAGGATGGGCGGAAACAATGACTCACGGCCAGAACTTTCGGGCTTGGCGACGGGGTCGGCTGGTCCCGCCCGAGCCCCTTACCTTGGAAGGCCGTCTCGTGGTTGCGCTGCACGCCGTCCCCGACCCGCCGCAGGGTCTCCAGCGCCTTCCTGCTGGCGGCCCCGGCCCCGGCCAGCGGCTTCGAGTCCTTGGCGCCGGTGGCCTGCTCCCGCAGGTACCGCGAGATGATCTCCAGCGACTGCCGGTACAGCTCGTCCTCCTCCTCCTCCGCCGGGGGCGGCGTCGAGGGCAGCGAGCCGTCGGCGCTGGGATTCTTCCCGGCCTCCCCGACCAGCTCCAGCAAGGGCAGCACGGCCGGCCGCTTCCCGAGAGGCTCCGGCTCGTAGCCGTCCAGCTCCTCCTCGGGCGACATGATGGCGCCGGCGGCCGGGGCTTCCAGGTCTTCAGGCCGCGACGTGAAGAGGGTGGAAGCGAAGAACAGCCGCCTCCCGGGGGTCGCGCTGACGTCGGGGACCTCGGCGCCAATGGGCGCCGGCCGCGCGCCCCTCCGGGCGTCCTGCGCCTGGGCGGCCGCGGGGCTCCCGCCTGCGCCTCCGCCGGTCTCCGCGCCCGCCTCCCCTCCCCCCGCCTCCCGCCGGGCCGCGGCCTCCTTGTCGGCCGCCACAAGCCGCCCTGCCGGCGAGGTGGCGCCGCCGCTGCCGGCGCCCAACCCGGCGCCGCCGCAGTAGAGGTTCAGGCCGATTACCGCGTTTCTCTTTAAGCCAAACATCGCGGAGGCCGCCGCCGCCGTTGCCACCGGGGTGAGGGAAACCGGGAGGTCCGGAGCCCTTACTTGAAGGAAGCGGAAGTAACGAATGGGAGAAGTTCTCCTAGGTCCCGGTTTTAGGGCCAGTCCTAAGCGGTGGCGTCAGAGAACTAAAAAAAAAAAAAAGTTTCCATAAAAGGGAAAACAGCGGAAGCTCCGGGAGAGCTGCGCACGGCACCGGCGGGGCTGGGCGGGCCCTTCCGGCCTCGGCCGCGGTTACGTAACGGCCGAGGCGGGCGCCGGGCTCCGGCTCGTGGTGCGCAACAGCCAGATGGCGGCGGCGCCCCGGCTTCCGCGCAGTTTCTCCGCGTCCTGAGCTGCGAGCTCACTGGTTTTGTGTCTGAAGTGTTTGGTTCTGTTTTTCAGAAACAAGCCATTGCTAACCATTGAATCACCCAGAGGTGGAGGAAGGGGGTTAGGGAAGTTGTGTGACGAATAGGGAGCAAGGCTTAGATGACTGGGTAGATAAAAGGACACGCTGCGGACCAATGGTTAATTTGTGTGTCTGGGCCAAGTACTCTTAGCCAAGCGTGTCTGGAATGGGAGCACTCCGTGCACCGCCTTAAAGAACCATTAATAGTTATTTATTTATTTATTTATTTATTTATTTATTTATTTATTTTTGGCACCGAGAATCGAACTCAGGACCTCGCGCTTGCCAGGCGGGCGCTGTGCCGCTGAGCTAGATCCCCAGCTCCAAGAACCATTAATATTTAAATGAACTAAGAAAAATTGTCCATAGCTGCCTCCCTCTTTTTGTGGTAGTGGGGATCGAATCCAGAGCGCCTTGAGCTACATCCTCAGTCCCCCACCCCGCCCTCAGCGTTTTATTGGAACTGGAGATGGAACCCAGGGCCTTCGCACTGACATGCATCCACAGCCTTTATTTCTTTGAGATACAGTCTCGCCACATTCCCCAATCAGAAGTCGAATTTGCGATTGACCTGCCTCTGTCTCCCAGAGAACTGGGATCTGGGATCACAGGCATGTGTTAACCATGCACAGCTACTGCTGCTGCCACCTCCTGCCCCTCGGTGCTGGGGAGTGAACCCAGGGCCTTCACTTAGCTACATCTACTGCCTCTTTTTTAAATTTTGAGACAGGCTCTCACTAAGTCGCTGAATTGCCCAAGCTGGGCGCCAACTTTCCATCTTTCTACCTCATCCTGCCAGAGTGCTGAGATCATGGAGATGCACCACCACGCTGGCATCATTTTCATCATCATTTTGATACAGAGTCTTGGTAAATTGCCCAGGCAGGACTCGAACTTTCCATCCTCCTCAGCCTTAGTACTGGGATACAGGCATATCCCACCTTGCCCCTCTCTTTATTGAGGCAGGGTCTTGATAAATTGTCCAGGCTAGCCTGGGATTAGTGATCCTCCTGCCTCAGCCTTCCAAGTAGCTGGGATTACAGGCATGTCTCCATATGTCCCGCTCCATCCCCCATCTCAATACCAGTCTCCGGTACTGTAAATATATTGCATTAGTGTTAAGGTATGTACCGAGTTCGTGGTCTCATAACATAGAGGAACGAAGTAGCAAACCAAAGGAGGTTAGGAGAGTTTTATTGGAAATAATAAGACTAGCTCCTGGATTTCCTGGAGGGGCTCTTCAATGCCCCCTTCCCCCCCATTTCGAGCTAGTTATGGATAAGCAGAGCACATGAACTTCCCAGTTGTTTAGTGGCACCTATCAACAGCTGGCTCTGTGGATTTAAAATGACCAACTGAAACTCAGGCTTCTAACCCAGTTCTTCAGCCTATAAGGTTTAAAACAAACGGATTTTAGAGAAAAAAAAACCTGTTTATTTTGCATTTTAAATTCCTCAGAACTCAGGAGTGTAGTAGGGAGTAGCTACATTTCCTTTTAGTAGGGTGGGGCTGCATTCCGTATTGCCTGAGGAAGTTCATTCTTGGTCCAAAGTCCTAGTTCATTGTCCATTTATCAATATGGCTGGTCACCTGACTCTACCTCAGGTCCTTCCCCTAGCTAGCTACCTTAGAAGCTAACTAAATATTCTTTACACCTCTCCTGAGAATGTTGACATATTTATTTTTGTATTGATAATAAGGTACATTTGATTTTAGGGGTAAACCCGTTAAAAACAAGGACCCTGCCAGGCGCGGTGGCACATGCCTGTAATCCCAGCAGTTGGGAGGCTGAGGCAGGAGGATTGCTGTGAGTTCAAGGCCAGCCTGGGCTACAAAGTGAGTTCAAGACCAGCCTAAACTGCATAGCAAATCCGTCTCAAGAAAAAAAGGTGGGGAGGGGCACAAGGACCCTGCTATATGCTATGTATTGCATTATATAGCACTAATTGAATCAACTTCATTTTGTTAACAGATCTGTAAAAATAGCTAAAGTTTGAAAACAAGGTATGTGAGAGACAGATGGGAAAGGAAAGCTAAGTTCCTATTCCTCAAAATATATCATAGTTTAATAAAGGAGATAGCATACCCATGCCACACAATTATGTTTTAGAGCAGGATACAGACTCACAGAGATTTACAGTATGTGGAAAGGAGGGGAGCATTCTGTGTTTGTAATGAGGAAGAAATGTTTCTGTATTTAAGGAACTTATAACCTTGCATAACAGCGAACCATACATAATGTGAGATGAAATATATTCTTTTATTTTTTTTGGTAACAGGAATCAAGCTCAGGACCTCACACTTGCCAGGCAGGCGCCGTGCCGCTGAGCTATATCCCCAGCCCGAGATGGAATATATTCTATGTGAAGCATCAACAGCTTAACATTGGGTTGAAAGCCAGGCATGGTGGGGCATTTCTGTAATCCCAGCATACTGAGAGGCTGAGGCAGGAGGATTGAAAGTTCAAACCCAGCCTGGGCAACTTAGTGGCTTAGCAACCCTGTCTCCAAGTGAAAAAAGGCTGGGGATGTAACTGAGTGTGGAGTCCTGGGTTAAAGCCCTAGTACTTAAAAAAAAAAAAAAAGTCTGAAGAAAGAAATGCACATTCCATTTTCTGAGTCTGAAATCTCCAAGACTTAGCAAGCCTATTGCAGTTCCTTAGTTCACGTCTCTGTCCAGAATGACTGTTACACACCCTTCTGTTCTCAGATCTCCCAGTATCTCTCCTCCCTTCCTCTGAGCTGATAATTCACTGAGAAAACTGAAGCAATGGGAAAAGGAACTTCATTTTCCCACCACCAGTCCTACTACCTTACTGCTCTATTCCCATTCTATCTCCTATGATTAAAACTAATCAACCTTCTCTACTAAGATTGGCCTCTTCGCTTTTGCACTGGATTCCATCTCCTTTTGCTTACTCAGATATTTGCAGTTATCCCTTGAAATCCCTACAGCATAAATTTGTTCCTGTTTGTGAAAACATTCAGCAGATACAAACTTGGTATTTTTCTAGCCCAAACTTGATGGTACGCACCTGTTGGGTCACAAGTTCAAATCCTACCTGGGCAATTTAGTAGGACCCTGTTGGAAAATAAAAAGGGCTGAGGTATAGCTCAGTGGTAAAGTGCCTGTGGGTTTGATCCCCAGTACAAAGAAAGAAAGAAAGAAGGAAAAAAAAAAGAAAGAAAAAGAAATGAAAAAAGAGAAAAGAAAAGAAATGAGAAAGATGACCTAAACCGAGCATGGTGGCACAGGACTGTAATCCCAGCACTAGGGTGGCTGAGTCGATAATCACTGAAAGTTCGAGGCCAGCCTGGGCTAAATAATGATTACATGGCCAGCCTGAAATACAGACTCTGTCTCAAAAAACAACAAAAGAGCCGGGCGTGGTGGCACACACACACGGGAGGCTGAAGCAGGAGGATCACTGCAAGGTCAGAGCCAGACTCTGTCTCAAAAAAAAAAAAAAGAAAAAAGATGACCTATGGTTGGGTGTTGGTAGTAGAAATGGAAAAGATACATTTAGAGATACAGTGGAGGCAGAGTCTATAGGGCTTGATACAGGGCTTGGTGACTAAGAGGAAGACAGAGCTTCTTGTGATGGCCCAGGCCTGCGATCCTGGCACTCTGGGAGGCTGAGGCAGGAAGATTGCAAGTTTAAACCCAATTTGGCGAATTTTGTGACTTATTTTAAAATTTTAAAAAAGGCTGGGGATGTAGCTCTGTGGGAAGGCCCTGGATTCAATCTCTAGAACCAAAAATCATAATAAACTTAAAAGATATAAAAATAACAACCATAGAGCAAGAAATTGACAAAAAACAACATGCTTGGTGCCAAAAGCAGATGTATGAGCAAAATGCATGAATGAACACTCAGAGGAGGAAATAATTACCTCTGCCTTGGGCGAAAGTGATTTTGAGGTGGATCTTACAGTTACATGAGTGATCACCAGGAGAGAAGGGACAAAGCATTCCAAACAGTGCATGTGCAGTGTGCACAGCCTGAATAGCTCGATGTGTGTGGAGGTAGAAGTGGTAAAATGCAGAGACGCTGCATGAGGACATAGGCTTTCAAATCAAACCAACCTAACCCTGCCAGTCACCAGCTCAGTGAGTCTGGGCAAATGATTTGGTCTCTGAATGTGTTTGCCCCTCTGTAAAGTGAGACTATTCCTACTGTATGAGGCTGTACGGATCTAAGACAGCAGTTCACAGAGTGGTGCAGACTACTGGAGTTCCCAGAACTTTTGCAGGAAGTCCTAAGTCCAAAGTATTTTTATTTTTTAATTTAATTAATTAATTTAGTTAGTTCTTTTGACACAAGGTCTTGCTATATAGCCCAGGCTGGCCTTGAACTTGAGGTGATCCTCCTGCCTCAGCCTCCCAAGTGCTGGATTATAGGTGTGCCCCACCATACCCAACTCTCAAAAGTATTTTTATAATACAGAGATGTTATTTGCCTCTTTCAGTGTGTTGACTTTTGCACTGATCGTGTGAAAGCAGTGGGGATGAAACTGATAACAACTTGGCACAAATCAAGTCAGCAGCCCTTGATTTTCAAACAGTCATTATTTTCTTTACCAACACATATTTGTAATAACAAAAAAGGTGTTTCACTTATGAAAGATAAAACTTGATTGTATTAAGTCTCAACTCTTGAGTACATGGCGAATATATATATATATATATATATATATATATATATATATTTTTTTTTTTTTTTTTTTTTTTTTTTTTTAACAGGGTCTTGCTGTGTAGCCCAGGCTGGCCTCAAACTCACTATGTAGCTCAGCCCTTAGCAATCCTCCTGCCTCAGCCTCCCAAATGCTGGGATTACAGGTGTGCACCACCATGCCTAGCATGGTTTTTTTTGTTTTGTTTTGTTTTTCTAGCATTTTTTTTTAATACTGTTTCATAGCTGGGCATGGTGGTGCAGGCCATTGCTTGGATTGCCTCAGGTGTCTGGTGTGCTCTGCACTGGAGTGGCTTGTTTACGTGGCTCGCCTCGGGCGCTCTTTGTTCTCTGGACTGGCCTTGCTCCAGCCCTGCACGTGTGCTTGATCTCCAGCTTCAGCTGCTCCCCACACACAGAAAGCACTTTGGCTTTATATCAGGGGCTACAGAAGTGCTTGTTCAGTTGTTTGAATTGTAAGCTGAATTAGCTGCTTTTTTCCTGTTTTGGTGTTGAGGCTTGAACCCGGGGCCTTGTCCATGCTAAGCACATACCCTGCCACTTTTTCATTTTGGTGGTATTGGGGGTTGAACTCAGGGCTTTCTTAGCTACGCCCTGACACCCCCCCCCCATTTTGGTGTTTTGAGACAGGGTCTCATTATGTAGTTCAGGCTGCGATCCTCCTGCCTCAGCCTCCCAAGTGTTGGGATTACAGGCATGCGCCACCATGCCTGGGATAGTCCACCTTTTAAAAAAAAATTAGAAATCTAGACATCTCTGGGTTTCTTCTCCCTACAGTGAGGGAAAAACAAGACATGGACCTTTGATTAAAAAAGGGCATTTTAGGGCCGGTGAGATGGCTCAGCGGCGTACGCGCCTGCCTGGCAAGCGCGAGGGCCCGAGTTCGACTCCCGGAACCCACATACGAAAAAGGGGCCGGTGATATCGCTCAGCGGCACGGGCGCCTGCTGGCGCGCGAGGTCCTGAGGTCGACCCCCCCCCCCATACCCACACACAAAAAAAAGCATTTTAATACAATAGGGCAGATTCATTTAAAAAACAAGTAAAGAATATCTCATGGTCGTTTTTCTGAATTAAATGTAAAGGATGTATACAGCAGCCCAATGTAGTGGCATACACCTGTAATCCCAGCACTCGGGAGGCTGAGGCAGGAGTATTAGTGTAAGTTTGAGGCCAGTCTGGGTTACATAGTGAGTTCAAGGCCAGCCTGAACTGCATAGATAGACTCTGTCTCAAAAAAACAAAACAAAACGTAATGGGAAATGAGAAAAAGACCTGTATTTGAGAAATATTCTCAAGGCAGAATCAACAGATTTGCTACTCAGTGGCTATGTGACATAACAAAGAAAGAAACCTAGGTGACTTCCAAGGTTTCTATAATGGGAGACTGGGTAATGGTGACACTCTTCAATGAGACAGCACATGCCAAGCCCCAGGACTTAATGCAGGATGAGGTTATGTCCCAACAAATCCATCTCAAGTTGAAAATACACATAGTCTACCAAACATTATAGCTGAGACCAGCCTGCCTTAAAGGTGATCAGAATACTTGCTTCAACAGTTGGGTAAAATGATCTAACACCAAGCCTATTTATAGTAAAGTGCTGACTCTCATGTAATTTATAATTTACTGAGTACTGTACTGAAAGTGAAAAACAGAATGCTTGGATGGGTAGGCTGTTACAGAATTGTAAATTTGAAGAATTGTTAAGTAGAACTCTCTGTGTATTTGGAAGACAACATTTGTTGAGGACAATGATACACATGGAGCCTGAAGCAATGAAACTGTTATGCCTTTCATCTGGATGTCCCCCTAAAGCCTCATGAACTCATAGATGGGGCATTTCTGAGGTGGCTGGATCTAGGGTGTGTGAATATAGATTAAGGGTGCGATAACTAGATTAGTGCCCTGATTGGTTTAGCATCGCTCTGGGTGGGTAATGGGAAGGCCCCACCCTGGGTGTGGGTGGCACCAGCCAATACTCTCTTAGCCTGAAGAGAATAAAAAGGAAAGGGAGGCTCATTGCTACTACTTTGCTGCTCCTTTCTGCATGCCCTGCCATGGATGGTTTCTCCTCTCCGTGCCCCACCACCAGGCCACCCTGCCTTGGGACCAGCCAATTATGGACTGAAAACTCTACAAACTATAAACTGAAACCTTTTTTAACTTTGGGTGTCAGGTTCTTTTTTTTTTTTCTTCTTCTTCTTTTTTTGAGACAGGGTCTTGCTATGTAGTTCAGGCTGGCCTTGAACTCACTGTGTAGCCTAGGCTGGCCTTGAACTCATGACAATCCTCCTGCCTCGGCCTCCCAAGTGCTGGAATCACAGCACAATTCTTGGTACATCAATGGGTCCATTTTGGGGAAAGGGTCTTGCCATGTAGTTCAGGCTGGCCTTGAACTCACTGTGTGCTCAGGCTGGCCTCAAACCTCCTGAGTGCTGGGATTACAGGTGTGTGCTACCACAGCCAGCCAATAAGTATTTCTTGACTGAACAAATAAAGTTTAGGTTAATCTAGAACTGGGGAGTGGTGGGAGTGGTGAGTTGCTTGGGATCAACGACCAAAAGACAAAGTTAACTGAGGGTGTGATATGTGTTTTAAGACCATCTCTGGACTCTAGGGTAGGTTGGGAAAGAAGTGAAGCCAGAAAGAATGTGGTAGAATAGAAATGTAGTTGATCCAAACTAGGTGACACAAAATTGAAGAATGAATGACAAGTTTTTAGAAAAATTGTGGGTTCATCTAAGCATGCTGGGACATGCCTGTAATTCCAGCACTCATGAGGCTGAGGGGAGGATCATTTTTTGTTTCATTTTTTTTTTTTTTTTTTGTGGGTACCGGGGGGTCGACCCCAGGACCTCGCGCGCCAACAGGCACCCGTGCCTCTGAGCGATATCACCGGCCCCTTTTTCGTATGTGGGATCCGGGAGTCGAACTCGGGCCCTTGCGCTTGCAAGGCAGGCGCTTAAGCCGCTGAGCCGTCTCACCGGCCCTTGTTTCATTTTTTGTGGTACTGGGAATTGAATCCAGAGACTTCGCATTTAGCCATATCCCTAGTCCTTTTTTATTTTTTTATTTGGAAACAGTGACTATATTTATTATAGTCACTAAGTTGCCCAGGGTGAGCTCAAACTTGCAATCCTCCTGCCTCAGCCTTCTAGAGTGCTAGGATTACTGGCATGTGCCACCACAGTGGGGAAGGGATTTCGACTATGAGGCCAGCCTAGACAACAGGGGAGGACTATGTTTTGAAAGAAAAGAAAGAGAAAGAAAGAAAAAAAAAAGAGGATAGAGAGGCAGAGAGAAACAGAAAATTTGTGGGTTCTGATAGAGAAGAAGCAGGTTCTCAGAGGAACTGATTCAGATGACTGAAGCCCAAGAAGTAGATAGAAAACTTGTTTTACTATATAATTTTAATTTTTCTCCTTTTGGGCTAGGACCCAAAACCCAGATTTCTCTTCTGTGACATGTGACAGTGGGGCCTGCCTCTGTAGGTTCCAACTGAACCAGAATCCTACTTTTTTTCCCTGTGCTACTAGGGATTGAATCCAGTGCCTTTGTGCTGCACTACACCACTCACCCCACCCCACATTTTTTTAATTTTTATTTTTTTATGTGAGTACCAGGAGTCGACCTCAGGACCTCACACTTGCCAGCAAGCGTTTGTGCCACTGAGCGATGTCACCGGCCCTTTTTTCCTTTATGTGGGTACCTGGAGTCAAACTCAGGACCTCGCGCTTGCCAGGCAGGTGTTTATGCTGCTGAGCTATCTCACCAGCCCTTTTGGTTTTTTTTGAGACAGGGTCTCAGTATATAATCCAGGCTGGCCTCAAACTACAGCGATTCTCCTGCCTCAGCCTCCAAAGTGCTAGGATTATAGACTTGCACTGCACATGTAGCTTCAGCCTTTTTTATTTTGAGACAGTCTAGCTATGGTAAATTGCTAAACTGCCCTGGCTGGGCTTGAACTCCATATCCTGCTGCAACATCCCAGAGTGCTGGGATCATAGGTGTGTGCCACCACACCTGGCTCAGGCTTCTAATATTGATTGGTCAAGCAGACAATGTGAGCAATACTCGGAATTCTATTAACTAATAATGGATTCCCACCAAAGCAGAAGTCTCTAGTGCATACTACCAAACTCTGACCCAGCTGCTGGTCTGGTCTACATTTGTACAAATGGTTTATACTTTGCTTTACTTTATTTTACTTTATATTATTTGATTTGATTTGATTTGATTTGTGTGTGTGTGTTTTGATTTTGTTTTGTTTTTTTTGGTGCCAGGAATCGAACTCAACTCAGTCACTTGTGCCACTGAGCTGTATCCCTGGCACTGTTTTGTTTTGTGTTTTGAGAGAAGGTCTCGCTATGTAGTCCAGGCTGGCCTCGAACTCAAGGTGATCCTCCTGCCTCAGCTGCCAGAGTGCTGGGATTACAGGCATGCACCACCACATCCAGCTGGACATTTCAATCTTTACCCTAGAGAAATACTCTCACATAGAACTAAGAGGCATAATGAATTGTCGCTGAAATATAATAGCAAAAATGAAATTATCTGCATGACCATAAACAGAATGGTTAAACTGTGTTATATAGTTTTACATGTACTGAGAGACAAAGTTGTTTGAAACAGGAAGAAAATGTGGAATACAAACATGTAATACTATTTATGTTGTGTTTTTGGGTTCTGGGGATTGAACTCAGGGAATACTGAGTTACATCCCCAGCCTTTTAAAAAATTATTATTTTTACTTTTGTTTTGTTTTGAGACAGGGTCTCACTGTGTAGTTTAGGCTGGCCTTGAACTCACAGTGATCCTCCTGCCTCAGACTCCTGAGTGTTGGGATTACAGGCGTGTGCCACCATGCCCGGCTGTAGTTTTTATTAATTAATTTGAGGCATGATCTCACTATGTAGTTTAGGCTGGCCTTGAACTAACTATGTAGCCCTGGCTGGCCTTGAACTCATAGTGATCCTCCTGCCTCAGCCTCCCACGTATTAGTATTACAGTTGTGTGCCAGCACACCTGGCAGCTGTTGCTTTTTTGAATGATTTTCATTTCTATTACATGTTTTATGAAGTAAATGCATTAAAATACTATTATGAGGGGCAGGGGATATAGCTTAGTGGCACAGCACCTGCCTGGCAAGTGTGAGGTCCTGAGTATGATTCCAGGTACCCAAAAGGAAAACACAAAATACTATTATAAAATCAAAACAACTCTACCTCACAAAAGAACACAAGTTTTTTTGTGTTCTACCACTGAGCTACTTCCCTAGCTTTTTTTTTTTTTTTATGGAAAGAGTTTTGGTAAGGTGGCCAGGTTGGCCTCAAACTTACGATCCTTCTGCCCTAGCCTCCTGAGTAGCTGGGATCACAGATGTGCGCCACTGTGCCCGGCACCTGTGGGTTTTAGTGGCTGACAATGAGTTAATAGTGTGATGAAGTGGGCATTGAGACTCTAGAGGGGCCATGGGTTCTCTTACAGTACAATCTGCAGTGGAGCAAGTGATGGTTTAGTCTACTTGGCATGGTTAGGCCACGTCAGGATCCATGTTAAGGAGACGCACAGACACTTCGAAGCTTATTCAGCGTGCAGCTGTGGTGATGCCAGGAGCCCACACTTATGTCGAGGGAAGCTTAATGGGCACTGTTTAGTGAAATGAGATGTGGAAAAAGGTGTTCCTTCTAACAAGGTGAAGACAGTAGTACATTTTTATACACTTACATTTTTCAAGAAGAGATTAAATGATCACTTGTATAGATGCCACAGAAGAGTCACTGAAGCCAGGTGTGGTGGCACACGCCTTTAATTCCAGCACTCGGGAGGCCGAGGCAGGATTGCCGTGAGTTCAAGGCCAGCCAGGGCTACATAGCGAGTTCAAGACCAGCCTGAACTATATTACGAGTCCCTGTCTAAAAAAAAAAAAAAAAGGCACTGAGAAATCATTAGCTGGAACTAGATGATCTTCGAGGTTCCAACTATCTTTAAATCTATTTCAAATTTCCAAGTTCAAAAAGAAAAATTTCCTAGATCTCAGCCAGATTTGCCAAATCATAAGTTCCTTAAAATGTCTGTTTTTGTTTTTGTTTTTTTTTTTTTGTGGGTACCGGGGGGTCGACCTCAGGACGTCGCGCGCCAGGAGGCGCCCGTGCCGCTGAGCGATATCACCGGCCCCTTTTTTGTATGTGGGTTCCGGGAGTCGAACTCGGGCCCTCGCACTTGCCGAGCAGGCGCTTAAGCCGCTGAGCCATCTCACCGGCCCTAAAATGTCTGTTTTCAAAGTTGTTTTATTCTGGAGAGGAAATTAACCAAAAGGTACTGCAGCACACTACAAACAAGAAATAGTTTTAATTCTATAAGTGCCAATTAAATGCCTTAGAGAATTCTGAAATGACTAACCAGAATGCTTACCAAGTAGTGACTAAATGGATGTAATAAAACATTAAAGTTTAAGCCTCCCTGTAATCCCACCACTCAAGAGGCCGAGGCAGGATGACTGCTGAGTTCAAGGCCAGCCTAAACGACATAGTGAGTTCGAAGCCAGCCTGGACTACACTGTGAGACCCTGTCTCAACCCTCCTCACCACCAAAAATAAAATAAAAATGCAATAAAATAAAAATGCAATGAAATACAGTTTAATTTTGTCTTCCTGTCTGTGCAAAACTTATTTCGGTGGGAGAAGTTTTCCTTAGACCTCTATGGAAACTCTGACATATCCTCTAACTATTTTATTTTATTTATTTATTTCTGAGATGTGGTCTCACTATGTTGTTCGGGCTGGCCTTGAATTTGTGATCTTCCCTCCTCAGCATCCTGAGTAGCTGGGATTACGGCTATGTACCACCATACCCAGCACAACCCTAACTTTTCATCACTTTTAGGTCATATTCTTTGCAATCACTTCAAGTAGCAAAAACACAACTTTTTTTTTCTTTTTGGTGATGGTGCTAAGGATTGAACCAAGGGCCTCATATATGCTAGACAATCAGTCCACCACTGAGCTACATACCCAATCCAAAACACAACTCTTAATTCAGAAATATATTAATAAACACATAGGTTTTGTTTTTTGTTGTTGCTGTTTTGAGACAATATCTTCCTATGTAGTTCAGGCTGGCCTTGCACTTACTATATAGCCCAAGTAGCCTGGAACTCGGTGCGATCTTCCTGCCTCAGC
The DNA here is from genome assembly GCA_028451465.1 of Erethizon dorsatum. NCBI lineage: Eukaryota > Metazoa > Chordata > Mammalia > Rodentia > Erethizontidae > Erethizon > Erethizon dorsatum. The sequence continues at coordinate 72,985,392 of CM051829.1, read as the reverse complement.
CTCCCGAGTGATGGGATTACAGATATGCACCACCACAGCTGGCAAAAAGAGAAGAATATTTTTAGTGGCTTTAAACTATCTAGGCCTGGCTAATGGTGCAAACTGACTGTCTCATGGGCCTTGTATGGCTCCATCAAAGGCTTCCCTGCTGGGCCTTTCCAATGGCAACCAGCACCTTTCCTAAAGTGTACCCCCCTCTTTCATTTTCCTGGGGTCCCTTCCACATGGAGCTGTTTGTGGAGAGAACTAATACACTTCTAAATATTTGAGATCTCTAATAATGAAAATAATTTTGGCAAACTAGTACATATCCAGATCCAGGAAGTTCTCTTTTTTTTTTTTTTTTTGTGGGTACCGGGGGGGTCGACCTCAGGACCTCGCGCGCCAACAGGCACCCGTGCCACTGAGCGATATCACCGGCCCCTTTTTCGTATGTGGGATCTGGGAGTTGAACTCGGGCCCTCGCGCTTGCAAGGCAGGCGCTAACGCCGCTGAGCCATCTCACCGGCCCCCAGGAAGTTCTCTTGAGTAGGATCTATGCTGGCTCCATCCGTGGTCCCCGTGATTCATGTATATTTGACCTTTTGTCGAAGTGCACTCACTGCCAGGCTGTGACTGTCTACTGTTATCTCAGGCTCTGGGTTAATCAGCCTCTGCCTTGAAATTCCCCTGCTGTGAGTCACTGCAGTCTAATGACCACCCTCTGCCTGATGACAAGCAACAATGCTGGGGCCCTCTCTTCAGGCCTCCTTGGGGTGGGATGAGCCTCCAGCATGCTGGTAGTTCTCTTTCCAAAGAAAGCTTTTATAAAAGTTCTCTTCACTTTTTATATTCTTGAATGGATGAGAGGGTTCAAAAATTGTGGAACTGATCCTTGGTAATTTCTATTACATTTTTGCATTTCTGTCTGATGTCTCCCTTCGGAATTTCTATTAAATTTTGGTGCCCCAGCTGAAATATCCAGTTTAAAAGTTCACATGTGAGGGCCAGGGATATAGCTCAGCAGCATCCTGGTACCAAAAAAAAAAAAAAAAAAAGTTCACATGTGAAACATAATCCCCCTTATCAATGCTCCTTTGCATCCATCCCCATTCTTTATATGAAGTCTGTGCTACAGTCATACTTCACAGGCCACGTCATAGAGCAGTCATGACAGGGACTGGCCATGCTCTCCCTTAGTAATAAAAAAGCCACTGCACACCTAGAGCCACAAAAAGAAACCCATGCCCACAAGCGGGATATACAGGACTCCCTGTGGCTCCAGACCTGGTTCTCATGAAGGTGACACTGTGGTTTGGGGGGCAGCCATGGGCTTTAGAGTCTGTCATTACCCAAATTATCTTACCTTGAACGCACTTATGTAGCCCAGGCTGGCCTCAAACTCACGGTGATCCTCCTGCCTCAGCCTTCTGAGTGCTGGGATTACAGGCATGAGCCATTCATTAAATTTTTATAAAAGTCATATTTTAATTTGAAATTTGATTTTACTTACACAATTGATACATGACCATTACTTCTTGTAAAAAGGCAAAACATTTTAGATGAGACAAAAGTTCTTCTCATTGCTACCTCTAATCCCACTCCCCAAACTCTGCTCTGAAAGTAACCACAATTTTTAGTTTAGTATTTATCCTTCCACTCCTTTTTCAGAAAAATCTGTTTTTGCATTTTTTTTTTTTTTTGGTAGTTCTAGAGATTGAATCCAGGTCTTTCACACTGAGGTCATCTTTTATCTTTTATTTTTAGATAGGGTCTTGCTAAATTGCCTAGGCTAGGGTAGAATTTGGGGTCCTCCTGCTTCAGCACTCCCAGAGTGCCAGGATTACAGCTGTGGGCCACCATTCCCAGCTCCCAGCTCCATTTTTATTTTTATTTTTTTGATACAAGGTCTTGCTATGTAATCTGTGTAGGTCTCCAGCTTCCTTTGTAGCTCAGGCTGGCCTTGAACTCACAATCTTCCTCCCCCAACCTCCCGAGGGCTGGTATTACAGGCATACACCATCAAACCCAGCTGGGGTTTTTTTTGTTGTTGTTTTGCTTTTAATCTATAAAAATAGGATAGAAACTGAATGTGATGGCATGCGCCTATCATCCCAGCACTCTGGAAAGCTGAGGCAGGAAGATCGTGAGTTCAAGATCAGCCTGGGCAACTTAGCAAGACCCCCAAATAAAGATATAAAAGAAGGACTGAGTATATAGCTTAGCGTGAAGGCCTGTGGCTCAATCCCCAGGAGAGGTGGTATGTGTGGGGGGCACAGTAATATGTAATTCACAGGAAAAGAACAGGTAAAATGCAAGGTGGATGTTTTCTTCTTTCTGCTGTGTTGGTGTGTCAGGAGGAGCTGAGACCTACTACAGGAATATACCTCCATTAAATTCAAATTGAAGAGAAAATCTTAATTATTCCCAGGGGTTGAATCACCTCTCTTCTACCTGAGATTAGACAATACAAGACAAACTGGGTGTAGTAGCATATACCTGTAATTCTAGCACTTGGGAGGCTGAGATAGGAGGATTGTGAGTTTGCGGCCAGCCTGGGGTACATAATGAGACTGTGTCTCCAAAATAAAAAGAAAGAAAGAAAAGAAAAAGAAATTTTGGATAGGGTCTGCTTGAGGATAGCAAAAAATCAAAGGTCCCATGTACATGCTAGTAATCCAGCATTCTGGGAGACGAGGCAGAAGAATTGCACGTTTGAGGCCATCCTGGGCAATTTAGTGACTTAGTGAGATCCTATCTCAACATAAAAAGATAAGGGCCAGTGAGATGGCTCAGCGGCGTAAGCGCCTGCCTTGCAAGTGCGAGGGCCCGAGTTCGACTCCCAGATCCCACATACGAAAAAGGGGCCGGTGATATCGCTCAGCGGCACGGGTGCCTGTTGGTGCGCGAGGTCCTGAGGTCGACCCCCCGGTACCCACAAAAAATAAAAAAATAAAAAGATAAAAAAGGGCTGGGGATATTGGGGATGTAGCTCACTGCAGAGGTCCTGGGTTCAATCTGGGGTGGGGGAGGGAGCCAAAATCCCAGCGAGTTGTTTTTTTTTTTTTTGAGACAGGGTCTCCTTATGTAGTTCAGGCTCACCTTGAACTCACTGTGTGCCCAGCCTGGCCTCAAACTCCAGGTGATACTCCTGCCCCGGCCTCCCAAATGCTGGGCTTACAGTGCGGGCACCACTTCCTGGCATTCTACTTTTTTATTCTGTTCCATTTAGCCATGCAAAGATGATTTTGTATATTATGTCTTTTGTTCTCTGTAGCTTTCATTTCAAATCACAGAGAAAAATAAGAGAGAGATCCATTGTCTAGATTCTTTCTCTAAAACAACTTCCCACTAAGTAAAATAAAGACAAAATAAAGCAAGACCCCACCCTGGTAATTTTGCTCTTCCATCAATACCCCTTTCCTACTGTTAGAGAGGGAGAACAAGCTCAAGATTTCCAAAGGCACCAGTGGTTTCTTCCCACATATCCTAAAGTAGGGTTTTATTTCAGCGTAAGAACAAATTCCATTTACTGAGCATCAACTTTGCCAGCCATGATACAAATTTCTTTTCATAAATTTAATTTAAACTGGGTATGGTGGCGCACGCCTGTAATCCCAGCTCTTGGGAGGCTGAGGCAGGAAGATTACCATGAGTTTGAGGCCAGCCTGTACTACATACTGAGTTAAAGACCAGCCTGAGCTACATAGAGAGACCTTGTTTCAAAAAGCAAAAAATAACAAACAAACAATAAACACAAAAAAAATTCTAATTGAATTTAACAAATGCCCATGTAAGGTTTGTGTTGTCATCTTCATATTAGTCATAGTACAAAAGGGACAAGACTCAAAAAGTTAAAAATAATTCTATTCTTGGGCCAGTGAGATGGCTCAGCGGCGTAAGCGCCTGCCTGGCAAGTGCGAGGGCCCGAGTTCAACTCCTAGAACCCACATACGTAAAAAGGGGCTGGTGATATCGCTCAGTGGCACAGGCGCCTGCTGGTGCACGAGGTCCTGAGGTCGACCCCCGGTACCCACAAAAAAAAAAAAATTCTATTCTTTAACTATGACTTTCTGAGGTAAAGGATTTTTTTGTTTGTTTTGTTTTGTTTGAGTAGTTGTGGTACTGGGGATGGAACCCAGGGCCCTGCACATGCTAGGCAAGGGTTTTACCACCGAGCTACATCCATAGCCCTGGTAAAGGAGATGTTTAAGAGAAATGTTGGTGGAAAAAAGGGAAAAGTGCTGGTGGGTGGGAAGAGGCATTTTGGAGTAGGAGTAAGAGACCTAAACCTGGGGAAAGAATAGAAGAGATAGGGATATAGCAAATTAAGAGGAAAAAGATGCAGGTCCTAGGAAGAACTGCTATTTACTCCTACTGCTTAGTCTGGGCCATGTTTAGATATGTGTTTAAACAAATCTCCATAGCAACTATCTGTTTTTGTTCTGTTTTGCAGCACTTTTTTTTTGTTTTGTACTGATGATTGAACCCAAGGGTTTCCTACCCTTGAGCTACATTCCTTTTATCACTTTTATCCAGCCCATTCCTTTTATCACTTTTTTTTTTTTGGCCCTGGGGATTGAACCCATGGCCTTCACCCTGAGCTAAATCCCCAAGCCTTTTAATATTTTTAAATATTGAGATGGGGTTTTACTAAGTCCCTGGGCTCAAACTTTCGATCTTTCTGTCCCAGCCTCCTAGAGTGCTGGGATTACAGGTAGGTGCCACCACATCTGGTTCCAAACCCTTTTTATTTTGAGACAAGAGTCTTGTTAAATTGTCCAGGCAGGCCTTGAACTTGCAATCTTCTGTACCTCAGCCTCATAACTCCAATTACAGGTGTGCACCACCACGCCCAGTTGCAACCATCCGTTTTGTCTTTCTGTAACACAGCTTGCAGTGTCTAAATATAGCCACTGGTGTGGACAAGGGTAGGCTGGGGAAAGTAGGTGGGACCAGTGAATCAAAGAGAAACTGTGAGAAAAGTCAGGTTTTCTGGGCATGCCCTCATCTGTTCCCAACCCCACCACAGCAAACCCTCAAGGCAGGAAAGGGCTTTATTTTGTTTTGTTTTTCTTTGCAGTGCTGGGAACTGAACTCAGGACCTCATGAATGCCAGGCAAGCACTCTACCACTGAGCTGGACCCAAGTGCAGGAAGGCCTTCAGGCCCTGATCTTGACTCATAGCAGTCACAGTTAAGAGCTAAGCCCTGCACGCATTTTATTTTTACTAATTATGTAAATTCCTATGCAATTGGGGGATCCCCTTGGTGCAAGAGAGGAAGGGTAGAAGCTTTTGCTTCCCATTTTCACCCAGGTGCTACTTTCGGGGCCACTGAGGGTAGAGAGAGGGTTTGGAGGGTTGCCTTCTGACGAAGACACGGTAGCCCCAGAGGAAAAGGCAAAGAAGAGAAGCCAGGCAGAGGTGTGCGGGAACAAGGGCAGGCATTGCTGGAGGACTAGTTGGATCCAGGCCTCAGTTATAGCAGCCTTTCCTGAAGTCAGCACGGGGTCCTTAACCAGGGAACTCTGGGGCACTTGACAACATCTGGGACTTTTCTGATTGTCTCAACTAAGCAACTCATGATTGGAGGACAGAGATGCTATGAAACTCCCTAACATCACAGGACAGCCTTCACAACAAAGAATTACCTGGCTTACAACATTACTAGTCCAAGGTCGAGAAGGTCTGAGTTCAGAGGTGCTGATGCCATAGGAGGCCTCTCCTCAGTCTACTGCAGGAGCCCCAGGAGAAGTCCTGCCGTGCCAAGAGGCCACCACATGTGGCTACTTATCTCACTGAGCCCTGAGGAAGTCCTCTCAGCTTCCAAATCAAGTAGGTAGTTTAATTCTAATAAAAATAATGGAAGCTGGAGTCTATAATTGCTTTGAAATCTGCTTCAAGAGAAGAGGGTCTGGGATATAGGAAAAGCTACTTGGAAGAGGCTGCGCAACCATGTAAAAAGGCATCATCTCTTAACCTGGGTGGCACTATTTACAAAAATGAGTACACAGAACTCAGTCATCCCTAATGCCTCTTTAGTACCAAGACTCGGTACTTTTTCATTTCTTTTGGTGGTACTGGGGTTAAATCCAGGGCCTTACACATACTAGGCAAGCACGCTAGTGCTCAATCACATCCTTAGACCCTTTCAAAAATGTTTTATTTTGAGACAAGGTCTCACTAAGTTGTGCAGGCTGGACTCAAGTTTGCAGTCTTTCTGCCTTAGCTGTCTGAGTACTGTAGCTGGGATTACAGGCTTATGCCACTGTGCTGGGCTTTTGCTCATGGTTTCATTTTTCTTCTCTCTCTGTCTCTCTTTGTGTGTGTGTGTCTGTGTGTGTGTGTGTGTGTGTGTGTGTGTGTGTGTGTGTGTGTGTGGAACTGGGGGCTGAACCAGGGCCTTCACACTACATAGCAACATACCTAGCCTTTTAAAAAATTTTTACAACTTTGAGATAGAAAAAAATAAACTTTTGAGACAGGGTCTCACTAAATTGCTCACTGGCCTGTAATGTGCAATTATTCTGCATCAGCCTCCCAGAGCACAGGGATTACAGGTGTATACCATGATGCCAGGCTAAGAGGAGACAACTTTTATTTACTTTTTATTTTTTGAGACAGGGTGTCGCCATGTAATTTAGACTGGCCTTGAGCTCACTATGTAGCCAGGCTGGCCTCGAGCTCACAGTGATCCTCCTGCCTCAGCCCCCCAAGTGCTGGGATCACAGGTGTGTGCCACCATACTCGGCAAGAGGACATAACTTTTAAACCAAAGTCAGGAAACTTGTAGCTGATTCATCACAGCTAGTTCCCATCTCTATAGTCTTTGGACCCTACCCCAAACACAGAACTCTCCTACTTACTTCTACTTTCATCCTAACTCCTCCTACTTCTCTGATGTTTTGCTCTGCTTCCTTCCTGTATTCTTCTTAGAGAATACCCCTGAACACATTTATTCAGGACACTGCTTTATTGGCTGATCTAAAGGTTTATTTTTCCTCTTATATTAAAAAGTAGACGAAACTGAGATCCCCAGCTCTGTAGCATCCTTTCCAGACCATCAGTCTGGATTCTTGAACACCATCCTTCTGCCTCAGTGTGGCACGCACCACCACACCTAGCTAAAATAGTTGATTTTTTTTTTTTTATTTTAAAGAGAAGAAAAAACAAAACAAATCAAAAGAAGAACAAATTTTCAAACCAACATAATAGGAGGGTAACAATGGTTAATACATTACGTATTACTATCTTTAAGTTAGTTATTCAGGACACCAGACATTAGCATTCAATTGTCCAAACATTATTGGCACAAACCTTACTCTTCAATGAACTAAGTAAAAATGGTAGTGTATCTATCTTAACCATCTTATATATATATATACAATTTTTTTCCCTTTCCCTTCTTTCTTTTCCCTATTCGTCTCTCTTTCCTATTGACCAGTTTCTTTTTGATTCACTGTGTCTATTGTACATTTTGGATCTTATTTACTCTTTCAGTTTCTCATACTAGAGAGATAATATGATGCTTACACATGTGCTTCTGGTTTATTTCACTTATGAGTATCTTCTCGAGTTGCATCCATTTACCTATAAAAGTCTCCAGTTTATCCTTCTTTATGGCTGAATAGTACTCCATTGTATAAAAATACCACATCTTTCTTATCCATTCCTCAGTTGATGGGCATTTGGGTTGTTTCCAAGATCTGGCTATTACAAATTGTGCTGCTATAAACATGGGTGCACATATATCGCTGTGGTATGATGTTTTTAATTCTTCTGGGAAGATGCCCAGAAGGGGAATAGCTGGGTCAAATGGGACCTCCAACCCTAGTTTTCTGAGGAATCTCCACACTGACTTCCACAGTGGCTGTACCAGTCGACACTCCCACCAACAGTGAAGAAGGGTTCCTTTTTCCCCACAGCCCCTCCAGCATTTGTTATTAGTTGATTTCTTAATAGTAGCCATTCTTTCTGGGGTGAGATGGTATCTCAGTGTTGTTTTAATTTGCATCTCTCGAATGACTAGTGATGTTGCACATTTTTTTGTATATTTGTTTGCCATTAGTATTTCTTCATCTGAGAAATGTGTATTCATCTCAGATGCCCATTTTTGGAGTGGGTCTTTAAATTTGGGAGGTCTGATTTTTTTGAGTTCTTTATATGTTCTCGATAGTAATCCTTTGTCTGAGGAACAGCTGGCAAACATTTTTTCCCACATTGTGGGTTGTCTCTTCACTCTGTTGGTGGTTTCTCTTGCTGTGCAAAAGCTTTTTAATAAGATGAGATCCCAGTTATTGATTCTTTGGGATAGTTCCCGTGCGGTTGAGTTTTTATTCATAAAGTCTTTGCCTACACTAATGCCTCCAAGGGTTTTACCTATCCTACCTTCCAGCAGATTTAATGTTTCTGTTTTAATATTTGGATCTCTGATCCATTTTGAATTTAGTTTAGTGCATGGTGAAAGATATGGATCTAGTTTTAATCTTCGGCATGTGTAGAGCCAGTTTTTCCAGCACCATTTATTAAAGAGGCTATCTTTCTTCCAGCGAATGTGTTTGGCACCTTTGTCAAAGATAAGGTGGCTTAGTATGTCTGGGGTTGTTTCAGCATCTTCTAATCTGTTCCATTGATCTTCAGGTCTGTTTTTTTGCCAGTACCACACTGTTTTTATCACAGTAGCTTTATAGTATAATTTCAAGTCGGGGATTGTGATGCCCCCTGCCTTGCCTTTGTTGCCCAGAATTGCCTTTGCTATTCTAGGTCTCTTCTGATTCCAAATGAATTTTAGGATTGTTTTCTCTAATTCTGTGAGATATGCTGTTGGAATTTTGATTGGAATTGCATTAAATCTGTATAACAATTTTGGAAGTATGGCCATTTTCACTATATTGGTTCTTCCTATCCAGGAGCAAGGGATATCTTTCCATTTTCTGATATCCTCTTCAATCTCCTTTTTCAGAGTACTGTAGTTTTCAGTATAGAGGTCTTTTACATCCTTCGTGAGGTTGATTCCTAGGTATTTCATTTTTTTGGATGTTATTGTGAAAGGTATTGTTTCCCTAATTTCTCTTTCAGTAAGTTTGTTATTTGTGTATAGGAAGGCTATTGACTTTTGAGTATTGACTTTGTATCCAGCTACACTACTGAATTTGCTTATTAAATCTAGCAGTTTTTTAGTGGAGTTTTTGGGGTCTTCTGTGTAGAGTATCATGTCATCTGCAAATAATGATAATTTAACTTCTTCCTTTCCAATCATTATTCCTTTTATTTCTTTCTCTTGTCTAATCGCTCTGGCTAAAGTTTCCAGAACTATGTTGAATAAGAGTGGGGACAGTGGACATCCTTGTCTTGTTCCTGATTTTAGAGGGAAGGCTTTCAGTTTTTGGCCATTTAGTATAATATTGGCTGTTGGTTTGTCATAGATAGCTTTTACCAGATTGAGATAAAGACCCTCTATTCCAATTTTCTGTAGGGTTTTTATCATGAAAAGGTGCTGGACTTTGTCAAAAGCTTTTTCTGCATCTATTGAGATGATCATGTGATTTTTGTCTTTGGTTCTGTTAATATGCTGTATTACATTTATTGATTTACGTATGTTGAAGCATCCCTGCATCCCTGGGATGAATCCAACTTGGTCATGGTGTATAATCTTCTTGATGATTTGTTGGATTCTGTTTGCCAGTATCTTATTAAGGATTTTTGCATCTATGTTCATTAGGGAGATTGGCCTGTAGTTCTCTTTCTTAGTTGGGTCCTTCTCTGGTTTTGGTATCAGGGTAATGCTTGCTTCCAGGAATGAATTTGGGAGTATTGCTTCCCTTTCAATTTCATTGAAAAGTTTGAGAAGTAGGGGCATTAGGTCTTCTCTAAATTTCTTGTAGAATTCGGCAGTGAATCCATCAGGGCCTGGGCTTTTCTTTGTTGGGAGGTTTTTAATTACATCTTCAATTTCATTGGCTGATATTGGTTTATTTAGGATTTTTAAATCTTCTTGATTCAGCTTTGGTAATTCATACGAATCTAGGAATCTGTCCATTTCTTCTGCATTTTCCATCTTAGTAGAATATAAATTTTCAAAATAGGTATAGATGATCTTCTGGATTTCTGCAGGGTCTGTCGTGATATCACCCTTTTCATTTTCAATTGCATGGATTTGAGTCTTTTCTTTTCTTTTTTTAATAAGGTTGGATAAGGGTTTGTCAATCTTATTTATTCTTTCAAAGAACCAACTTTTTGCTTCATTGATTCTTTGTATTTTTTTTTATTCTCCAATACGTTAATTTCTGCTCTGATCTTTATAATTTCCTCCCTTGTACGAGCTTTTGGCTTAACCTGCTCTTCTTTTTCTAGAAGCTCGAGGTTCACCCTTAAGTTGTTTATTTGCGCTTGCTCTATTTTCCTGATATAAGTGTTTAATGCTATAAATTTCCCTCTTAGGACTGCTTTCATTGTATCCCATAAGTTCCGGTATGTTGTACTGTCATTATCATTCAGTTGTAGAAAGTGACTAATTTCTTCTTTAATTTCATCTGTGACCCATTGGTTGTTCAGGAGGATGCTGTTTAATTTCCATGTGTTTAGGGAGTTTTTGTGGGATCTTTTGCCATTGATTTCCAATTTCATTGCACTATGGTCTGATAATATGCATGGGATAATTTCAATTCCTTTGCATTTACTTAAGCAGGTTTTATGAGCTAGTATGTGGTCTATTTTGGAGAACGTCCCATGTGCAGCTGAGAAAAATGTGTATTCTGATGTTGTGGGATGGAACACTCTGTAGACATCTACTAAGTCCATTTGTTCAAAAGTTTGGTTCAGTTCTACTATTTCATTATTGATTTTCTGTCCAGTTGATCTATCTTTTTGTGACAGTGGAGTATTGAGATCTCCCAATATAATTGTATTAGTGCTTATTTGATTTTTCATGTCCTTTAGTACTTGTTTTATATAGCTGGGTGCATTGGTATTTGACGCATATATATTTATGATCGTTATCTCTTCCTCTTGGATTGTTCCCTTTACAAGGATGTAATGACCGTCTTTATCTCTCTGAATCCTTCTTGGCTTGAAGTTCACTTTGTCTGCAAAAAGAATAGCTACCCCTGCTTTTTTCTGGGTTCCTGTGGCATGGAGTATTGTTTTCCATCCTTTGACTTTCAGTCTATGAATTTCTTTCTGAATTAAATGTGTTTCTTGTATACAGCATATTGTTGGATCTTGCTTCTTGATCCATTTCGCCAGTCTGTGCCTTTTGATTGGTGAATTGAGACCGTTAACATTGATGGTTAAAACTGATATGTATTGACTTGTCATGATATTTTCCTGTTGTTGGTTCCCACTCTTTGTTTTTCCGCTTTCCGGCTATTTAATTATTTGCCCTGCCTGGTGGATTCCTTCTGTTGGGGTTCCTATCTCTTTCTAGAATGTCCTTCAGAATGTTTTGGAGTGCTGGTTTGGTGGTCATAAATTTTCTCAGATGTTCTTTGTCATGAAAGTATTTTATTTCTCCATCAATTTTGAAAGATAGTTTTGCAGGGTACATCAATCTGGGCTGAAAATTATTTTCCTTTAGAGCTTGCAATACATCATTCCAAGCTCTTCTTGAATTGAGGGTTTGTGCTGAAAAGTCAGCTGTGATTCTGATGGGTTTTCCTTCATAGGTGATTTGTCTCTTCTCCCTAACAGCTTTTAAGATTCTGCCCTTCTGTTGAATTTCTGGGATCTTGACTATAATATGTCTGGCTGAAGTTTTTTTTTGATCATGTCTAGTTGGTGTTCTAAAAGCTTCACTTATAGGGGTGTCAAATTCCTTTTCTCTTCCAGGAAAGTTCTCCCTGATTATGTCTTTGAACAAGGTTTTAATGTCGTTGATGCTATCTCCTGCTTTTTCATTTATTCCAATTATTCTTAAGTTGTTTATCTTTGAGTCATCTAGCAGCTGCTGAATTGATTTTTCATGGTCCCTTGCTATTTTTAAGAATTTTTCCATTTCATGATCACTAATTGCAAGCCTGTCTTCTATATCTGAGATCCTGTCCTCGCATTGGCTTATTCTGCTACAAATACTTTCAATGGAATTTTTTATCTCTTGGATATCTGCTTGAATCTGCCTTATGGATTCCATTTCTTTCCTATGCTGAGCATTCATGGTTTCTATAGTTTTCTTAAGTTCATCTATTTTTTTGTCTGTATCAGCTATAGTGTCCTTAAGCATGGTCTTCATTGTAGACATTATCTCTGCAGTTATCTGTGAGATTATTTCTGTTTTAATTTTTTCCAGAACCTCATTCAGTTGCTTTGTTGTTACCACTTCAGATAGGCCAGGTGGGTGGCTTTCGGATTGTCCCACCTCGTTGCTCCCTAGGTTTGCCTTTGGTGAATTGGATGTGTGTGGTTGCATCTTGTTTAAGTGTCGTCTCATTTTTTCTTTCTTTAATTCCTGGGGTGATGTTTGCAAACTACCTATAGTAGGTTACTTTATTGCTAGTGTTTAAGATCTTTAGAAGATGACTACTTCTCTGCAGTATCTTCCAAGTGGAGCTTGCTTTTAGGTTTTGAGCTTTCTGCCAGATCCTACCTCTTCAATTCGTTGGGTATGCGAAGTTGCTACCTGTTTGGCCCAGTCCTTGATTCTTTGGTACTGTGTCACTGTATTTTCTGTGTCCCTTAGTCAATCTCAATCATGAAATATCAGGAAGGAAAGATGTTTAGAACAATTATTTCACATTTGGCTATAATGTTAACTAAAGCATCAAACACAGCCTAAAAAATGACAGACTGAGCTAACCAGTTATTTACCACTTTTAGCTGTATAGAGTTGCGGTTATATAACAAAATCTAAAACACACCAGAAAAATTATATGCAGTATACAAGTCCTATGTATGTCAATTTTTCCTTGAGGAGTTTAAATTTAAAATGAGTTAAGGAGGAAATAGAGTATTGGGAGAAGAGGAAGGAATTAGATGTAAGGTTAGAGGACCAAGAGGGATCCCACTAAAATTGGGACACTAGTGCAGAGGACAGGTGGTAAAAAGAGAAGGAAGGGATAAAAGGAAGAACAGATCACAACCACAATCAGAAAGAAGTTAGAGGCGCTGTTTACACTCATATAAAAAACCAGAGAGAATAATGAAGGAAAGAGCAAATACACATACAGAAACAAAAACGAAGATAAAAACAATAAAACAGACAGATCAAAAATAAAACCCCACCAAAAAGCAAAACAAAACAAAACAAAAACAAAAAAACTCTTCGCCAGAACAAAAAACAAATCAGTGAGAAAAAAAAAAAATAAATAAAATAAAAATAAAAAAAATAAAAAGAATCAGTTCCAGGTGTTGACTCTGTTGTAGGCAGGTACCTTGTGACAGAGTCCTGTTCTGTGCAGGTCCGTCCCAGTAAGCCAGGAGCGCCCTCTGGCGGGCGGTGAGCAGAGGCGCGTACTTTCAGGCAGAGACCAGTCTAGCTCGCCTGCCACTCTCAGCGCCCTTTCACGATCCCTGGGCCTGAGAGGCTCAGCGTGCTGTCCGGAGCGCGGGTTCCCTGCACTGGTTCCCGCCGCTCTGGTTTTTCGCCACGCCCCCCACAATGGCGCCGGGCCAGTCGCTCTCTGGCGCGGGACAGGTGAGGCTGAGAGTCCAGTCTCATTCGCCTGCTGACCTCAGCACACTTTCGTGGGCCTGAGAGGCCCCGTGCTGCCCTGTCCGGAGCACAAGTTCCCAGAGCCGTTTCCGAGCCGCTCTGAGTTTCGCCACACCCCCCACAATGGCGCCCGGCCGGTCGCTCTCTGGCGCGGGGCAGCTGTGGCTGAGAGACACTCACCGCCGGTCAGCGCCGTTCTCCGCCGCTCCCCTGCCCCGCCGCTGTCTCAGGATCCTCCGTGGGGGCTCCCTGGGCGCCAGCTGCCACCGTGTGTCCGTAGAATTGAGCCTCCGCCGGCGCTCCAACTCCCGGGATATTAGAAGGTGCACGCGCGCGGTCTGCTCCTTCTTTCCTTCTTCTTTGTTGGAAGTCACCCGTCACTGGTGCCGGGGGTCCCAGATTGCGCTTCAGAACTTTTCTGGGTTTCGGGGAGGCATCTCCCCCCCTCCTGCGCTTTCCGGGTCGCTATATTCCCGTGTTCCAATGGTAACTTTTAGAGAGAGTTTCGCTGCCTGCTTCTTACTCATCCGCCATCTTGAGGTCCTCTCAAAATAGTTGATTTTTAACAGGAGATAACAGACCAAAATCCAGCTAGCTGAGCTACCACCTTCACAGCTGGATGTGCGAACTCCCTTAGGAATTTAACACTCCAGGGACTTCAACCTCTACTGTGCTCTGAATGCCCACCCCCCTGCCCGGGTCATTACACAGAGAAGTTCTAACTTAAACTCAACATCATTTTCACTGGAATATCTGCAGCATCCAGCTTAATCACTGCTTTTACTTCCAAATCATCTGTTCCCGCAGTTAGTGGTTGGGAGGTTGACCAGTTCATCATTCCTTCCTTCGCCTACCTTCTTATCTAGATAGAATTAGGTGGCTTCCTTAAACCATCTTTCACCAGCACTTCCTGTCAGTGCACTTCATGTGTCTACAAATGATCCAAGATCTACACAATAATGTCTTCTCTAGCCAGGCACGGTGGTGCATGCCTGTAAACCCAGGTCTTTGGAGGCTGAGGCAGGGGGATCGCCATGAGTTCAAGGCCAGCCTGAAATACCTAGCGAGACCCTATCTCAAAAAAAAAAAAAAAAAAAAAAAGTCTTCTCTGCTGCTCTCATAACCAGGGAGCTGAGTGCTGCCAGAGAAAAGAGCACAAATATATGTTCTGGTACCATTGCACCTTCATGGTTTCCAATCTTCTCCTAACCCTTTTACTGAGTATTTTGGTTAGTTCTCTCTTCCATTCCCCTCCCTTTCATTTCCTCTTCTATGGCTACTTTTTTTTTTCATTTTCATAAGGCTATTTCATAATCACAAAAATGTTACATAATTCTCCATACTTTTTTTCAGGTTTTCCAATTTTTTTGCATTCCAATACTTTTAACCATTTAATATCTCAAAAGATTTTAAAGTTCTTTAGAAAAAATAACAACTATGATACACCTAGTCTATATTGGAAAACTAATTTTAAAAATCTGTTTTTTAAGACAGGGTCTCATGTACCCAGGCTTTAACTTGTAATCTTCCTGCCTCAGCCTCCCAAGTGCTGGGATTATAGGCATAAACCACCATGCCTGTAATAAAAAATAAATGATAACAACTAAGAATGCAAGGGAATTTAACAACATAAAATACCTAACAACATGAAATACCTAACATCGAAACATACACAACACTTTTCTATGTAAGCTAGAAATTTTCCAACATAACTCATCTTGCCTCACTAACTCAACATTGACTATTTTACTGATATATTGTAACACACCACTGTAAGAATGAGTTGCTAATCCATTAACAATAAGCTCAAAAAGTTAAAACTAGTTTACTAAGCTCCCTGCCTAACTCCCACTTTGATAACTCCCACCCAGTAACTTAACACCCTGCTTCACAAAGAGCACTGAAGCCCCATGAATACCTATGTCCCAATCACAAACTCTGGGAGTTCGCCTGGAGTCTCAAGCATTATGAGGCATATGTCCTCCTCGAGACCAACTGTGGACTTAGCAGGCTTCCCAACCAGACTAGCCCAGGGCCTAGTACTGAAGCTGGCACCCAGTAAGGGCTCAGCAAATGTGTGCTGAACTGGACTTCTGTGTAATGGAACCACATCCACCCGTGCTTGTTTCCATGCCCTCCTTTCTCTTCAGAACTCTGCTTTTGGGCCGGTGAGATGGCTCAGCGGTTTAAGCGCCTGCCTTCCAAGCGCGAGGGCCCGAGTTCGACTCCCGGAACCCACATACAAAAAAGGGGCCGGTGATATCGCTCAGCGGCACGGGCGCCTGCTGGCGCACGAGGTCCTGAGGTCGACCCCCCGGTACCCACAAAAAAAAAAAAGAAAGAACTCTGCTTTTAGCTGGGGATGGTAATCCCAGCACTCTAGGAGGCTGAGGCAGAAGGCGCTCAAGAGCAAGTCCAACCTGGGCAATATATGGAGACCCTGACTCAAAATAAAAAATAGCTGGAGACATAGCTCAATGCAACACTTTGGGTTCAATCCCCAGCATGCAAAAACAAATCAACAACAGAACTCTGCTTTTTGATTGTCATTTTCTAGTGAGCTTCAACTTTTACTTACTCTTTTCACTCAGTGAATAAATATATTTAAAGCATTCTCACCATAAAACAAAAAACCTTCCAAGATCCTTCAGTTCTACAAGCTTGATTCTACCTCTACTAATCTATTGCAGTTTGTCTCAAAAATGTTTCTGATTGTGTTTGTTTCGGCAGCACATATACTAAAAAAGGTTACCGATCCCCAAATCAAACGGATACTTATTTTTTACATTTTGGCATCTTATTGTTGTCAGAGCTGAAATTATCTTGTCCAATTAATACCTGCCCCAAACCTTGAGAAACACACAAAGTAGACATACACACACATACCATAAACCATAATCAGAACAAAGTCACATATTATTTGGGCACATTTCTTTTTTTTTAAGACGGTCTCGCTATGTAGTTCACAGTGGCCTTGAACTCACTGTGTAGCCCAGGCTGGCCTCGATCTCACAGAGCTCCTCCTGCCACAGCCTCCTGAGTGCTAGGATTACAGGCCTGCACCAACATGCCTGGCTAATATTTCTTTCTTTCTTTTATTTTTTCTTTTTTGTTTTTTTGAGACAGGGTCTCTATGCTCTTCAGGCTGGCCTTGAACTATGTAACCCAGGTTGGCCTCGAACATGATGTGATCCTCCTGCCTCAGCCTCCCCAGAGTACTGGGATTACAGGCATGTGCCACCATGCCCAATATGGGCACACTTCTTCCCTGCATTTTTGGACTCATTACATAAGTTGAGATGATTTCATTCTTTACCTCATTTAATTTCCTATAGAATTCTATACTATTGATTATTATTATTTTTTGAGACAGGGTTTTGTTATGCAACTCAGGCTGGCCTTAAACTCAACTCACTATATAAACCAGACTGGCCTCAAATGCAAGGCAATCCTCCTGCCTCAGCCTCCCACATACTGGGATTACAGGCATGCACCACCATGCCTGGCATAGAATTCTATACTATTGACTGATACAGTTTTTCCATTTAAATCTTATCTTTGGGCCCTACATCTTTCTATTTTATTGGGTTCTTTTCTCTATTCTCTACTGAAATGTTAGCTTCATTAAGGTTAGTGCTCCAGTCTTTTTATGTGCTTTCACTGAACAGCTTTACTAGTTCTTTTTCCCCTCAGTATTGGGGATTAAACTCAGGGAGCACTGAGTTACATACCCAGCCCCCTTTTATTTATTTATTTACTTACTTATTTATGAATGAGAAAGGGTCTGACTAAGTTGCCCGGACTGGCCCAGACTGGCCTCAAACTTGCAATCGTCCTGCCTCAGCCTTCCGAGTAGCTGGGATAACAGGCATGGCAGGCAGTGCCACAGTATAGGATTTTTCACTAAGATGTTGTCTTGGTTACTTTTCTTGTTGCGAAGACACCCAAAGTTAAAAGAGGAAAGGCTTATTTGGCTCACAGTTCCTAGAGTTTTCAGTCCATAGTTGGCTGGTTCCAAGGCAGGGTGGCATGGCAGAGGGGCATCACTGGGAGAAACAGTTCATGGCAGGCAGGAGGCAGCAAAGTGGAGAAGTAGAGAAGCAGCAGCAAGCAACAAGAGGTAACAGAAGCCCTCTTTCTGTCCCTTATGTTCCATCCAGCATACATGCCCTTAGGGTGGGTAGCACTCACACCCGGTTGGTGTACCCTTAATCCCAGCATTGCACCATGAATCAAGCCCAGCATCACACACTCTTGATCCCGCCACCTCTGAAAAGCCCCACCTAGGACTACATGAGGCTTTGAGGGGACATCTAGGTACAAGTAGTGACAGATGTTTTGTTATTACTTCAAATTTATTGTGCCCCAAACTGAACTCCTCCTCCTCACACTAGCCACGGCCCCTCAACTTTTTCATCTCATTACCAGCACCACTAGTACATAAATTTTAGCCTCCGATCTTTTCCTCATAGTGCAGTCAGAAAGATGATGATGATGATTTTGAGACCCTGTCTCACTATGTAGTTTAGGCTGGCCTTGAACTCATGGTGATCTATCTTCCTCAGCCTCCTGAGTACTGGGATTACAGGTGTGCACCACCACACTGGGCCACAGAGATAATTATTTTTTTTGTTGTTGTTTTTTGAGACAGGGTCTCACTATGTGGTTCAGGCTGGCCTTGAACTCGCTATGTTGCCCAGGCTGGCCCTTAACTCAGGATGATCCTCCTTCCTCAGCCTCTCAAGTGCTGGGATTACAGACATGTGCTACCACCTGGCGGAAAGATTATTCTAAAGAGCCAATTTTATCATATACTTAACTTGCTTAAAAAAAAAATTGTATTTTTTTGGGGGTACTGGGGATTAAACCCAGAGCCTCACACATGCTAGGCTGGTGGTTTACCACTGAGCTACATTCTCAAACCCCCTTGCTCAAACTCTTTAAACTCTGCTTCCAGGATAAAGTCCAAAGGGCCTTCTGTGATCTAACCCTTGCTGCCTTCTATCTATCTCTGGTTTCACCCCTTGCATGCCTGCTACAGTACATATTCAGTTTCCAGAATGTAACACCTTTGAATCTTTTACATAGTGTTTATAGTGTTTTCGTTCATTCGTATGTATTTATTTATTTTTGGTGACAGGGTCTCGCTATGTAGTTCAGGCTGGCCTTGAACTCACTATGTAGCCCAGGCTGGCCTCGAACTCACAGTGATCCTCCTGCCTCAGCCTCCCCAGAGCTGGGATTACAGGCATGTGCCACCACACCCAGCAATAGCATTTTCACTTGAAAGATTCATTTCCTCTCCTTCACCTTCTTCTAGAACAGGGTATGTTCACAACACAGAATATATTCACCATGGGGGAAAAGGGATATACATTATAATCCAATTTTTTTTTTTTCCCAATGTGGGTACCGGGAGTCGACCTCAGGACCTCGCGCTTGCCAGCAAGTGCTTGTGCCACTGAGCGATATCACCAGACTTTTTTCCTCTATGTGGGTACTGGGAGTCGAACTCAGGACCTCGCACTTGCTGGGCAGGTGCTTATGCCACTGACCCATCTCACAGGCCCTAATCCAATATTCTTTTACTTCCCCTCCCCTTCCCCATCTCCTCTCTCCTCCTATCCCGATTCCCTTCCCATCTCCACAAAGTCTATCTCCCTATTTCCTACCATCTGTGTTTTACTCTTTAAGTTTTACTTTGAGTTTCTCATATACGAGAAACCATGTAATATTTAACATACTTTATCTGATTATTTCACTCAGCATTGTGGTCTCAAGGTGCACCCATTTTCCTACAAATGACTTGAATTTATTTTATGGCAAAGTAATACTCTATTATGTATCTACTCCATATTTTCTTTATCCATTCACCTGTTGATAGGCATAAAGGATGCTTCGAAGTTTAGCTATTATGAATTGTGTTGCTATAAACATGGATATGTGTATCACTTTATTTGGGGGGCTGAGACGGGGTTTTGCTGTTAGTTCAGGCTGGCTTTGAGCTATGTACCCCAGATCGGTCTCAAACTCATGGCGATCCTCCTGCCTCAGCTTCCCAAGTAGCGTGATTATAGGCATGCATCACAATGGCCAGCTCAATGTCACTGGATTGGGCCTTTGAATTTGGGGGTCTGATTTTTTTCAATTCTTTATATGTTCTAGATACAAGTCCTCTGTCTGAGGGACAACTGGCTATACTTTTTTCTCTCTGTGGGTTGTCTTCTCACTTTGTTGGTGATTTCCTTTGTGGTGCAAAAGCTTTTAAATAAGGTGAGATCCCATTTATTGATTCTTTGTTGTATTTCCTGTGCAGTCTGGGTTTTGTTCATGAAGTCTCTGCCTACACCTATGTCTTCAAGATTTCTACCTGTTTTCTCTTCCAGTATATTGTTTCAATATTTAGATCATTGATCCATTTTGACTTTAGTGCATGGTATTAGACATGGGTCTAGTTTTAGTCTTCGCCATGTGCAGACTTTAGAAGCTATCTTTTGTCCAGCATACATTTTTGGCCCCTTTGTTGAAGATCTAATGGCTGAAGGTGCCTGGGGTTGTTTCTGCATCCTCTATTCTGTTCCATTGATCCATGTGTCTGTTTTTGTGTCAGTGCCATGCTGGTTTTTGTTTTGTTTTGCTTTTTTTGGGACACA